>JAJTWR010000311.1:805000-862500 GCA_021613335.1 Whitmania pigra
TTTATTATTATTATTATTATTATTCTTATTATTATTATTATTATTATTATTATTATATTATTATTATTATTATTATTATTATTATTATTATTATTATTATTATTATTATTATTATTATTATTATTATTATTATTATTATTATTATTTATTATTATTATTACTTATGTCGAAATTAACAGCAATAATTAAAACAATATATCCACGTCTTTGGGAGGAACACAAATAAAATAATCAATTAAATTGAGGGGTAAACAAACGTTCAAGCACAAGATAAAAAATATAACATAAAAAGACATCACAAACAACTAAACAAAAATTGAGCAAACTGGTCATAAAAGTTTTAATTTAACATCTTGTGGCCATTAGTTGAAATGTTTCAAATATTTTGGCAAATTCTTTAGAAAAAAATGACATCATAGTTACACAATTTGGCCAATCAAGAAGACAATTGCTGAATTTATTGCGACTTGACTTTTGTTTATTTCCGCACGGTCGGAGTCACATAAAACCACTCAATTTAGCATAAAATCAACATTTTCTAATTGGCCATGCAGCAATCGCAGAGTATATATACGACTATAATGACACTGATTTTACTCATTGTTCAGCATCATAGATTTATCGTAGCTCTTTTAAATAAAGATGAAGTATCTTTCAATCATCTGTCTCCTTTTTATGGCCGTTGCCTTTGCTGAAGGTAATATTTTTACGATTACTAATTAATGAGTAAAAATTTAGAAATAAAAAAAATTGTAAAATATTTTCTTGATTAGATGCATGCGAGGATGTGGATTATTGTGCCGGCTATTTGGATAGATACTGCTACGCAGAACATATTCAAAAAGAATGCTGTAAAAATGTAAAGACCTGGCTGCAACAAATCCTGAAGGTATCGGAAAAACTATTCCTATGTTAATCATTTAAGATCTTTCATGATCAATCAACTTAAGTTTCCTTACGATATTAACAGACTGCAAATACTGAGAGGAGGAATGGTGCCCTGAGTTCAAGAAATCTTGCGCAATAGACGAGAGGTGCTGCTTGACATGCAAAGGTGACGATTGCTTTACGATGAACTAATAAAAATCAGGATTAATATTTCTGGAATTATTATTCAGGCTTCTTTACCTTAACAACATACAGGTGTAAGTGATGAAGGGGCTGATGTTGATGAAGTTAACGAAGTTAATGAGGGCGGTGAAGATAATGAGAATTGAAAGTTTTCAAAATCATCCGAAAAATTACCCTGCAATTCGTCTTGAATTTGTTAAAAGTAACAAAGCAAATTATTAACTAATTAAAGTATATAATCACTAATACATTTTTCAAAATCTCATTTATGATATTGACTACTTTTTGCCAAAACATTTCTAACTGTTCACAAAAAAATCGGTTACGCCTGAATATTCAAGTCCGATTCACAAAACAAAGGGAACGATACTTAATTACTTGTTATTCCGCTTTGGGGCTCCGACAGGGATCTTCAGAGGAGTTTTCCCCGTCTTCAAAAGCTTCGACTCTTTGTATCTCCGTACGTGTTCGGGGGGCGAGCCGCATCCGGATGAATCTGTCGGTTTTGTCTTTCAAGACCCAACTCTTACCTCCAGATGTGAGAGGCATTCGTTGGCCTTGTTATGCCGGTCACTGATGCCTGGACTGGAGCATTTGCGAAAGCTTTCAATGGCTACTTTATGTCGCACGTTGTCTGCTTTTCACATGCAAACTTCGACTATGCGAGGCTCTCATTGGACTTGTTATGTCGATCGCTTCCACCCCAGTTTGCCTACATCTGTCATGAAAGCTCTCAGTGACTTCTTCACACCGTGTACTTAATATAAACAAACTGGGTTTTATAATTTCTTTGTAGCGGCAGCCGGAGATAAAAATTTTCGGATTCGACCGCGGGTTTTTTCGCGGCCGCAGTTTGGACCGCAGTTGCTTTGCAGCCCATTTCTACCGACAATAATGCCTCTCTCGGCCAATGATTCGTCATTCGGAGACCGACGGCTTCCCTCGGCTTTCCGTGGCATCTTAAGACTTCTTCTGGCTCCTCATGTGCCAGTTCCATAATTAAGCCGCTTCTGCGGCCTCAGACATCCTTGTCATAGCCTTTGTTCTCTCTCGGCTAGATAATCCAATCTTGGTTAGGAAAGAGGTCTGTCCGACGTCTTCTCGCTTCCTGATCCATCGACAGATCTGCATACTTATCTGACTAATGAGCTCGCCTGGCTCTGGGTAGGACCTCTCACTTCCTTGAACGATAACATTTAATAAATTGAACATATAATAAATTTAATATGTAATGAATTTAATGAATTTTCTAACGCGCGACTGCCTGCGGAGCTCTCTATTTGATTTTACAAAAACATTGGAACTCCGATGTCCGGAGATTCTCAGGACAAAAAACAAAAAACATTTATTTGCATTAAGTGATTGAATAATTAATTTAACAACTGTTATTTGATTTCGATGTAACATTCATCACTAAAAATGCGGACATCAGCACAATTAAAACATTTCGTTATTCCTAAAGATAACAAATACAAATTTCTACTGCCTCTAACAAATATCCATCAAACAAATATCCTAATAACTATCCACTATCACATTGTAGCATGGCATTCATGCATATTCATGAGGTTTTTTTTTGAGTATGGAATGAAGTTTCTTCTGCCTCGGAGTGAAATCGAAATAGTTAAGAGTGACGATTTTATTTGGGACGACCTCAAAGTCATCGTCATTCGTCCTCCTCAACACTCCCTCTTTCTCTGATCTGTCCACTCCTCCCACGTGCAAGAAACAACATGGACCTGAAATCTCAGACTTCTTCATATTTCTCCTGCACGACTTTGGAGAATACGTGAGCGTCATGAACCTTTCTGACGATGTCGGTTCGAGAGAAGTTGACGAAGTTCCGAGGTCAGAGTGGATGGGTAGTGAGTGGGTAGAAGTATGAGAGAGGAAGGACTCCACTCTGCCTCTGAGGGATTTCTTCTCGTTTAATGTCGATGAGGATATGTTCAACAAGGTATCACTTCTGTCTGAACTCAAATCACGAATTATCGAGTAGAAGGTTCGTGCAGCTTCCTCGTTGTCGAATGAGAATCCTAATAATAAGTGAAAAGCAGCAGCAAAAATAATGTGAAGTTGTAAAGTTGAGTTGCTAATGATTTAATGCCAATTTGAACGCGTGACAAACATTATTCTTCAATATGACTGAACGTTACAGCACTTGTAAAAAG
Source organism: Whitmania pigra (assembly GCA_021613335.1). NCBI lineage: Eukaryota > Metazoa > Annelida > Clitellata > Hirudinida > Haemopidae > Whitmania > Whitmania pigra. The sequence goes on from JAJTWR010000311.1 coordinate 808,243, forward strand.
GCAACAACAAAGTCCCCTTAATTTTAGCATAACTCTTATAATGTTGAACTGATGAACTGATCAAAGCCAAATTTGTAATTTGTCTGAACATTGCGATGTTACCCAGGCTTCCCAAATTTTATTTTCAATTGAACTAATTATGCTTGGAAATTCACCAAAACGTTCTTTTAAGTGGTGAAAAATATAAGCTTATGAAAAATTCACCTTTTCACAAAATTTATAGAACATATTTGATGAATTTAATAATTGTCTTAACTATTTGCCAATTAAATCATTATTTGCCTCTCCCAGCTTTCCCATTGCCTTTCCATTTCCATTGGCTTAATTGGGAACCATTCCCACGCATATATAGTATTCCAGGAGTTATGCTAAAATCAGGGTTAATTGTATCTGTTTACACGCATTCTAGTTAGCTATGTTAGCATGATATGCCATTCATTAGGTGTATTTAGTAGGTTCTTATTTGTCTCGAACCTGCTAACATGTTGTGATCACGTGACAGCCTCATGGTGTGAAAGGTGGACGTGCATTCGTCATAGCAAGACAGGTGGTCCATTGAATCTCTCCACAGAGTGAATCCAGTTCCGAGTTCAGCAAGTGCAATGTGCAGCCTCCTCGATCTTCTCTTGTTGTTTCCCGAATCTAGAATCAACAACAACAATCCTGATTTCACTGCTTTCCAGTCTTCCTGTAGATTAACAGATGACGTTGACGATGCTGATGCTGATTTCATTCCTTCAAAATTAGAATTTTCATGTTCAACTTTTTTTGATAATACAGGAATCGAACACGGAGGAGAGAAACTTTTCGATATTTTCGATTCTTCGCGAATTTCAGACAATTCCTTCACCGTTGCTGGGGTGGGACATGATGATGATGATGACACTTTTTCACTGTTATTTAAAGCTTCATTAAGTGATCCAATGACTTGGAACAAGGCTCGTTTTTTTAAAACATTGAAATGAAGAATTACTGAAGACCTGCACACGAATACTTCTGTCATGTGACTCCGATAAAACATTTCCACCTAATTGAGACATTCAAGAAATTTTAATTATATCAAAAATTAATAAACACATTTCGATATTTACTATGTGATGAATATAGAACAAATCCAATTTAAACCTGTAGTATGTCTCTCTCAGTGATAGCAAGGTGACGCAAATCATCGCCTTTACTTTGGTTGTTCGACTTTCTACTTCCGTCGTATAATTCCATCTCTGTGCTGGATTTCAGTCCTACTAATGTAGTCGGTCTTTTGGCAGGCACTTTATTTTTAATCCAATCTTCCTTTGTCGAAGTGTCGTCGTCGTTCGACTGTTGCCTGGGAAGTAGTTGCGAAGAGCTTCCTTCTAGTTGTATTGTAACTGGAAGTTGCATTCTGAACAAGTTCTCCAAGTTTTCGACGCCGATAAGACAAATTGCATGAAGTACGCAATACCTTCGTGTAGATGAATTCTTCGACTTCATCTTCTTGAAGCACAGTTTCGCTTCTTTCGTTTTGGATTCCAAGTCTCCATCATAGTAAATGCTCGTTTCCCGAAACTTTTTGGAGAATAAATAATTTTTCATTTTCGAAAGGGAGAGGGATGGAAAATCATCATGCGTTTGATTGTCATCGTCTGAAGGGTTATTCCATTTCCTACTCTGAATGTTTCCAGAAATATCAGGAAGACAAGTCCAGTCTTCAGGGGAGGCAAAGAAACCAGTTCTCATTTTTTTCCTAACGACCGGTGACCCTGTTTTTGTATCGAGAGAAAAAGTAACACTTTTAGAACTGCGAAAGACATCTTTCTGTTTGGCAATTCCCGATTGCTCATCAGAGGAATCATCTGAAATTGAACTTTCACTTTTCTGTGTGAGGTTTTCATCCAAACAACCGTTGAAGAACAACGTAACCGCACCTGAACTAACAGACGGTTCGATTCGGAGTTTCAAATCGCTCGAATGTTTTGATTTATCCTTTGTTGGAGGCAGATCCTTTTCATGTTTTGGATAAATTTTTATTTCTTCGCCCAACAAGCACTCTGAAGTTTTTGTCTGAACAGAAATCAAGTCCTCCTCATCACTTATGATGATAGTGGGAACCGTTTGTTTCATTTCAGAATGTCCATCATCTTTTTTGAAGAGCTGTTTTAAGCATTTTGGAGAAAGCGGCCTGACAAATCGTACTAATTTGTTGTCCTGTAAATTTGACTTGCCCAAGTTTTTGATGGTTTCCATTTTAGATTCTAAAAACTTGAGACGTGACTTTGACTTTTCCGACACCAGCTCAGACAGGGAAATGTTTCGCTTACTGCCAAACTTTTTGAGTTTCCTCGCAAAAAACGACTCATTCAAACTTCTCGTCATGGACACATGGTCAATTTGGATTTGAAAGTTTTCTGAATTTGGAGTCCACTTAAAGACCTGATCGTCGGCAACAAGGGTAATGCATTTATCATGTTTTTCGTTTCGCTTGATGTCTCGTGATTGTAAAGAATTATGTGAAAGTGGATTGTTTCTGTCATTCAATGACGAGTCCTCAGAATGTCCTGGAATTTTAATTTCTTCGTACGAAGATGAATTAGAAAGACAAGTGGGTTCCGCTATTGTTTTGTTGTAATCAGGTTTGAATTCACTAGCAATATGATGTAAGTCAGAAACAAGGTAATGCGGTTGCTTGTTACAGTTTTCTGAGGTTTGATTTTCCTGAGATGAATAAGTTGGCTCATCTTGGTGGGATTGCGGCGAAATTTTGCTGCTGCTATCATTCATATTATTAATATAGTACTGAATACGACTGGTGTAAGAATCCCCATTGAAGGAAACAAAGATTTTTGGAATCACTCCTTCAGGAGAATAATGTGTGGAAGACTCAGCGTTGATTGGTTCACTTGGGAGATGAGGCATAGTGGCAAGGCCTTTAGTCATGACTAGTCTGTTGTTTTCCTGAAGTTCGAAATAACAGGAGCTTCGAAATACCTTCTTGTTTTGATCGATGGTTTTCGATTCAGTGGTTGCATTCTGCAAATTGTTGTTCGCCACATCGACTGAAGTCTGATCTAATCCAGACCAATAAGAATTTGGAGAATTACAGTTATCGTCATCGCGAAAGTTCACCTTACTTTTGTAAAACTTCCAAGGTTTGGAATCGCCTTGGTTTGTGCACGCTTCCTCTTCGTCGCCTGTGAGCAGGTTCTCCCATTTAATTATGGGAGCCAGTTTCGAAGTATTTATGTAACTGCCGATGTCTTTGTCACTTTTCCATGATTGGCAAACAGTGGTGTAGGCGGGAAGAACGACAATCCTACTGCTGAGGTCCTCCTCCGATGGTAAATCTCGTAATCCCTCTTGGTTCATCCTTTGGTTAGAACACTTTTCCCAAGATCCTAAACAGTTGTATTTAGGGTGTCCGGATGAGCTCAGTGTCTGACATGTTTGTTTTTCACAACAAAGGATTTGAGGTTGTGAAAGCGCATCGGGAGTCGGAGACAGATTTAAGCAGTTGCAGAAAAGTCTTTTATCGGTGGTATTGAATCTGGAATCATTCATTTGATTGCATGACGTTGTTTGAAAAGAACTTTGGTCTGGTGAAGGACGATAAATGTCCAAAGGTTTTGGAGAATGAAAACCAATCAACTTAATATCCTCACAATTAGCAGCTTTTAACATCATAACAATACCTTAAATTGAGATGTTTCAGCAAAAATAAAATAAAATCTCATAACCAAGCAAACTTCCATCAGATTTTGTAAACGAAGCTTATCTCAATATCATTTTCCTGTTTTATACTCGGCCTTCTCGTTGGACTCCCGCCACATTTGGCACACGCGAGGCGGTGATCCAGAAAGGAAGGTTTCGCATGTTAATTATATTTAATTCGGCCACACTGACACAACGAAACCATTAATTGGATGGATGGATTGAAAGACTGTCGATGAGATGTTCGATAGTTCAGAAATATTTAAAATTCAAATGCTTGAGAAACCATTATTTGGATTATAAAATAAGTTTGGATTTAACACACTGATAATTAGGTTACATGTATTAAATCACTATTAACCTTGAAAATGCTTTGGTTTGTAACTCATGCCTCACCATGTGGTCGCGCTCCAACGACCAGCTGGCAGGAAATAATTTGCGATTGCAGGATATCTGTCTGCTGTGCAACCTTCAACATCTCTAATACGATTTGTACAACAAAAATATCGGACTTTGCGGAACAATTTAAGTCTGTACTAGGTGTTCATTATTTATAATTTTGGATTGAATGCTGGTTGCTACAAGGAATATTGTCATTACGTTTGAAAATAAAATCTCTGATTATGTGAAATGTGTTCAAATAAACGTTGCAATGTTTGCAGGGTTTGCCCTCTACCCCCCCCCCCCCACCTAGGCAATGAACACACACAGGGGCGCAACCAGCGAAAAATGCTGGGGGGGGCTCAAGTTTAGAAAAGCCCGACGCAGTCGAAAAATTTTTGAAACTGTTCAAATCAATACTACTAGTTTTAATTAATAAAGAATTAAAGATAGAACTGATTATTATTATAAATTTTTATTTATAAGTCTGCAGTCTTTTTTTGTATCTTTAATAATTTATTAATGAGCTTGACTATCTTCTGTTTCAAAGTTTCAAGCCAGTTAAAGCAACTGTAAAAAAAACAGTTTAAAACAATTTTGAAATGTTGTAGTCTAAATTACATTTTGATGTGTTTGCAGTTACAAAATAATTTTTCGATCAGTCTGTGAAAATCTGTTCACCATTTTATTTACTGGAAGAAGTGCAGTAGTTGTTTTGTTCACAGATATTCTCAATAAACTTTGCAAACGACAGGCAGACATAGTCGTCCCAAGATGACTTTTAATAAGGCGAAGTTTAGAAAAGGCCCTTTCTGCATCTGATGATGTAAATGTCTGAGTAAGAGCAACATCGAGTATATGCAACTCGGGCTGAATGCTTGTGGCACAGAAAAGATCTTGCAGTTCGATACACGCATTGGGATCAGACTGATCAGCACGTAAACTTGTCGATGTGAATTGGAGCTGTCTTTGCACAGTTTCAGCGTCTTTTCCACAAAGGTTGCAGAATTCCGAAAGCTCGGGAGTCATTGTGCCATTCTGCAAAGCATCAAGAGCAGCCAAGGCAAGGTTGTCAAAACGACATTATCTGATCATCAGATAACCAGCGAAAAATGCTGGGGGGGGCTCAAGTTTAGACAAGGGACGAAAGCGAAAAATTTTTGAAACTGTTTAAATCAAAACTACCAATTATAATTAATAAAGAATTAAAAATAGAACAGATTATTATTATTATGAGTTTGACTATCTTCTGTCTACAGTATTATTTTGTATCTTTAATAATTTATTAATGAGTTTGACTATCTTCTGTCTCAAAGTTTCAAACCAGTTAAATCCCCTTACCCCCCCCCCCCCACCAAAAAAAAACTCATCGGATTTGGAAAAATTGCAGGGTCTCTCCTATTAGGCCTGGGGGGGGCGCAAGCCCCCCCCTGCCCCCCCCTAGTTGCGCCACTGAACACACATATGAAGGATATTCATAAAACTTAACAAGAATTCTTGAATTATTGAACCTGTGGACCTATACAAACAAAATTTGATTATAAAATAATTAATAATTATACAGGCATTTGATCTCAATACTTCAACAATGTTAAACTTATTTTTATGATCGGTAAACAAATCTATTATAATCAATTTATTTTTCAGATATCTAAAATAATATTTTCATTTGAGCATGTTCGATTAATTTTAATAGACCAATTTTTATTGACTTTTTTTATTTTGTTCTATTAACTTTTCAAACATATTCTTCTTACACATTTTTAATAAACAGGCTCTACCTATACCTACCCAGATAACACCTCCGCTGGGTCAGAGATTTGTTGTGAAGTCCAAATCATCCTAGTTATGCAACGGACTTTAATCAAATAAATAAAGAGATTTGTTGTGGATGTTCTGTTCATGAGAATATGGAGTCGCCACTGAAAGTGGCTATTCTTGTTGCTTTTGCTTTGAGAATGGCGTTAATGACGTACGGATTGTATCAAGACCAGATAATGAACGTAAAATATACTGACGTTGATTATTCTGTCTTTACTGATGCCTCGGAATTTATGCTCAGGGTAATCTGCCTTTGCAATATATTCACAATATCTTGCACGATTTACTCATTGGAATATCTGTTGTTTTTAGGGTCATTCTCCTTACAAGAGATCCACCTATAGATACACACCAATTCTTGCATTCTTGCTCCAGCTAAACCATATCCTAACTCAATCTTTTGGAAAGATACTTTTTTGCACTAGTGATATAATTGTAACTCTATTGTCATATTTGACCATAAAAAAAAATTATAAAGTTGTGAATGTAAAAATATTACTCGCCTCATGTTGCTGTTGGCTTTTTAATCCACTTTCCCTCACTGTATCATCAAGAGGCAATGCTGAATCATTTATCCTGGTTTTTGTTGTTGCCTTTTTGTATTTTCTTACCAAAACCAATCTCACCACAGTCGACTTGATTATCAGTGGCCTCCTCTATGGATTTAGCATTCACTTGAAGATTTATCCAGCATCATATTGTTTAGCTATTTATTTTTTCATTAATCACAATACAAACAAATCAAGCAAGATTCTTAGACTTATAGCACCTTGCACCAACACATTAATATTTGGCTTGTCTGCATGTACTATGTTACTCGTGCTCACCGGGATTTTTTATTTACAGTAAGATAATTAATTTCCACAATTGATGAAGTTGCACACTACATGATGGAATTCATTTCAGATATGGACAGGAGTTTCTGCATGAGACCTACTTGTACCACATAACTAGGAACGATGTTAAGCACAACTTCTCCCCATATTTTTATCTATTGTACATCTCCTCTTCACATTCCAACTGTGGGCGGCTTGTATCCCTCATCGCCTTCATTCCACAAGTCAGCTGAAACTTTTTCATCAATCTTTGCCTTCTTTAAATGTTTACTAATTTGTTAAACTTGATAATTTCAGGTTGTTTTGATGGTATGCATATCTATAAGATATCATAAGGATGTGGTATTCGCTTGTTTTGTCGAGACATTTGCATTTGTTTCTTTCAACAAAGTTTGTACATCTCAGGTGAGATGATTATTACCATCAACAAATGATCAACATTCAGCACCATTAATAAAGCAACTCGCCCCTGCAGTATTTTCTTTGGTATTTGGGCTTATTGCCACTCGTGCTCTGGAAGATCAACATGACAGCAACAAAAGCCCTGAAACTGTTTCTTTTATGGATTTCCTCACAGGTAAAGTGATTTCAGATCTATCTGTCTAAGGCTCACCAATTTGTTTTTATTTTAGATTTGAAACTAAATGATTCTTTGTTGTAATTATGTTTATATTAGCTAAGATGTCAGCTCAGTTAAGATCCTTGACTTGCTAATTTTATTTCAGGCTTTGTGGCTGTTCTTTGCATACTTGCTTGAATTTCAAGGTTATAACACTTTCTTATGTCTCTGGATAGCAAGCCTCGTGTTCTTAGTGGTCAACTCGTTCACAATTTATCAAATATGCTCCCATTACAACGAGCCAACAAGAATTAAAGACAAGGATTTGTGATGGGCATATTTATTGAGATTTGTCGGTCTTTAGATGCAAGAGTGATTTAAGCTTATTTGGAAGGTACACATCCACCAAAAATGTAGGAGAGATTCTATCAAGACATTGTATTTCTGCCTTCATTTTTGTTGCTACCATGAGCTCTATCTGAAATAATACAAAAAAGTTCATTGATTCCATTTCAATTATGTTTTTTTTTACTAAAAACAACTGAAATTTTATTTGATTAAAGTAGGCCTGATTTTGAGTGGCATGCTGGAATTCACAAATTATGCACAGGAAAATTTAAATAAAAATAAATAAAATAGTTAGCAAATTTTGTGAAGTATGGCTATAATGCCTAGTATGCCATACAGTATACTATGAAATATATCATAGTCCAACAAAGCCAAGAGAATCAGTGAAGATTCAATGATCAAACCAACTGAACAATGCAAAAAGCTTTCAAATGGAAGAGAGCGCAGATTGTTCCATGTTTTGTGGGAAAAAGAATTTGCGTTAGCAATTATGCACATTACCAAACCACTGATTTTGATATAGAAAAATACTGTTTATAAGCCAATTCTTTGCAATAGTCTGGAAGCAGGATTAGGTAACATCAAATCTAAGAAGAGGAGTAATTCACTAACGGATGAGCGTTTGGAAAATCTATTAATGGCATCTGGCATTTCAAAGGAAATTTCTCTCCAGAACCAAGTTATAAGCAGCTTGTCGATAAAACTATTTAATTGTTAGTTTAAATGCTATGTTTATCTTGATTTGTATTGGCTGTTTTTTTATTTTTATTTATTATTTTGTTTATTATCCATAAAAAATTTAGATAATGTGTTATTGGCCTTAAAATCCCGCCACATCCATGGAACCGAAAATGTTGGATCAGACACAAATGCCTGCCAGCGTGTGAAATTTTCAACTAAGACTTTGACATAAACATTACTGCATGCAGATTTCGTTTATAATTATCAAGTGCCACCTCAAGGTTATAAGTGATGGACCCAGTTACAGAACAAAATCAGATTCACCTCTTTTATCCAGTCTGGGTGAGCACAAACACTCTCTTTTCCAAGCAAATCTATGCCTTTCTTTATGTCTGAAGCAGTCATTGGTAGCAGCACCTCCCTGGGTATGTGTAATCTGGCAATATTTTCTACATGTACTTTAGAACATAGACATAAGTTAGGACGTAACTAGAGTTAGTTTTATTTCATGTTCATCCACTTGCTATGATTGAAAAGGCTTTAAACTAACGCTGTTGGATAACATAGCTTTTTATTAAGCTATTCAATATAATCTATGCAAATTTAATCATTTCGTTATTGTATTCCTACGTGATTTGGAGTGCAAAACATTAAAATTTAGTGGCTCATCTTAAAGATTAGGAAACTTGCTTTGTTACCTGTCAACATCAGATGGGAGCACTCCTAACCATTGCACATTAGGTACTGCAAGTCTTCCTGATTCATGGCTGAGTGCCTGAATATTTAAGTTTACTAGCTATTACAGCTATTAGCTGTTACAAAATGAATTGAAATCATCTTACCCTGGAGCCATACTTGTAAATAGTCATTATCTCAATGCCTGTCAATAAAGGAGAGTTGAAATCAACAGCGTTTTTCATTAAAAATTCTCCATGGAAACAAACTCCAAGTTCGTAAAACGTAATATATTTTAAGGTCAGCGACAACTCGGGTACGCACCGTGAGGATCTGCATCAACCAAGCAAAAAGTCGGCAGGTGAAGTTTATCCCAAAGAGTTTTCGCCAGAACCCTAGAATTCTGGTCTGGAAATCCTTTACCCTTTACAAATAAAGTGTTAAAACTGCACAAGTAATCTTTATTGTTGCAGAAGTGCCTCACGTAGACCACTGACAGTTAGAATAATGCAAGGACCGCATTTTCCAATAAAATCGTTTTCCAAAATTCTTTGAAACGAGGCATCTTTTTCAACAATGAGTACAAATTTGGCTGATGACCTAATGTCTGGAAAGTTTCACAATGAGCTTCATTTACACTGTTTGGAGAGAGTGTTTCCACTATTTACCACTTTCATCGACATACCGGTCATTTTCTCCACAAAGAATGGAATACAGTGTCCCTACAATGAAGGAAAACTCTGACATTCTCAAACGTGTTCCCTTGCAACCGAAAAACAACCACGCTTACTAAAGGAAATCTGTTGCAATCAATGTAGTCTCCAAAAGGTTCCTTGTACTGTAAGTCTCCTGCGACCAACCCTTTACCACTCGAATGCTTATTACGAAGTAACGGCAAACCATATTAATAAAATGAAATTCGTCAAAAGTTAAACTGATTTACGTTCTAAGTTATGTACACAATCCCACTAGACTGCGACAAACATTAAAATCGGGACCACAGCGCGCGCAAAAAGGGTACATAACATAAGTTAGGATCTTCTAATTATATAACAAGTCACATTTCGAAATAATGTCACAAATCCAACCACATTAAAGCTGATTCTTGGTACGCGGAGCAGCAATGAAATGTCGTCGATTATTTTGTCTAACACTGATTGCCTTCCAAAAAGGCTTGGATCTTTATAGAAAATGTCCCTACGACGAAAAAGAATGTAAAACAGATGGCTAGGTTTGAAAAACTTTTGATCCACACCTTTTAGTGCAACGTGAACGCTCTTGAACGTTCAAATATATTATGGAGAGAGCTTTTAACATTCTGCCTGCAGGATATTCATACGATTATCTTCAAAATCTCAAGAAAATGTCGGCTTTTTGAAAAATATAAATAATGGATAATTTATATAAGGTAATGGGCAATCCTTACTAAGTTTCTTGATAGAAGCCTTGGAGTGCATGCTAATCGTTGTAAACCTTGCGTTCGGTATCATTTGTAAACCAAAACTCTGATCAAATCTAAAAACGTAAAGGCAAAATTAACACATCACGATTAACAGCGTTGTGTTAAGCTGCGGACATCTACGTACACGATGTTACTCCAGCAGTTGTTGCGGAAAGTAAGTTGAGGTGGAGTTTTGCAAGCCAAGCTAACAACAAAATTTTCGATGATCTGCTCGATACCTTTTAACACCGAAATTCTGTGGTAAAAAATCCAAAAGCTTTATTACAAAATGTCACACGACTATTCGAGTTTGCAACGGAGCCGAACCTAACAATGTCGTTGGACGCGGAATCCATCGTTGGCAGACGACAACAATGAGCTCTAGCTCAAAGATCGTAAATAATAGTAATATTTGAAAGAGAGTAAAAACAAGTCCACATCACTATCAAAATGCATGCCCATGTAATCCACTTATAGACGGCTATGATACAATTCCTCAAGTCATTACTGACACACATTTTTATTAAATTAGATAAGAAACCAATCAAATATATCTAAAACACTTTTGCTTATCATGTGGTATTCGGGTTTTAAACAAAATAGAATCTGCCCTATACTGAGTAGTGAGAAGAGGGAGATAACCATAAATCTGTGTAAAAAATGTTATGCATTGATGACGTTCATCAAAGTGAGAATCTTCTGAATAGAGAGTGTTAGGGCAGTTAGGACACTTGAAAGTCCATCTGGATGTAACCTGTGAACAAAAACATTTTTATCAAATAATCCAAAATAGATTGTTTTGATAAATCTGATATAATTTGATTTGAAAAAGAGAGACACCCAAACATCCACAATGCTAATGGCATTTAAGAAGAGTTGCCTTTGGTGACATTCAAATTATTGAAAGCAAACCATTTATGATTTTGGCTAACTTGAACTTGTAAACATGTTTAAAATCTGTTCAATTGCAGTAAACAAAACAAAAGAGTTGCACCAACATACCAATTGTATAGAGCGCATGGTCTATGGCAAAATTTACATTATCAAGTATTTCATCATAAGAAAAAAATCATTTACCTTGATGGGGGGTTTTCGAGCAATATGGGAGACCAGAAAGTTCATGGCGATGTCTTCACAGTTTAGAAACTCATCAACTTTGTCTCTAATAACTTGTGGCATTATGTAACTATACACATACAGATAATACTGGAAATAAATAATAAAATTTAATATAGTTGATCACAAAACTCTATGTAACTAATAAATCATGACAATATAATTTTTGCAAATAAAAATATTTACTTTGTGTAGGAAGGCAGCACCAGTTAAAACCATAGACATCTCACAGGTATAGTTAGAATTATAATAAAACTGGTTTGAATCTTTGTAGAATGATACAAAGCGACCTGGAAATCCAACAATTCTATCACGAGATTGTCTCCAAACCCTGAAATTTTGTTCAAATTTTAGCTAAAATGCACATCATCAATAACTGATTAAAGCCCACACCTTGTACAAAAGAAATAAATCAGAAAAAAGTGAGAAAGCTATTCTTTGGCTAAGTTAAAAAATCTTAATATTCTCATGCACTAAAACGAGTGATTTACAATGTGCAAATTACAGCAGCATTCCTTTAATTAAAAAAAAGAGCATAAATATTATCCTTCTTCAGCAGTAACACAGTTCAAATTAACAATGCAAATACTTGAAAAAAGCATCTTAAGCAATGCAAACGACTGTAAATGATTTCAAAAGAAAAAGTAGAAACAATTTACAAAGTTGTCTGAGATTGAAGAAAATATTTAGCCTTAACAAAGTTTTGATTAAACAAAAATGAAATGCTTTGATTTCTTCAAAACATTTTTTGAGGAGAAACAAAAATATATCAAGACACTAAAAATATCTGAAAACAGAAATTTGACAAAATTTAAGTTTTATCAATTAACTTATCATTAATTGTTATTGATGAATATGCTGTAACAGATGATGCAGTCTGAAACATTTACCCTATACTTATCTTTATAAGATATTTGAACCACTAACTCAGGGAGCTGGAAGATTTATGACTTTTTCAAATTTTTAAAGTAGTTTCAGCCATAATTAGATGCAACCCTCTCCTCAAGAATTAATTAATAAGTCTTTTTATTAATTCGTTAAAACTAAACTTGGTTTAAAAATATATCTCCAAACCCGTAAACAATAGATGTCATTTTTAAATGCCCTTTTAAATCTCTGAACAAATTAAATTAATTTAGACATAAAATAATCATCCAACTTTTATAATTTTTAAATGCACTGCAATTAATTCTTAGTAGTATTTTAAATTTATATAATTTTTTTTAAGAGATAATTTCATGTGAATCCAATAACAACAAAATAGTTATTTTAAAATATTTATAATGAATGTCTTTTGCAAGTCGATGTTTTTATAACTTTAAAGAGATTCAAATAGCAGGAATGCAGCTTCCCAAAAATAACCAGATGCATGGTGATGCCAAGTAGCATTTTTATTAATGCCTAAGTGCAGAAATAAACAAAGTCTTTCATCTTGAAAGAAGAACAATTTTTGAGAAATCTCCTTAACCCAAGAATGAAAAAAATCATTATCAATCTCTGTTATTATTTAAATGCCAAAACTATATTTGATATATCTTAAATAAAATTTTTAGAAAATAACATTGTTACAAAAACGTGTATTTATGTTGAGTTTCAAGACGATTAGACTTAAAAATGAAGCAAGGAAAGATTTTTGTTTCTGCACTGCACATTAACAAGTTCATAGTTAAATTATAAAAAAAAGATGAATGTTAACAAAATAGGCAAAATTTTCCAGACTCAAGAACATAAAATAGGTCGATTGAATAGCAAACCTGAAAGCAAAAATGATCTCATCATGTCTGAGGTGAACATCGTCGTCCATGGAGAGTACGGCTTCAGTCTTGATGGTGTCAAATGGAAGGAAGCGATTATTCAAGCTATTCTTTGGCATCTTTATTGCCTGTGCTCATAAAAATAATAAATCTTGTAAGAGAGAACAGTGAACGAAGATTAAATTAAAAAAATCTTCGAAGCATTTTGGTTTCATTAAAATAATAAATAATAAGTGATAAAGCATTAGAATTAAAAAAAACACAATAACTAGAAATCATGCGTCAGATGATTTAGAATGCCGAGCAGCAATGAATCTAACAAATGTTACACGTGTTCTAATCTAAACAAAAACAAAACTAAATTCACGAAATGATACCTCAATTTTCACTCCAATGTCAGGCCATCTCAGATTGGAGGATGGAGGTTTGTCGCTGTTCCAAATGATGATCACTTTGTTCAGATGAGGCAGTCCTTTGAACTGTGCCACAGCATTTATTAGCACAGCTTCTCTCTCATACGTCAGCACAACAACTTAAGAGGAGGTTGAAGGAATTTGTTGAATTAATTGATTTGCCACATATAAAAAAATATTGACAATCATTATATTGATTATCCTCTATTAATCCAAAATAAATAATAATGAGAACAAACTGGTGAATTGTTCTCTCTGGTAATCTCCACCTAGTGCTTCTGCAAATTCCTTACCAGATCCTCCCAAGCCATCTCCAATTGGCCTGAAGCCATAAGAAGATCCTTAAAAAAGGGGCAAAACCCATTGGTTAAAACAGTTAAGAGAAATATTGGTTGAAATGGACTAAAGACCTAAATATTTGGCATCTCCCGATAAAATTGGTCTGAAGGGAGTGTGAGGAAACAATGCAAATGTTTCAAAATGCTGAGAAGGTTTAAATTTCAAAAACTCGGAAGTGAAATTTCTTTGAAATGTCGGCGAATCCAACGGAGGTTCGATGGGTCCGAGGACTTCTTCGTTTTCTGGTAACTCGGATGGTAGCTGCTCAAAAATGGGGAAAGTGGCATTGAAATAACTTTCTGATGGAGTGCCTTTGATCGGCAGGGGTGGAATTTGAAGACGAGAGCGAAGAGACGAGAACAAGGACTCCACGACGAGTGCCGAACTGGAGAGGTACGTCTCGTAGACGAGCCTTCCTCTGCGACGCATTTCCAAAACGTCTTCGTCAACTGTCGAGGTAATTTTTAACCATTTCATTAAATCCTAATTAAACGACGCAATAAAAATCTAACCTACCAAAAGATCTGATGACAAAATGAAGCTCTGTGATTCGTGGAGAAGGAACCCATAATATAACTCCATTCCAATCGATAACGTCTTCCAATGGTAACAAAATTTCGCCCTTAACTCCAACTACAACTGGCACGGCTCCGCTTCTCAAAGCTTCGACCAATCTCGTCTGGAACTCGATCGTAGAAACCGAATAATCGAGTTTCCCTGTGATGTGGTCAGCACTGAGTATCAGGCTAAATGTTGACTGTTCGAGTGTGGTAAGTCGATCGGCCTGTGAACCGCACAGAGGAAAATCTTCATTTGGGCTCGAGGTTACTGGAGACTTAGGCTCTTTGCAGAAAAACTTAAAAATGAAATTGTCAGAAACAAACTTTTCTTGCATTGTGTTCAGAGTTCTTAAGATCTTATTCAAAACTGAAAAAGAAGGTTTCAGGTCATTCTTGCCATCTACGAGGTTCATGCCCCTCGTGTCGATGTTGTCGTCCTCCATAGTTTCCCCAGTCGTGTAAGCAGACACGTCGCCCAGAAACGTCATGAGATGTTTCCGTTTAACTGGCACCATCATCGGAAGTGGATGCATGCTTTCTAGGGAAGAAATGCATTCTAAGCAGGGCAGGATTATATCAAATCCTGGTCTGTAAGTTGAGAGTCGAAAAGAGGCGTGTGCAAAGATAGCTTCGTTCAATGAAGAAGGAACAATTCGGTAATTTGATTCATGGTTGTTGTTGGTGTTTATAATCAGATGGTTTCTCCCTGAATCCCCCCAGTAAACTAAATGATTCCTTTCATTTGCAATCAACTCATCACCAAATACAACAAATAAACAGGCAATGTTTGGCTTCTCAGTGGCATATTGATTCTTAAATGCAGCATTTTGAACCTTGACAACATAATTCGGTGATTTTGTAAAAGCATAAGAGTTGTTATATACATAGACAGGAAATTGTGAGAATACAGAACATCTAGAGAAATCAAAACAAGTACTCATTTTGCATAATGAAAATTTGATTCCAAATTCATTTTCATCCAGATTATTATAGTCATTATTGAGCTTTGTATTTTTGCTTAGAGGAGATAGTGGAAGCAATTGCATTGGAGCTTCTAAAAATGGCTGGTTATTCCTTTTCATTTCTTCAAATTCAATCTTCAGATTGTTAAGTTTGAGAGCAATTTTCTTGCTTTCAAGCATCTCATTCTTGTGTGCTAACTTCAGGCTTTCAATACTGACAGTATAATTTCCAATCTCAGTCAAAAGTTGTTGACGTCTCTTTTCCAACACTAAAAGCTCTTTGTTCACTGAAGATTTAATGTTTTTTAATTCGTCAATTCTCAGCAAAATTTCAGCTTGTGACTGACTATCCCCAAATCTTTCGAGTTTTCTGATTTCTCCAGCAGCCATTAAAACGTCGCGACTAGATAATTTGGATCCATCAAGTGAAAAATTGTAGTTGGACAAATAATAATGAAAAAGAAAAAACAATGCCACAAGCATAAACAAAATTGAACAAAGCAGATATGGGAGACCTTTATAAGGATGCCGCAACCAATGAAAAAATCCGATATTGTTACTGGAATAGCCATTAACAACTCCACTCCTTTCGTAGTGCAATTGTGCTTTTGAGGCTTCTCTCATGATTGTATTTGGTTTTAAATGTAAATTTATCCTAAAACAAACATTCACTAAAGTTATTTTGTAAACCGATACAAAATTTTAAAAGATACAAAAGCATTTCAGAGAAGATCGCTCCAAACACCTATATAGCATGGTAAACATAAACAAATTATCCCACTCTTTGGTGCAACTAATAGAAAACATTTTTAAAACTTGTAAGTTTTTCATGATTGTAAGAAGTACTTAAAAAATTTTTTTTAATTTAAAGTTTTACAAATTTTTATAATTTTGTAAAAAAAAAAACTGTGATTGCAGTTGTTTACTAGAGTCGAGTCGATGTCATTGCAAAATGAGAGCGGGCAGATATCTTTGTACTGTTCGGGTAAGCACAGAGTGATGACAACCCTAGTGATGACACAAACCAATTTCGTAATCGCTCGACTGTCAAACCATATTAAAAAATTTCGCCTTATTGTGCCATGCAAACCAATTAAATATAGCGCCAACTTTCCCTAATCACTCTATTTCCTGACACACTAAGTAAACAAACCAATTTCAAGCATGTTAAAGCGCACCAAGTTGACGTTCAGAAGATATAAAGTTAACAATGCAGCTTACTATTCTCCGCGGAAAGCAAAACGGATCCGTTGGGAGAAGCCTCCAATTCAGACATTCGAATGAGCAACGCTTTGGCTGGGTTTTGACAGATCTTCCGACTTTTCATTCCACTCAATAAATTCTTTCCCCACCACCATCTTACCACCATTACACCTCACTTCTTGAAAATGATTGAAATATCGAAACATTAAATCAAACGCAAGGGAGAGGCCAAATTTATTTTACGAAACCTGAACTGTTAAAAAGCAGAGTCCAGATAAAACCCACTCCCCATGAAACAATTTATACAAGATCATATGGAAAGCCATTCAAAGATGAGAAATGTAATTTTTTCTATCAAAAGGTTAACAACATTTGTAGCTAAAGAATAAAAATGTGATGAACCTCATTTACATAATATAAATCAATCTGAAATGTGCTAAGATTTTCAGATATCAAATAAAAAATTATCAAAAAATTCTGTGTAGGACACTCACGATGAAAAAAAAACATCAAAATTTTGTCGTAGCTGACGGGAACACAAAAAAGAACACATTATTTAAAAAATAACTTCCCACAGACCATCACGATAAGAGCATAATCATGGGATTATATCATCGTATTCTTGTCTTACATGTTCTTAATTACTGGAGAACACATTAATTGTACTAATTGTAATCATATATAAGCGCCAGAAACACATTTACTTAAACAACAAGCTATCTTCTTGGAGTGCTTCCAGTCCTTAATGGTTAATGAATTGCTGTTTCCAAACAACGTTAAAATGATCATCTCCTCAGTTGAGTACAGGTGCAAGGTTGGAAATGATCGTCTCCTCATTTAAGTACAGGTGCGGCAAAAAACTGAGTCTTCTTCCGGTAATCTGCATAGCCAGATCCTCTGCAACACAAATTTGTTGAACTCAATTAAACTTGTAATAAAAGGTTAAAGCAATCCACACATACACACTTATCACTATCAAATTAAAATTTTACATAATAGACAATGACATCCACAAATTAAGAGGCAAAGAATGGATGTAACTTACATTGGTGTTTGAAACAAATTTCCCTCGTACAAACCAGGTATGCTCGCCATATTTAATGGCCTCAAAGTACCTAGACAAACAGCAGGTTTAAATATTTGGTTTAAGATCAACATCAACTAACAACAATAATAATCACCAACACCATAATTATTTTACAACATCTTTCATAATTATTCATAATAATTATAATATGGTTCATACAGGAACTTGAAAACAAAATTTAGGGCTTTTAAGGACCTTCCACCCCATTTTTTTAGGATCAAAAATAATGGTATTTAGATTTTAATTATTCATTATTCAATATAGAAGTGTAATGTAAGATACTAACACGTGAAAGTTTATAATATCAATTTGTTTAAACCATTTTAAAAAATTTGTTTAAAAAAAAATCAACTCTTTCAGTCTTTCTCTAAAGAAGCAATTTCTACCGCTTTTGCCTCACTACCTTTCCTCAGGCTTTTTGCCTCGACCAAGAGATCATTATTCCTGGTTTTTGCACTTGTGTCCATTAATATTCAAAATTCTCCATAATATCCCTGTTGTTTTTTAGAGTCTTCAGCACGATCATGTCATCTTCACCTGTTTTTTGTTTTGAGGTTACAGCTGGCGGTCTCTCCCTCGTGGAATGATTCCAAATAAAATTTAAACCTCTGCCTTGATGCTTTAAAATGGCTCAGGACAGATTTATCAATCTTAAAATTGCCCAGTGTGCACCTCCAACACTGTTGATAAGGTCTCTAATCACACTCCTTGCATTGCTTCTGTGCATTCCCGAACAGCTAGAACAAAGGGACCGATTTCCATGCTAATTGCTAATTCGACAAAACAGTTATTAAAAAAACTTCAGAACATTACTATTTTTTAGCACTTTACTGTAGTTTTTAGGTCCTCCCTCATTTATTTTTAGGACTTTTTAGTACTAAAAAACCGAATTTCGGAGAATTAGCACTTTTTAGGCCCTGTACGAACCATGTTATAATTAATTATAATAAAACCATGCCTGAAATACCAACTTCTTGGAGCAGTTCTGGTGACTGTGACTGGTTCGTCATATTTTGAAAGTATTCTGTAGTGGTCTGCTGAAGATAAATGATGATGATGTAGATTACCAAAGCCTGGTAAGAAGGCATGAATTGCAAATAAGCATCTCACTGTTGGATGGTGTTGAGCACTGATATGGTGGATGAACTTCAGTGGTCCTGATGAAGGCAGACCAATAATCCGACGGAAGGTCCATGAGTTTCATCATGACCTGACAAGATGCAATCACTTGTTAACTAGGCTATTTCAATAGACCATGATTCATCAAAGCAGTTTTAAGAACTAAAATAGAGCATCAAGAAAAACCATCTGATTGATTATGGAATTTCAGAAGAAGCACTTAATTCACAGCCCGAAGTTAAGTGATGTTATACAAACTCGTCTTTGTTTTGCAGTTTCTTGCATCATCTGATCGGGAGTTGGATCGGAGCAGGAAAATCCGATGATGGTCGGAGCAAACACCGTCACGAGGTTGGAAATCGACATCCTGCACTCCACACTCTCTGAAACTCTGCAAAAAACAATAACATTCATCGAGAATTCATTTTTAACTATTTATTGGACACAACCAAATCAGAACAGTGCATTTAGAACTTACCTCAACAGATGGAGTATCAAATAAGCCAGGGTGTCTCTGTTGGCAGGTGGCAATTTTGATATGACTTGGTAAAGATCAGCTGTACTTTCCTGAACATCTTTCCTCTCTGCTGCTTCAAGGAAGGACTGCCAGAGGTTAAAGGTCACAAGAGGTTCTTTGAGGTTCCTAAAGAAGTCCTTCAGGCAAGAGCAGATGACATTTATGTCGACAATGGAGGAAAGGTTTGGTGTTCTGCCCTTGATGAACTTCTCTTTCAATTCCTTGACCTCTTTGTCGGAACTGTTCAAACACCGACAAGTAAATCAACTCAGTCAAAAGAAAATTGAAAATATTTCTCACACAAAATAAATAAAAAAAAACAAATTAATGAAAAATATTTTTATATAAATTACTGTTTCGTACCCTGACACTCTGTAAAGTCCTTCCTGCTTCAAACCTCTTGATTCTACCTCGTTGATGCAATATATCTAAAAACATCCACCAACATATCTTAAAAAAATTGTTTCTAGAAATATTCATTGTTATATCTAAAGTTATTCATTAAGTAACAGATCCATTAGTAAATATATCCACGGGTCTCTGCACTTACAACAATAGCGGGAACAAATGGGCGCTCAGTGGGAGCATAATCTGCCAAGAGTCCCTGTTTAACGAATAAATTACACATTAACATCATTAAAACATCAAACTCAAAAAATTACAAATTGACATCATTAAAATTCCACCAAATATTTTCACTAACAGGGGCTGATTTGACAATCTTTGGTGTGTTGACTGTTGCCATGCAAGGAAGTGGAGCAAGATCTTTGCATTGCGAATGGCACTGAATCTTGCAGTCTGTTAACAAATAGATTGCATGGATGACATCAACTAATTTCAAAAACATTAAAATTTAAGTAATTTGAATGCACTATGTGCTCAAGAAGTTCCATGTATTGTAATAATATTACAATATATTACAGTAATATATTGTATTGTTACCTTTACATTTGGCTCCACTGGCACCAAACTTCAATTTCTTACTGCACTGAAAACATCAAGCATTACTGTTATGAAACAATAGGTTCCATTATGCAAGCAATTAAATAATTTATGAATGACATCTTATTACATAATCATCTTGTGCAAAATGAATCATCAGAGTACAAACCACATAACAAGAATCTTGCTTATAGAGTGAAACACTCTGGAACATGTGAGGTCTTGTCAGGGAATTCCCAGAGTTCACCCTTTTCATCTCAGGTGACCTAAAAAAATTAAAAATGACCAATGAGCAATCTTGAAACCAGTTCACCCATCTACCAATACCATCCTACCACCATTACACCTACCATCCATCTCCATTCTCTCCCTGAAGACCCTGTGAATTGCTCCTCATCAAGGCAGCAAAAGGACTCGACTTTCTTCTGTCCCTGGGTTTCGTCGAAGTCCTCGGAGTCGACACATCGTCAAACACGGCCATCGCCGGACCCCCAACAACGGAAAGTTCCATTTCGACAGATTTCGAACGTCTGTGGCGTTTGGCCTGCGTAGAAGACGGACTTCGATGATTCGTTAATCTAATAAAGCATCTAACGAATCGGACTCACAGATTTCTCGGTCCTTCTGCACAGGGGGGTGATGTTTTCGTCGTCTTCGCACGGTGGAGCCGACGGCCTTTTCTTCGACTTCTTGCGAGGTCCGTCGAGGTCGTCCTCTGTCCTGTCGAAACTTATTTCGGGACTCACTGCCGACGTTGAATCTTCTGTCTCCATTTTGTGGTGGCTACTAAAGAGCAACAGAAATATACTTAGACGAGGAATATAGAAATGCTCTATTTCACACTCCAAAATCCACCATAAATCTTGATGCTTAACAATTAACTTCGTAGCAAAGCTTTAAAATTAGTTTTCAAGAACTCACGGAACAGGCGACTTCTCGTGAATCATGGACCTGAAGTCTGTGCTGAGAAATGCCAGTGTTTCCCTGGCATGATCGTTGAGCATCGTGCTGTTGTTCTTGTCCCTTAAAAGCTCCTTAACGAGCATTATTTGTTTCTCCTGTCAATCAAAACAAAGATTCGGTTGATTCATCTCGATCGATCGATCTAATCCATCGCCGGAAATTGCAAACGATCGCCACTAACGTATGCGTCCCTCTCTTCCTCGGCCCTTTTCCTCTTTGTTATCTCAACATCAATTTGGTTCCTTTCAAGTGACAGTTTATGTTAGTATTAGAATAATTGGAACAATACTTTCAACACCCCCTGAATGCCTATTGTTGCTTTAACAATAGCCATCTAATGGATGCAACCATTGAGGCTTCAGGGGATGCTAACATGACATTATTATCTTATTAATATCATGTCATCTAATAATGGTTTTAAAAAATTACATTTTACGAGGATGATGTCACTTAATCATGATACTGTTATGCACTTAAGCAACTTGCAATATTACATTCAAATCCATATATGATGGCACTCGATGTAATGATGTCAATTGAGCTCATTGATTGGTCAATCATAACATTGTATTGTATTGTGATGGCCATTGTTTGCTATCACAATCATCACCATCCATTATGCTCAACAACAACAAGGTAAGAGCCAAACAAGTGCAAGTTCAAAGTAATAACTTTTCACTTTGATGTCTTTTTGTGTTAAATGTAAGTGACTTGAGTGGCTCCTCAGAAAAGTGAATGCTAATTAGCTAATTATGCAAATTATTAATCCACCTGGCATGTTTCAGTTTTGTCTCCAGAACCTTACTGGCATCCTCCATTTTCTTTAGTCTGTCCATCATCTCTTGGACAGCTTCTTCTGCTTCCATCCATTTTTTCCTGCAATCTTCCTGAGTTTGCACAAATGCAGCAAATTCTATGGAGAAAGAATTTGTAATGAAAGTTATTAACTAGATGGACAGTTAATTTTACAGAAGGAATCAATAGTAGATAAGTTATGAACAAACCAGCTTCAACTCCTACAGTCAATATTGCCCTGTTCCTTGCAATTTCATCAAACATGGCGACTATGGATATGCCATTCTTATCCATCATCATAAAGTACCCAAGTTACCTGAACCATAACAAACTTTTGGATGAATTTGAAAGTATAATGACAAAACCTTACAAAATTGCAAATAAAATATCAAAAACGATACAAAGAAATTTGACCGAGACTTAAGACTCCAGTGGCCAGGAAGGCCAAGCTGAGTCATAAATAGTGAAAATTGTTCAACGTTTAGTAAAACATCCATTTCAGTCTTTATAAGCTACGTCTAATAATGTTATAAAATCATTATGAAATCAGGTTCAAATATGCAAATAAAAAGACTTCAGGGGTAACGCGATCTCTTAAAAACAAATGGAGCTCACCGAACGCTAGCCTCGGAACTATTTTCTTTTATAACGTAAAACAAAATTTAATGACAATGTCCTCAGACGATAATAACAATTAATTTAACAATGACTCTTCCGCGTCA
Source organism: Whitmania pigra (assembly GCA_021613335.1). NCBI lineage: Eukaryota > Metazoa > Annelida > Clitellata > Hirudinida > Haemopidae > Whitmania > Whitmania pigra. The sequence continues at coordinate 831,161 of JAJTWR010000311.1, forward strand.
ACGATCCTCATATAGTTTTGTTTTGAAAAACACCGCCTTTTAATTCAAAATGTCAAAAACATCAGATCCTTAATTTGAATAGTTGCTAATTATTTAATGAATGTAATTAAGGCTAATTTTATCATTTCAATGAACAATTCAAAAATTATTAAAAAAAAAATATATAATTTTACTCATGAACGAACGTCGCAATTTAAAATTAATTTTTACTTCGAAAGTTTGTTGAATTTATTTAAGGTAATATCAGGTTGGTAACTGGATAAGAAATAAAAAAAACAAAGAATGATAATTTAGAATTCTGAAAAAATTTGTTTGCATCAAGTTGAAAGTTTTGGTAACTCATGATTGCTTTATAGATTTAAAGCAGAACTCATCAAATTGGTAACTTGATTTTTAATCGGCCATCGATCAAAACATTGAGGAAAAAAATAAGCCATTTGAAAGAGGCATAAAATAATTAGCACGCGAAATTTTTTAAAACTGCACCAGGAATCTAGCAAAAACTTGAATAAAAAGGGGCTTTCAGTTAATAAATACAATATAGAATGATGTGGAATATAGAATGTTAGAACGAGCATTGCTGTAAAACACAAATGCAATATATATATATATTTATTGATATATATATTGATTTAAATTAAAATCGTCTCAAGCTTCATTGGAAACAAAATTTACGTTTACATTATCTGATAATAAACTGGCATGCTTAGTTGCTTTGATATGCAGAGTCTGAGATAAGAGAGCATCTCAACTCGAAATAATCGAGATTTAACATAAAATGCGTTTCCGAGCATTTACAGATATGAGTGTACTTCGAAGCGGGATTTGCTGCATTAAAATCAAATCCAAGAGGAGGAAGTGACCGATGAGCATTCATAGGGCCCCCAAGAGGGGGAAGTGCCCAGGGCCCGTCATTTTTATGGGGCCAGCCCGAAATTAAAAATTACAGCCATGATCTTTTTTTTGTGTCGCTAAATTGACATATCCCCCGAGCATGTGGAAAACCTATTAAGAGAATATTTATTTATTTATTAAATATCAAACTGAAGGGTCACTAACGCAATTCTGTACAATATACATACGAGCTCCGAATGGCAAGGATAATCAGGTATACGTAATGAAACGATTAAAGTCAAAGTCGAGCATTAGCGCATTAAAACGAAAAATTGTATTTGAGTTCACGATTTCATTTGGCAGTGCCTTCCATGGTTTAACGATCCTATTGCAGAAAGAATATTTGGCACGTCTGTTGAAAATTTATTGCATCAAGTTTGAAACCGTGCCCTCTCGTGCCTTAGTCTTTCTATGTAGGGGTATTTAGCAAATGATGTTATTTAGTTTGTAAATCTTTTTTTGTACTTTTTTCAACTCTGTCGATTAGGTAATTGTGGCGAGGGTTCCATACTGGTTAACAATATTCAAGAATTGGTCTGACGTAAGTGCAAAAGGCAAGCTTGAAGACATCCTGGTCCTTGAGGAGAAAGATGCCTTGATCCTCCATGAAACTGTTGTAGCTTTATTGATTGCATCAATGTGGGACGCAAACTTTAAGCTTGGGGTAGTTATTTTTTAAGTACTTAAAACCCATCTCTGGTGGGCTACCTGATCGAATATTGTTTAATTTGATGTTTATTTCGCTTGGATCAATTAATTAACTGATTATTTCTAAAACTTTCTATCTGAAAGGATTGTTGGAATTTGTAATCACTTAAGAAACTTAGCCCGGCAAATTCAAATTTTGGAAAGTCTCGACAAAATCAAGCTTCAACAAGTATCTGTCATTACGTAATATCAGAAAGAAAATTGTCACTTGAAAGGGGTTGTTTGTGTCCCCCGTAACACCATCTTATCCAATCAAACGATAGGGGTCGCATTATAAAGAATAGTAATGATAACCATCGACTTGCTGGGCACCCACATGGCCTAATGGTTAAGGCTCCTCCTCTCAGGCGGATTCGAAGCCCGCTGCGGGAGCACCGTCCTAGCTATGCAACGGACATTATTTTTTTTATTTTATTTACTTATTTATTTATTTAAATAATAAAACATTAAACATCCATTGAGTTGGTTAGAGAAGAAGGCCAACAAACGCATCAGATCATGGCTCAGGCTACCTCCAGGGATGTCATCTGGATGTCTTCCATAACTGTTGTTAATGATATTGAAATGAGAATTTGTTAATTACGTTTTTTTTAACTTTTCTGAAGTGGATTCATTAAAAAACCAATTGAGATATTTTGCCATGAATTTGAACAAATGGTGCGAATGACAATTTTGGAGAACTTTAGCTGTCAGAAACAATGATTATAATTATTTAGAAGAAACACATTTTTGTTTTTAAATAAAATCCATCATTTTTTAGGGGGAAATTACATTTAATATCCTCAGGTGCCCCATTAGCTTTAATTATTTATTTTTTTAGTAATTATTATTTATTATTGACTCTATTAATTAATTTAAATTTGTTAATAACGATTTGAACAACATTGTTTCATCTGTTAATAGATATTTCGATTTATTGACAACTTCATCTTTTTTGAGATTTGTTAATGTTTCATTTGTTAACAAAATCGTTAAAACCACCGAAAATCAAAATCGTACAATCGCACAAGTTGTTCAACCATTTATTAGGGACTCAGGTTGAATATTGATTAACTAAAAGTTATTTAAATATTTTAATAATTCAAGAAATCATTTAAATATACTTGCTTGTGATATACACAATCACAGATAATTGGGAAGAGATCCTTCAGAATGATTTAAAAGTCGAAATGAAGAATTTCACGTCACACTCATGCATCGCAGATTTTCGATTTTATGCTGCTGCTGCTGATGTCATCAACATATTACTAATATGATGACGACGATGACGACGACGAAGATGATGGTGATGATGCTGACGATGGCGTAGACGGCTTTGGTGACGTTAAAAACATGATCCACGGATGAACTTGTTTTCGAACTTTGAGTGACGGGTGAAGGCTGTGCCACACCTTGTCGTCAATTGCTGGCTTTGAAAGGTTACTATGATGATGACGGTGACGGTGATGATGATGACGAGGATGATGGGCGTGACAGTGATGGTTATGATGATGATGACGATGATAAAAATGATACCGATGATGGTGATGACAATGATACCGATGATAGTGATTGCAATGGCAGCGATAATAACGATGAAGAGTTATTAAGTACTCTCGGAATTTTTTTTTTGCAGTCGAACGATTACGTGATATGGCAACACTGTTCCTCTAAAGAATTGAAAAATGTCAACTCGCTATCAATACTTCTCGACCGCGTAATTACATTTCCTCTCAGTCAACGAGATCAAATCGTCCGATATTTTGTAACTCGATTGAAGTGAAGACCAATCGGTTGCTTCCTGGTTGTTGAACGCACTCGAATGACCTCCGATTGCCGGCGGCGATGATGACGATGACGATATGTGGAAGAGAGAATCGCTAACGGCATGTCGGCAGCAACAGACGGCATTGTCGCGATTAGGATGAGCAGCATCTGCGCAGGGAAATGGAGTCGGCAGAAAGAGTAATCGGGGAGTGCAATTAATTTGTTTATCGTCTCCTCCATCTTGCTTCTTGTCCTGCCTGTTAGCATGCATTGTCGTCTGTGATCCTGCCGCTAAATCTCCAGGGGAGCAACTGTCCAGATAATTGCAGGTCTCGATGTTCTTGTTTTGCGTCTCGTCGTCGTTGCAGCGGTTGCAGCCGAGGTAGTGATGATAATGATCGATTTTATCGGAACGAATATCGAGCGTCGGCCGTCGGTTTAAACTCACACCGTCGCAACATTCATCCGCCGTTGCAAAGTTTTCGAAATGAGAAAACTGCGCCATTGAAGAACTGCACGTCATCGTGTTCTCCGTCTGGGATTGGCCAGACGAAGAATGAAGCAGGTCGATCTTCTTGCAGCCGTTGAAACACGAGCCCCCGGTCATACCTCTCCGGTAATTTCTCGCGGCGCCGGCGGTTTCACTTTCGAGAGTAGAAGTCTTAGCCGGAGGCTGCGGTGGACCGGGATAGAATCCGTGAGAAGCTGTGGTCTCCTGAAGCAATAAAAAAACAAAGAGATTCACTGATGTTCTTTCCATTATTTACTTTTGACCTTCAACCTTTGCGACCTTTGTAACGTTTATACTTATGCCGTGGTGGGTCCAGGAAACCCTCGGACTCGGCTGATGAAACTGGTGATGGTGTCTGTTGCTCTCAACGAAGGTGCTCGTTGATTGGTTCTTTGGACATTCGACATTTCGCCGAGTCTCCTGGTTGTCTTGCTTGCTAAAACAAAAAAAAATTTTTTTTTCTTATTTTATAAATGCAATTTATTGTACATTAATATGCTAAATTGTACGATTACTGTCATGAATAAATTGTATACTTAATTTATACAATAAAAGGCACGAAATGGAATAAAATGTTCTGCAGGTCGGAACTGAAAGATTTTCAGTGGAAATTAAGCCGTGAAGACGAATGGTGCAATCCCTGCTCGGTCGGTCGGACTGGCCGCACGGATGTCGTTCACTTCCGGGGATTATTGACGCCACATAAATTAGCATTTGAGGCATAAAATCAACAACCTCGCATGATTTCAGGCAACTAATGGAACGGGCTCTCGAGCCAACGAGGACACGAGATGCCAAAAGCTCCCTTCCTTTCTCTTAGTCCTGGGAGTCCAAAGGTATGAGTTATGGCCGTGTTGTGGCCGGCTTGATGAATGAAGGCCGTGCCGAGTGGAGTGCCGGTGGTTGATTAATTACATTTCCGAGGCAGTTTAATTCGTTAGAAGATGTCCTTGATTAAATGAGGGATTTGCGAAACAAGATTCCATTGAATGAAGCTCATCAGTTATGCTAATGATCGTTCAGCTTCATTATGAATGGTTGTTATTATACGAATAACAAACAACGGCTGGCGAATTAAATGGGGCAGCACGAACGATGTCGTTGCATATTTAAATCCAGGATGCTGAATGGACATACTTACTTAAGGCTTAGTTATATTAATTACATAATGAATATTATTGCAACATACTGAGTTCATATCGACCATCAAAATATTACTCAACTTTAAAATGTATTTTTATGTGAACGAATGAAGGCACTTTGAGGTGAAATTAATGCAATATTTCAAAGAATTAGCGAGCAAATTTAGCAATTTTAAACACAAAGCCACAAAATCTATAAAAATGTGTGTTTTTTTCAAAGAAAAACCTGCGACAAGTCGAATTATTCGCTGAGGTAATAATTGAGGAGATGGAGGACCATGCAGGAAGGGTTGGATGGCTGGATGGCTGGATGAATTTATGAATGGATGGATGAATTTATGAATGGATGGATGAATTTATGAATGAATGGATGAATTTATGAATGGATGGATGAATTTATGAATGGATGGATGAATTTATGAATGGATGGATGAATTTATGAATGGATGGATGAATTTATGAATGGATGGATGATGGATAAGTGAATAAAGGAAGTTAGTTTCTTTTTTTTGGAATTTATTTATTTTACTGCACTTTTCTCCAAAGCTTTCATAAACGTGTATATTTACAATTGTAAATAATAATTTGTTTTATTTTTCAGGATTTTTTTATTAATTGTTAGTCAACGTAATTTGTAAAATGTATAAGTCATACAAAAATAATTGCATTTTTAGAGTTAATTTATTATTTAATTTCAAATAAATGCTTGAAGAAGCACTTTGAAAGTAAAGTAATTGTATCAACTTGTTTACGCCCACAACTTTATTCAATTATTTGTTTTGTTAGAAGAAAAAAAACATTTGTTTAAAAAAAAACTGAATCTTTAAATGTCCCCCGTAATTTGCAATTCTAACAAGAGAAGCGAGTTCATCAACAAAACAAAACACTCACAACAACAACAACAACAACAACAACAACAACAACAACAACAACAGGCTCAATAAAGCAAAGCATGCAACTGAAAAGTACATATCAGTAAATGGCCGAATTTGTCTTGAACATCATCATTATCATCATTGCAGACCAAAGAATAATTAGCAGAATGTGAAGAAATCGTGTCTTCAGGGACTGAATAATGCATTTAATTGGAGCGCAATATTTTAAGGTCTACATCGTCCGAAATCAATTAATCAATAAGTTAACTCTTCATCTCTTTTATGAATATCATCATCATCATCATCATCATCATCATCATCATCATCATCGTCACCGTCATCGTCATCGTCCTCATCATTATCATCGTCGTCATCATCATCGTCATCATCATTTGTAATGCTTCCATGATGGACGGAGCGAAGTCGAAGAAGGTGAACTGATAAATGGATGAATCGTGTTAAGTTTATAACGAGGTGGATGGATGGTAGGTTGGTAGGATGGTAGGATGGTAGGATGGTAGGATGGATGGATGGTAGGATGGTAGGATGGTAGGTTGATGGTTGAATGTGTTGATGGTAGCCATTGACGTGATTGTCATTGTTATCATTATTATTGTTAATATTATCATTCTTTTCTCTTTTATTAGCTAAATCATAAAACTACGCAAATCGGTAAATAATTGAAATCGATGAATTTTGAGCTCTTCAAAAGGTTCTGGGAAATCCCTTGAGAGCTTAAAAAAGAAACTTCATAAAGTCCTTCTTATCATTCTATAAATGTCAATCGGTTCATATTTTTGCTTTTTCTTTTCCAATTTATTACTTTTCAATGTTTTCCAGAGGCAGACATTCTGCCTGATTTTGTTGGAAGTCTGCATGAGGAGCATCATTGAGACTCCAATTTCCTCAAAACTCTTCAAGGCTCTTGCGTGATTAATAATAATAATAATAATAATAAGAATAATAATAATAATAATAATAATAATAATAATAATAAGAATAATAATAAAAATAATAATAATAATATAATAATAATATAATAATAATAATAATAATAATAATAATAATAATAATAATAATAATAATAATAATAATAATAAGAAGAATAATAATAATAATAATAATATAATAATAATAATAATAATAATAATAATAATAATAATAATAAATAATAATAATAATAATAAGAATAATAATAATAATAATAATAATAATAATAAGAATAATAATAATAATAATAAGAATAATAATAATAATAATAATAATAATAATAATAATAATAATCATAATAATAATAATAATAATATAATAATAATAATAATATAAAATAATAATAATAATAATAATAATAAAAATAATAATAATCATAATAATAATAATAATAATAACATTATTAAAAATAAATAACATTATTAAAAGTATTATTGTTCTTACCCTCTCCAGTTTAAGGACGTGATTGTTTTATTGTGATTTTGTTTAAAATTTCTGAGATTGGTTTATTATTATTATTATTATTATTATTATTATTATTATTATATTATTATTATTATTATTATTATTATTATTATTATTATTATATTATTATTATTATATTATTATTATTATTATTATTTATTATTATTATTATTATTATATTATTATTATTATTATTATTATTATTATTATTATTATTATTATTGTTGTTGTTGTTGTTGTTGTTGTTACACACAAGAATTTGAAAAAGGTATCATGTATATTTGATGGATGGTTGTGTAAAAATGCAGAAGAGAAAACCAGATGTTGATGGAAGTAAACGATTGATTGATTGATTGATTGATTGATTGATTGGAGGCTCCTGGTTATAAAGAAATTTTTTCGTTATAAAACATTATTAAATAATTTAATAAAAAGTCTTTTTCTCAAGCAAAAGTTTTTTTATTAAATTATTTATTAAATATTATTAATTATTAAATATTTTAATATTAGCCTGTTTTAAAATTCATTTTGAAAATATATTTCCTAAAAGCCTTCAAAAATATAATTAATAAAAATAATTTAATAAAACACTTTTTATTGGAATAAAGTGAGCAGTTGATTGGAAATTCCACAAGTATCCACCTCAGTCATCTTTTATGACTTTATTCAAAGGAAATAAATCCTGAGACCTTCCACAAGGTTCAGCGTAAATATTAAAAATACATTTAATTGAAATCTTTAAATATTTTAAATTTTATTCGAAAGAATTATTTCAAACTTCAAGGAAGTGTTTCTACAGGAAAATGTAAATAGCTGAAGGCATGAAGATACAATAATGAGCTGGATTGAAATTGATGAGTGCAACTGAATGCTGATGAATGACAGACATTTGTCACCACCGATAACATCAGTGCTTGTCCAATGGAAATCTTGCAGCATGCTTTGAGATCCCATGTGGTCCCGTGGCTAAGACTTCATCCTCTCACGGATTCGAAACCCATTTCGCGCGGCTACCTAATTATCCAGATGTTAATTATACAGTATTATTAACATTATTATTATTATTATTGCTTCATTTTATATTTTATTGTTATAATTGAGCGGACGAAAATGTGCTGCGACATTAATTATTAATGCCTAGCGGCTCATTTTATGGCATGAAGTGTTCATACTTGTGATTTGTTAGGGATTCATTTCATTTCAATTACGTTCACAATGCATTCATTTCCAATGCATTCACAATGCATTCGCTTTGATGCATTTAGCTCACAAACCCAGAAAGATTTTTCAATAAAATAATTTAGGAAATAAAAATAACTAATAAATAAACAAAATATTTATTTGACAAATGCGTAATTAATTATTTCAACAATATATTAATCATTGTTTATAAATACGAAATGATTATTTCAATAATATATTCGTAATACTATTATAATTACGACCAAATTATATTATTTAAAATATTAAACATCAAAGAAAACATTATACGAAAAAAGTTTTTTGTGACTGGCTGTTTCGGATGAATTCGGAAAGGAAAGAAACGGTATTTGTAAGTTTTACGATGATTTTTAGTGGAGCATTCCAGCTCTGCAGGTTACGTATTTACGAGCACTAAAAGACGTTCGCATCAATCCGCCTCTCCAGTTATTTCCACCTTCAACTGATGCAGTCCTACGACGTCACGTTTCATCCTGAAAGCATCTTCGGCGGACATTCTCGATGCTTCGCGAATGGTCGATGACCAACCATCTCGGAATCTCGGAGAAGTATCGAAAACAGCAGGTGTGGCAGATGTGGCAGATGCCATCACTTAAGCACATCAACCGATGCACGATGCGTGTGGCGGATGCATTCACGTGCACCCACATGAGTCCCATTGACATCAACATTGTCATACTTGGCAATGTATTAAACTAAGACTAAGATGTAATGAAATATAACGCACTCGAGTTCTGCTGGTTGAATTGAAGATTGCAATGAAATATTAATTAATGTGTATGAATTGAGAGTCAATTAAATATCACCTGTTAATTCAGCTAATAATCATTAAATTAATTGGTCGAACATTGACAAATTTCTCCACGTGAGGGATTGCAATGAATGTTGATGATGATGATAATGACGACGACGACAACGATGATGACGATGTCTTCCATCAAACAACGACAAGCTGCTCAGGATTGGTAACATCTGCAGGGAATCCTACTCTCAATGTGTTTTCCATTCTTCTTTAAAACCACCACTGCCCTTGTCATAATCATAATCATCATCATCAGCATCATTATCATCATCATCATCATCATCATCATCATCATCATCATCATCATCATCATCATCATCATATCATCATCATCATCATCATCCATCATCATCATCATCATCATCATCATCATCATCATCATCATTCATCATCATCATCATCATCATCATCATCATCATCATCATCATCATCATCATCATCATCATCATCATCAGCAGCAGCAGCAGCATCATTATCATCATCATCATCATCATCATCATCATCATCATCATCATCATCATCATCATCATCATCATCATCATCATCATCATCATCATCATCATCATCATCATCATCATCATATCATCATCATCATCATCATCATCATCATCATCATCATCATCATCATCATCATCATCATCATCATCATCTCATCATCATCATCATTCATCATCATCATCATCATCATCATCATCATCATCATCATCATCATCATCATCATCATCATCATCATCATCATCATCATCATAGTCATCGTCATCGTCATCGTCATCATCGTCATCATCGTCATCATCATCATCATCGTCATCATCATCATCTTCATTATTGATATAATAATCTTCTCAATTATATTTCATTGTACATGATATTGCTACTACATTTATTTACATCACTACAATCAAGGTCGCTGAGAGTGGGGGGCAAGGACCAGGGCTCGAACATTTTTTGAGGCCCATCGGGGTTTTAAAATATTAGATTATTATAAATATTATTTTTGAAATATTAGATTATTATATTATTATTATTTTTTAATATTAGAATATTATAAGCATGAACTTTCTTTTATTTTCCATTACCAAATTGACAGAGACCTAAGGACACGAAGTTGCTGGGGGCAGCACTGATTACAACAACAATCACTACTACCTCTTCATACATGATCGTTATCATCCTCATCAACATCATTATCATCGTCACCGTCACCCGTCACCGGTCATCGTCATCATCATTGTCATCATTATCACCATCCTCATCGTCATCATCATCATCCCTATCATACCCATATCGTCGTCTTCATCCTTTCCATCAATCATCTTTAAAACTCCAGTTCATCTCAGGCGTATAAGATAACATAAGATACCGTGTAAACATCGCCTGAGATTAAATTTCAAAAAAATATAAAAAATTTAATGCAAAAACAAAAACGCGACATAATAATGGTTATTATTTACTTATTTATTGTTATTATTGTTATAATAATAATAATTATTATTATTCATTGTTCTTATTTTTGACATCTTTGATGTTATTATCATTGCTGTCATGACATACCGTTCAAACTCACAACTTCACAACAACACAAGATCATGTTCCTCCCCAAGAATCAGCAAAGACCAGGAGGCGACAACCTGAATTGATCGATTCCTTCTTACACCATGAATCCTCGTAGCGAACATCACTTCAATCCTCTCCAGTCGTAATGGACCGGCTTCAAGACCTGGCTTGAACTCTGCGTAGTTTCCAAGCAACGATGGAAGCGCAATCTCGTGACGCTTGAGTTCATCTCAGAAGAGGTTAAATTGGCGCTAAATTTTCCCGGGGCTGCGCTCAATTTGTTTGATGCTCTGCGACTCCGCGATTGGCCGGATGAACCTCATTTAATATTTAACTAAATGCTACGATGAATGAGTGACGTTATTATGTTAATGATAACTGGAATGATAATGATTCAACGGATAACTTACTAATTATTATGGATCATTTGAAACTCACGCTAAAAAATCTCTTTTTACTCCCAGGTAATATTATTATTATCAATTGTTATCAATTCAAACAAATATCCACATAATTGAAGCTCGCAATTATTCTCATTAAGTGGGTTTTACAAACTAATGAGGAAAACTGGTTCTATTAGCGAAAAATAAATTAATGCATGAATGAATGAGTGATTGAAGTGAATGGATGGCTAGTGGATGACAGAAGGCAAATGTAGCGGAAATTGCTGAATATTCTTTTTTTATGCTCAAGATGCCACAGAAGAGGTATCATCTATTAATTTATCATCATCATCATCGTCGTCGTCATCGTCGTCGTCGTCGTTGTCGTCATCATCGTCGTCGTCATCATCATCAGCATCATCATCATCATCAGGAAAGAGAAATGAAAGGATCCAAATTGATCGTGGGCAGAATCTAGTCACGAGGAAGTGCAACATTTCCTGTTGTGAAATAAAAATCGGACCGAAGGACATTCAACCTTAAATGAACGTTGAGACAAAATGATGAAGGATTGGAAAAATGTCTGCTTCACCTTATGCTGGCCTCTGTATGAGTGTGGAAAAGAAGATAAGGGAAGAATGAATTTAATGAATGTGGCTTGCCTGCAGCCCGCCGTCTTACCTTAACTGGCTCACTCACTCACTCACTCACTCACTCACTCACTCACTCACTCACTCACTCACTCACTCACTCACTCACTCACTCACTCACTCACTCACTCACTCACTCACTCACTCACTCACACTCACTCACTCACTCACTCACTCACTCACTCACTCACTCATCACTCACTCACTCACTCACTCATTCACTCACTCACTCACTCACTCACTCACTCATCACTCACTCACTCACTCACTCACTCACTCACTCACTCACTCACTCACTCACTCACTCACTCACTCACTCTCACTCACTCACTCACTCACTCACTCACTCACTCACTCACTCACTCACTCAATCCCTTGAGTTATTCATTAGTTGGAGCATGAATGAGGTGCAAAGGTACCTGTAATCGATCACATAAAGGCATTCAATAAGTTTAGAAGCGTCACCAGAGCCTTTTATCTCCTCTGCAAGTCAAGAACCCCGCATCCATTACGAGGATGGTGGCTTTGGAAGGTGATGATGGTGGGTGGTTTGTTTGTGATGACATGAGTTACATCATAAATGCCCGTCACATGTTTGTATGTTTATGTTTGTGATGCCAGTAGAAGAGTGAGTACATGCGCTATGCATATGTTTGTGTCGATGTCATTAGAATCATAAATACATGTTGCACGTGTTAGGACAAATACTAACAACCGCCTTTAGAAGTTTTCCACCAATAAGAGGTGCTGTCATCGTAAATTGAGAAATAAACTTTTAGAAAACAAGAACTTTAAAATAATTTTCAACGTATTTCTTCATTTTCCCGAGCAAACATTCACTTGTTTGAGTTCATTTTTATTATGATCAACGACTAAAATTACTTCGAAGATTCATTGAAGATTTAATTGTGTTACATTTTGTTTTATTTTGTTTATTCCATGATTTTCTTGCTTAGAATTGTGCAACTAATCCGTTTACTTCTCATTTTTAGAGCATTCAAATAATTCAACTTTAAACAAAACACATTTGAAAGCCGAAAAAATTTGAAGTTACATCGACACTGTCTCAGAAATGTTGTCTTCGTAAAATTCTTTCAAATGAAATAAATTCATTTTGATAAATTTGATTACAAGTTAAAAGAATAAAACAAAATTGTGAAAATTGCAAGGAAAATGTTTAAGGATGCAGTAAATCCGCATAGAACTGCTCGCTATTAATGTCTTCATGTTGCTCTTCTCATAAATCCTCCTTCCTTCCTAAAACATCCCCCAAAAGGGTGCTGACGCAAATTTCAGACTTTCTTTTATGAAAATTAATTTTTATTTTTCATTTTCGAAGAATAAAAAAATATTTTAAAAAATCAGGCGTAATTAAGTGACACATTCTTCTGAAAAGAAGAAATCTTTGCAAATTCCTGACAAGGTCTTGGATCGATTTGATCAGAAAAAGCCAAGTAACCCTTGAAGGTAGCAACGAACAAATGCTTCCTCATCCAATTACCGAACACTCCTCCTGTCTTCCTCCACATCTTCCATTCTTCCGTTCTTATAATAATAATAATAATAATAATAATAATAATAATAATAATAATAATAATAATAATAATAATAATAATAATAATAATAATAATAATAATATAATAATAATAATAATAATAATAATAATAATAATAATAATAATAATAATAATAATAATAATAATAATAATAATAATAATAATAATAATAATAATAATAATAATAATAATAATAATAATAATAATAATAATAATAATAATAATAATAATAATAATAATAATAATAATAACAACTTAAAATGTGTCTCTGTTGGCACGGATTGGAATGTGATGTGGTCACATGTGACAGAAGAATTATGTGATATGTTCATAACTGACAGAAGAATTATGCTCGGAAAATTGCGTCCTAATTTCATTCTTATGAAAGAGTTATTGTCAGCAAACAAGATTTCAAGCATCCACACCAACGGGGGACTATCACCATCATTATCATCATCATCGTCATCATCATCATCGTCATCATCACCATCGTCATCATCATCATCGTCATCATCATCATCATCATCATCATCATCATCATTCCCATCAAACTCCATAATAAATGATTGATCACATATAACGCTGTAATTACTAGCAGATTAATACATTTTTATATTAAATAAATCTTCAATAAATATTAAATTTTATTATTAAAAAAATTAATTAAAATAATAATATTATTAATACATTAATTATTCATTCATGGTGCAACTGAATGATTGAACTTTGTCATCTTCACGAATGAATGAAGGAAGGTTTGCAACTTGAAGAAAGAAACATTTATAATTAATAATAATTACAAGTCATCATCCATCACCTGATTTTAAAACTTTATTAACACAATTATTCAACCTTCAAGTCATAGTTCTTCATAAGTTTTTATATTTTCAAAAATATTGCTTGTTATACTCGTGGTTGTAAATATTGCTAATGACTGTTAATTATAGTCAAAAGATTATTAATATATTACTGTAATGATGGTGATGATTATTATTATTATCAGTACGAGCTATCCGCTGAGTAAGTGCAGACGAGCATAACAACGTATGAAGGTACCTGTTGATTGATGACCTAATTTATGCCCGTCTTGGATTATGCTTACTTGGTCTTTATTCATTAGGCCTCGTTAGTTGCATTGAATAATTTACTTTTTAATGAATATTCAACTCATTAATGAGTACTTAACTTATTAAAGAGCACTTAAGATGCTAATGTGAATTAATTAGTGAATGAGTTATTGTTGAATAAATGAATTGACTTAATAATGAATCTTTAAGCTATCGTAACTGGCTAATAACTATTAATTCCTATGTTATAAATGCAACAGGTAATATACATATATGTACGGGTATTACAACAGGTATTCTTAAAAACAACCACTTGAACACAACAGCAGTGAATGTGCGATAAAAGAATCGTAAACTCGCCACATTTCAAGATCATTCCAAGTCAGCGCCTCTGACGCTATGCACATGGCGCTATATAAATGAAGTTATAATTACAATTACAATTATATAGTGTTATATAGGTTGTTGCTTGACTTAGGTAGAGATATACAATGTAAGGTGTGCAATGTGAGATGTAAAGTGAAAGTTTAATTGTGAAAATCGAAAAAATCCATTAATGGCCACCTCAGGTTGTTTGATGGATTCCAAAGTGTTTCTTAAGTTCAGATTATTAATCATTTTAATTTCATATTTTCACTAAATAAAAATTATTTATTTCAAAGAACTCTTAAAGAGTTGCTTAAATGATTTTAAACTGTTTCAAATACCTCATTAATATAAACTGGTAAAATGTGCACAAAAATTAAATTGTTTCAAATAATTATTTAAAACTGCATTTCTTATTATGATAACTTAAAAAATATTGTAGTTTTGAATTGTAATTAAAGTTACTACAAATTGTAATTAATGTAATTAAATTTACTTTTATTTTTCAAATTCTAAAAATAATTATTTCAATTTGTAAAACAATTTCCTTGCATTTTAAGATGTAACGGTGGACGTTTGAATTGATCTAATTTTCTTTGTTTCGATTTTCTCCTCGTTTTTCTGATTTTTTATCCTTTCAAGAGGTTCTTCAAGAGGCAATGAAACTTTATTAATTGTTATTATTTAAAATAATATTAAATATAATATTTTGTCATAACTTAAGTCACTTAAACTTGCCGAACAACTGAAAAATTAAAAGCGAATTCTTTTGAAGCTGAATTGTATGAATCCATCCTGGGCAGCATAAACAAATTCAGCAACTTTTGAACCTTTGAAATATTTGCTTTTCATAATTTTTGTAAATATTTATGATTTATAACTTGTTGAAATGTATGCAGGCATCTTCGATTTAATGTCAAAGTATGAGGCCTAATTAAATCATTTACAAGCACGCTTCACAACATGACGACAAATCATATTCTTAATTAAATGTTAATTAGAAAATCTTAAAAAAAATTGTTGTTTTGAAAAATATTTATTAAGGCACTTTAAATATTCATAAATATGTTTTTTAAAATTCAGTAAAAACTTTAAAAACTTTTATCATTAGATTTTAATCAGCGGTTCCCGGGTTCTCAAAAAGTTGTTTGAAGTCGTTTGACAAAAGAAAAGGCTGGAGGATGTGAAAAAATAATAAATTGATAATAATATTTATAATAACAACAACATAATAAAAATATTTATTAAACATTTTAATACTAATAATGTTTATTCATTAATAATATTGACTTTGAAACAATAACAACATTATAATTAACAATTTTATAAATAAGATAATGAAATCATGCATAATTTAATAGATAAGATAATGAAATCAGTAATGAATTTATAAATTACGCTACTTTACTAATTTTGCAGGTAGCAATTGTTCAACAAAAGTGAAAGTTCACATAAAAACTTAAAATGTGAAAATCAGAGCCTCTGAGAGGGGTCGTGTCAATTGTTGGGAGTCTCAATTGTTGGGTTTTAAAGTCTTAAAATTATGATCACCATCTTTTTCATGAGCTTTTCCAGTAGCAAATTGGCCTAACACAATAGCCCGTGGATGTTTTGCCGAAGGACCCAAGGCCGCAGTTCCTAGGCGGGGAACCAGAAACTTATGTCCTGGGCACAATAATATTTGCCGCAACATCAGTGAATGGACGACGAAGAACTTAATCCATATAATGCATGTTGAGTAAATTGAGATTAATCTTTTTAAAAGGAAGTAAATCTTCTTAAACGGAAATTTTCCTTTTAAATCGAAAATGAAACTTACTGCTTTAAAATTCCAAGACCCACGGAAAGGATTGCAATCCCGATGAAAACCGCTGTTAAAGAAGCCACCATGATTGACAACTCTGCAGGTGAAAATATTTCAATTAGTTGAAAATATTTCAATCAGTTGAAAATATTTCAATCAGTTGAAAATATTTCAATCAGTTGAAAATATTTCAATCAGTTGAAAATATTTCAATCAGTTGAAAATATTTCATTCAGTTAAAAGGTATTTCAATCAGTTAAAAATATGTCACTCTATTGAAAATGAGTGTTTATTCACTCGAATGACAGATCAATTAATCAAATTGAGATGATAATTAAATTGAAAATAAACAATATTTAAAAACATGACCTAATTTGAAAAAATAAAGATTAAACGTTTTAAAATGTTCACAGTTTCCTGACATTCCATCACGTGACTGACCTTGTGTTATTTCAAGGACATCAATACCTCCGCTGTTGTATTGAAAAGCTGTTTTGGATAATTTAATTAATTTAATTAATTAAGAAGTAAATGATTTCACAGTTGTTTAAGAATAAATAATTTTCTTTTGAGTTAATTGAGAATAAATGACACAAACAGACGACAACTTATAAAAATTAAAAATAAAATTCTAAAACAAACCGAAGATATCTGCACATTGGGGCTGCGTTCCTTGCCATTCACCATCAACACACCTGAGGATGAAGGTGGATTGAGATGTTGATGATGACGACGACGACGACGATGATGATGATGATCCATTGCATTGGATGCTTGTTTTGTCGTCCACTCTGACAGTCCATCCATTCTGCACTGGTCCATAGTCTGGACAGCCAACAGCTGCATTTGACGAATTAAAATGTGTGAATATGTTAATGTTACTATCGAAATCTGCTGTGATTGCATTTATTGTTAGAAGAAATTAGCAAGTATTAATGTATTATTAATTTAATTAAAATAAATAAATTTAAAAAAAAGTAAAATTATAATATTAATAATAACATTAATTGTAATTTAATAACATAAAAATGTAATGAAAATATTATTAATGTTATACTCAAAGTTCCCAAAGTTTGTCTGCCGGTTTTACGATGAGATGGTCAAATATTGGCTGCTTAGATATTATAATAAGATGATTACACATTCAACATTGGATGATTAAATATTCATAATGGCTTAAATAATTGTAATATTGAAATATTATGAAAAGTTGACACAATATTTATATTTTATATAAAATTTTATATTATATGAATTATTTCATAACTGGACGATGAAATAATTTAATTGGTTTGATTAAGCATCTATAATTAAATATGGTTAAATGTTTATAATTTGGTGATTACATCTCTTGCAATTGGGTGATGAAATCTCTGCAGTGATGTGGAGGCAATCGAAAGCATTTAAAAGTGATGTTCAATTCATCGATCCACTTCATCACGGATCGATAGCGAGACATTCACGTGTTCAAATCACGTGTTCAAATCACGTGTCTTATTATAAATAATAATAATAATATTCTTTACCAACAATAATTATCGTTTTTTTATGAGTTTATTGAACCAAACAAACGTGCCATTGTAAAGTTTTTAAAAGTTATATTTTAAGATTTATAATTTATATAAGTTACATTCACCGTTAACCTTTTAAATAGTTTAATAATAGTTGTAAATAATTTAGATGATTTAAAAAATTAATGAGGGTGGTAATATAATACAGTGACAGCGGAAGAATAAGATGCCAGTGAAGTGAGCCATAAAGAGAGGAAAACAGATTCTAAAAGCCAAAGCATGTTTGTTACAACGACCAATAAAATGCTTGATGACGTCACTTCCTGCTCAGGAATGAAGATGGCGCTAAAACTTGTTCAGCATTTCCTCAAATCTTTCACAAGTTTTTATTTCGTGAGCAGGAATTCATTTGTTCCAATTTCTTTTTTCATAATATATTTTTTCTATTAAAACTGGCCAAAATATTTTTTTATTAATTCTGAATTATTCGATATTAATCAATTTAATTCTTGAAATGAAAAACACTGGATCATCTTATTTTGATTAAAAAATTTAATTTTTCAAAATTTCAATTTGAAAGTGTCAAGGCAAGTTGTTCATGTTGTGTTGTTGATATAAAAGTATTCCGAGTTTCGCTGGCAGTGGGGATGACCGAGATAAGTGATGAAGATGATGGCGATGATGACAACTCTGACGACGACGAGGATGATGACGATGATGATGATGATGATGACGATGATGATGTGATAATGATGGCGGTGATGCTGCTGATGTTGTGATGACGTGCTGTTGATTAGTTAAATTTTTAAAGCATTTTTATCCGTCAATGCAGTCTGTGAATATTTTTCAATTTCGCAAATTTTTGACATTTATTAAAAATTCATTCAAAATAATTAAGAGACGATCACCTCCATATTTTCCACCTCCGTTTTCCTCAGTTGGATTTTATGACGTCACTGGCATCTCCAAAGTGATTTATGCAGGTATTAGCCACATTTCCGATCGCTTCTCTGGCCATTTTAAAAGGTCACAGGGGTTAAACAGAGCAGGATAATATACAACCCTCTCGAAAAGTCTATGTCCAGCATAAATATGCGCGGATAATCTACTGCCTCTCAAAAGGAAACTCGCATAGAATAATGCAGACGACTGATGCCTTCCAGGAAACTTTGCGCCACACAAAGGCCGGACACTTGTTGTGTTTTACAAAGGACTGTCAATAGTGGAAGAGGAGAACCTCGATGATGTCGTCACAATTTGTAATTTATAATTACTATCTATTACGTGATTCTAATTTTTGAATTGAAAATCAAGTTAATTAATTAATTAATTTATTTATTTAAAATATATTCCTCTCATTTATAGCGACATCGTTATGTAAACAATTGTATTGAAGCTGATTACTTAAGTTAATAAATGAATTTTGATTACATATTTAATTGGTTCAATATGAGCTGTTACAGAATCTTACTTGCAGTTAACAAAACCTATGTTTGTTGCCTAATAATTCGTCCTGACAAAAGAGTTCGAAATAGGTTGGTCCACATGAAGATGATGGTAATGATGATGATAATGATGATGGTGACGATGGTAATGATGATGATGATGGTGACGATGGAAATGATGATTGTTGTTCATTAACATGAAATGGACAAAAAGGTCTTGGAACGATTAGAACTCGTCTGAGGATTGAGCCGCTGTCATGACAACGCCTAGGTAGTGTAACACTGAATGTATTATCGGACGGTGACGGCATCGTCATGAGGCTGGGCGCAATAATTCAGAGGAGTAATGAGGCTTGATGGAAAGAGTTCCTCGATCCAGGAGCCACTCGCCTTATGGAATTCATAATGCATATTCATGAGATCTTCTTTATGCACCTCAGCAGTTAATAAGATTTCATTTTACATCTCAGAACACCAAACTGCTATCCTCGTGTTCAAATCCCACCAACGGATAACTTATTGGTTGATTGACAAGTTTAAATTACCATTTTGACCGTTCAGAGAAAAATCTATTTGAATTTAAAAGTTTTAAGAATCTTCAGTATTTCAGAAAAACATTTTGAATAATTATCAAATGACATGCTCAATCATACAACAACGTTAAGCATATAAAATATGTGCTATTGAATAATTATTAGACACAAGGGCATTAATTGAATAATAATACAAAGCACAAAAACATTTTCAACTCAACGTCAATCAATCACTTGAATATACTATATATATCAACATGCTGGTTCAACTGTTCAGCCAATAACCATCCACGTATTTCATACACTCTCACATCAATCCATCCATCACATCCAGCCAACAATCCACCCTTAAATCTCCCCATCCATCCGCCCATCCACCCATCCTTCCACCCTTCTGAACATTGATGTTCCACACCGATGACTCCTTCAAATTCTACGACTTTCCACCTCTGAACTTCCATCCGTCACACCTGGACGCCCCCGGAGATGATGGAAACGGTTGTTCCTCGGTGGTGGTGATGGTAATGATTGAATGTTCTTCACGTGTAACGATGACGACAAACAACACGGGGTAAAAAAAATCCAACAAAACAAAAAATACAACAAAATTAACAAAAACACCACCAACAAATACAACATCAACAAAACATCAACAAAACATCAACAACAACAACAACAAATACAACGACACCGAGGGCCGTCACTTGTTCCAGTTTACATTGCCAACCTCCTCACGCAACAAGCACTGGAATGAAATTGCTCCACAGACTTTCCATTCCTTTCATCTCTTCCAACAACAAATTACCACGATGGATCCACTTCGTCAGATGTCGCTAAAAATTCTCTTCACCATCCATTCATCCGTCCTCCCATCCCTTCGTACGTCCGTCCATCCGTCCGTATAACCCTCCTTTCGTCCATCCATCCATCCGTTCACAAAAAAATGAAGGGATGATGAAGTTGATACTGATGATGATTATTTTTGTGAGGGTGACGTTGTCATGACGATTATCTTCCAATCCGCTTCAAAACATCCTGAAGATATGATGAGCGTATCAGTACAACAAGATGCACCATCAGTACAATCACGTACAGTAAGTACAACCCAGTACCGCAAATACAACCATAAGTATAATCATGCACCAAAAGTACAACCATGCTTTGTACAGCATCCCCGCACAATCGAGAAAATTCCAACATTTCGTGTCATTTATGAGGGCATCAATTACGCTACTGTTTTCCAAAGCACGATATTCCGTGACGTCATTATCTGGGTCAGAGGAAACATTCTTGACCTGCATTATTGTCGTTGTCGTGGCCCTAAATATTTTGGAGATGGATTTTTTTATGTTTTGATTGTGATCATGATAATGATGATGATGATGCACATAACAGTGAAACATTAATAATAATAATAATAATAATAATAATAATAATAATATAATAATAATAATAATAATAATAATAATAATAATAATAATAACAATAATAATAATAATAATAATAATAAATAATAATAATAATAATAATAATAATAATAATAATAATAATAATAATAATAATAATATAATAATAATAATAATAATAATAATAATAACAATAATAATAATAATAATAATAATAATAATAATAATAATAATATAATAATAATAATAATAATAATAATAATAATAATAATAATAATAATAATAATAATAATAATAATATAATAATAATAATAATAATAATAATAATAATAATAATAATAATAATAATAATAATAACATTAATAATCAATAAATCACATGACAACCTTGTAAACGAATGAGGAACCTTCTGTTCAGAGGATGGACGGAGAGTTCATCAGAGGTGATGATGATGATGATTTCTAACTGGTGACCTTTCGAGGTGTAGACGATGACCTCACGTGATCTATCAGGCCACACTGTTACGTTCTTGCCTGCTTCTTTGTCCACAGCCTTGGTCATGGAGATGATAATGATGACGGTGATGATGATGATGATGATGATGATGATGATGATGATGATGGTGGTGGTGGTGATGATGATGATGATGATGATGATGATGATGATGATGATGATGATGATGATGATGATGATGATGATGATGATGATGATAATGATAACGGTCACGGATGAGGTGCTAGGACAATTCGTCGCAGGACAACTATGGAAACAGTCCTCACCGGAGGATACTCAGTAATTAAACAACGCAAATGTCCAAGTGACAGCCTGAAACAGCACTAAATTAACTCAAAAAATTCTATCCCGATTCTCTAAAACTTTCTAGACTCTCTCTGGACTTTTCTAGAACTTTCTCGAAGCTCACGTGATATGTCCCTCGGCCAATCTTCTTTAACAAGCTCCATATCACGCAAAAGCACATCAGGCATCATGTTAGGAGTGAAGGGTAGTAAATCAAATGATTTAAAATCGCGAAATCGAATCATTTTTGCGATGTTTTATATAAGTTTTGCGATATTACTTTTTTGATGAAATATGATTTCTTCCTTATCAAAAATCAAGAAATCATTTTAAAATATATATAAATTTAAAATTGAAGTATTTAAAATACTGTCAGGACAGAAACCATAAGGACACCCCATTATTTCGTAATAACTCGATAAAGAAAAATTTGATTGTATGGAAATTTTAATATGTTATGTATTTATATATTTGTGATTATCTCTTAAATATTCATCAAAATATGTTCTTGCATTAATTTTAAAATTCCAAAAACGTGATTTCGGGGCGTCCAATAACCATAAAAGACACTTGCAAAAATCATGGAAAAATGACTAAAAACTTTGTGAAAAAAAACAGGAAAAAAGTGTATTAATATGAAATAATGTTTTCTTTATTTTCAATAACTTTAAAACATCTATTGTCCATTGATTTTATAAGAGTTTTTAAGAAATTTCTGTCCAGTTCTTTCCAGGCACTACTAATGGCGTTTTCCAGGTCAGATTTTGAATGAAACTGCCTTCCATTGTTGTAAACAAGTCTTGACAACATTCCCCAAACATTTTCTATAGGATTTAAGTCCGGGGAACAAGCTGGCAAACTCATAACTTTCAAATTTCTCCTCTGGAAAAAAGTCTTTGTCAACTTGGAAGTGTGGATCTGGGCATTATTTTGCTGGAAAATAAAATTTCCTCCATAATAATCTTCCCCAAAAGGCAACAGATGATTTTCTAAAACTTTGATGTAATCCACAGAAGACTGTCTCCCATCCAGAAAGGCTAATTCAGTCAATCCTTCACTGGAAATTCCTCCCCAAATCATCACCGATCCTGCTCCATGATTTCGACTAAAAAATGTTTCTTTTTCTAATCTGAGGTCATGCCAATAGAACTGATGACCATCAGGTCCATCCAAGTTAAATTTCTTCTCATCTGAAAAAATAATATTGTCCCAATCATCTCTGTTGGAGAGCATGGTTTTGGCCCATTCCACTCTTGCCAACTTGTGATGGTTTTTAAGAGCTGGAATCTTTAATCTTTTTTCATATAATAAAATACCACTAGATCTCAAATAACTTAACATTGTACTTTTACAAATTCTTAAATCAAGTTCATTTCTAATTTGATTTGCTGAAAATTTACCTGAAGAAGCCTTTCTTACCAGGAGTCTCTGCTGACGAATCGTCAGTTTTTTAGGTCTTCCATGATCATTTTTTGCACCATATTCCTCAGGAGCCTTTACGTAGTTCCAGATGACTGTCTTGGATCATCGCTTGAGCTCATTGGCAATTTCTCTGATCAAATAATTTGCTTGGCTGAAGGCCTCAATCTGCCCCTTCTCCTTCTCAGACAACATTTTTTCTCTAGCCATTTATAAAATAGTAATTTTCTAAACTTCACATCAATTTTTAACTTTTTTTTGGGTTTATATATCGATAATATTTGCATAATGTGCATTTTGGTTGCATAACTATGACAAATTTCAAGTTTTATTGGGAATAAGTAAGGATGTCCTTAACGTTTTCAAACGGCCATAAAATGCTATTTTGCATATTTTACTAGATCAGCTTGTTAAATTTTTTTGAAATTTTGCAGGATGTTTTGTCTACCATAAAGAGATATTATATAAAAAATTGAGCAATATTGAACTTATATTTAACGAGTTATCACAAAAATATGGGGTGTCCTTAAGGTTTCCGTCAGCACTGTATTTACATATCTTTTCCTATAACGTTTTTATCAACTCTTCAACTTTATTTCTAATCACCTTAAAATGAATGTTTTGTCTTAGTCTGACTATAGAGTCGTATTTAGGGATCTTTTAAGTTGAAACATTTCTATTGCGACGAATTGTTGTTCACAATAGCTTAATGTTGTTCACAATAACTTAATGTTGTTCACAATAACTTAATGTTGTTCACAATAGCTTAATGTTGTTCACGATAACTTAATTAATGTTGATTCTTTCGAAAATGATCAGCAAATGATGCGTATGCATTGTATTATGTGGAATTAATAAAAACATTAGCAGCTAGTAACATCCTCGTCGTCCTCATCATCATCATCATAATTCTTCTAGTAACGACGATGGCGATGCCGTGTCACTGCTACCATGGCAACGGTTTGCATGACAACGCTGGATCTCCAGGTAATTTGAAATTCGAAGAAATGAGCAGAAATTCTAAGTGAAACACACGATGTTAATACGAAGCTTATTTATATTAAAGTTCTTATTTATGTATTTATTTTTTTATTATTTCACATTTCACATTATATCTTTAAATAACTAATTTATATCACAATTTCGGTGATACTGATGATAATAATAATAATTACGACGTGCGATGAGGACGACGACGACGAGGTTGTTGTTGATGATGATGATGATGACGACGACGACGATGATGATGACGTTGACGATGATGATGACGATGACGATGAAAAGATTGATGTTGAAAGTAGCAAATGTTTGTCAGATTTCAACTTCCATTGATTGTTCATTCACACCGAAGATGTCACGTGATCAAATATTTGGATTGGAGAGGAATTTATTGCAACTAAATATTACAATTCATTTTATGGGAATTAATTCCGAATTGTGCAAATATCGCAAATAATTTAGAAATATATTTATTTAATTTTAATATGATGTTGGAATTTTAATCAAACACAAAAAAAATTAATTTAAGAATTAAAAAAAGAAAAATTAATTTAAAAATCAAACCACTGCGAGAGGAATCAAGTCTGACGGGTGTTCTCTTCGGTGTTTCTTTAATAGTTTGCTTTCGTTGGCTTTGAGTTTCGTTGAAAACAGACCCTTGCTGTTGATGTTGTTGTTGTCGATGTTGATGTTGTTGTCGTCGATGTTGTTGTTGTTGTTGTTGTGGAATGTTTTGTTGAACGATTTGACAAACAACTCATCGCCGACAAGACCCTCATAATAATCCAAGTAGTGACCCTTCAAGTGACCTTCCAGGTCATCAAGTTCGACCCCCAAACGGTCGAAACGCATCGGAAACTTCTTCCGCGCCACACCGAAATCCAGCAGAGTGACTCGAATCTTCTGCCCTCGTTGAACTTCTGCCAGCCAAGGAGATCGGGGACTGCCGCAGTTTGTTGCGTGGCTGACTGCGTTGGAGAGGTAAATTGGTCTCAGTCTGCTCCTCGATTTTGTTGGGAAAGTTTTGATGTTTGAGTTTTGGAGAAGCAACTGTTTGGAAGTTGATGGATGGAATGAAGGGGGAGATAATTTGGAGGTGTGGATGGCTGGCGGAGTGGCACCGGAGATGAAATTCTGATCAACTTTTCGTCTCAAACTGGATTCGTGTCTCCAGTTCAAGGGAATCCTTCCAGGTTTTTGACAAACCGAGGATGGATGTTCAACTGTTGCCATGGAAACGATTATTCTTAATTAAGTCCGATAATTTTTAAAATAATTGCCTCGTAAATGATTGAAAACTTCAACAACCACTAAAAGCAATCGTTTAAGTTGGAAATTGTTTTGAGAGGGGGATGTGATTCTTGATGGAAAATATAATTGACAGTAATTGTATTTGAAGGAACGATTGAATGAATGAATAAATGGAAGCAAATCGCTTTAAGCAATTAATGACGACAACCAAATGAATGAATTGGCTGAAGAATAATGATCAATAAAGTGGACAAATAAAAGAATATCGAGCAATTAAATGAACGAATTAACGAAAAATAATCAATTAAATAAATGAATTAAAAATAACGATCAATCAAGCGCAGACGCCAACTACCCTTGACACACACGTAAGCAGCAGAGAAGTATGGTTTGAGGTCTTCAGGGCAGGGTTTCGTGCTGGTGAAGATGGCGTCAGGAATTCTCACCAAACACGACTGTTTTCCAGAGCATCTCATGTCAGCCATCTCGATGACGTCACTCGAACAACCCACGTGACCGTAGTCTTGCTTGACGCAGCGACTGATGCGCATGCGTCCGTAACGAGCCTGCGTCATCAATATCACGTGATCGTGGTCACATGTCACGTTGAAGGCTTCCGTTTCGCAGAAGTCCTCGGGGTTTCGAGTCCCTGAGAATTAAAAGATTAAAAGATTTACAGTTAAAATTAAATAATTCCATTTGAGATCTCTTTCTCTGTTTGTGCTTGCGTGCTTGTATTTTCACAAAATGCATCAAAACAAAATAAAATAAAATAAAATAAAAGATATTATTTTTAAAATCACTGACGTTTCAAAATTGAAATATTCGAATGAAAAATACGTTTGAACTTGAAATTATATTTTGAGAAGATAAATCTCAAAAATTACATTTCGCATTTCAGAAGTTAATTAATTTTAAAAACAAATAAATAACAAATCAGTTTTAAGAGAACAACTTAAATGAATTTAATATATTTTGAATTTAAATCTAAAATTTTAATCAAATAAAAATCTTTATTTTACTCGGTAGTGTTGGAATTTGTGGTAATCCAGGGATTAAACGAGACTCGAATGCGTCGATCAAGTTGTCAAATTGATCTTTTCAATCAACTTTTCTCAACTACTCTTGACGTCAATTCTCTAGTAATGTTTGTTGTAACGACGATGATGATGATGACGACGTCGATGATATTAATGATTATGATGATGATTATTATATTTTTTTTAAATCTCTCCACAGTTAATTAGCATTTAAATTAGTTTCATTTATTTACATAATTAATGACCACGTCGTCGTCATCTTCTTCATCATCATCTGCAAACTATTAATATAATGAAGTTTGCGAATATTTGTTTTTTTTTTATTTATTCATTTATTTATCTATTCATGTATTTATCCAACGAATTACCACTAATACGACGTGCCCCAGCAAAACCGAAAGACAAAACAGTCAACCAAAATAACAGTTAACAACAGTCAACAGCAATCAACTACAACATTCAAAAGCAACAACATCAACAACAATCAACAACAGTCAAGCGAGAACAAGAAAAATGCAATATAGATAGAAAATTAGAAGGCTTTTGTTAGAATCTTAAACATTGAAAGATTTAAATTTAATTCATAAAAAATAAAATTTAAATTTGGAAAATCCTTAGTAACGAGCTTTTATCTCCATCACATACATCTATCTCTACACGTATCTCGACGTTTTCCTTTCATTTTTTTAATATTTTGTACAAAAGAGGACAAATTGCTATAGAATGTATTAAAACGTGGTGAAATATATTGAAATATAATGAAATGAGTTAACATGCGATGAAATGTGATAAAATGTCATAGCACTTTGACCTTCAAGTAGGTCAGCTCACGTGATTGGTCCAGTGAAATTGAGAACATGTGATTGGCTGTTGAGAATGCCTAGATATTCGTGTTAATTCTTTATTGAGATAAATGACATCAGATCGTGAGTTCACGAAGTTCATTGCGAACCTCGTTATCAATTCAACCCTGCGCTGAGGTCAACAGTGATCAATCAACTGATTGTTTTTGTCATCAATCAGCACGTCACGTGATCAGGTATCCATGGCAATCCCTCATCATCCCTTCTGGTATTTGCCGCGCATCCCTACTAGAGATGGAATGAATGGTGAATTGATTGATGAATTGAGGCAAAAAAAACAGCGGTGAATTTGTCGCGCAATGATTTCAACGGATTGCTTGATGGCGGATTGAATGGGTCTTCAAATTGAATGTTGATGGCCTCGAAATGTGTCTTTCCAGGGTCTGGAAAACGTCAAACAGCCACAACAACAAAAACAACAACAATAACAATAACAAAAACATTAACAACAACAACAACAACATCAACAATAGCTTCATCGGATCTGTTTCTTTCGTGGATCGTATGTTACCGCTTAACATCTTTTCACGACAAATCTCAGCTTGATAATCATTTCTTACGGCTATTTATAATAAGATTGCACATTTATTTCTTAAAGTTTATTCTTATTTGTTAATTTGAACTATTAAATATATCTGAATAATTAAACAATTTAAAAGAAAGTAAAAATAAAATGTAGCTCCTTTGAAGAAAAAAAATGAATGGAATTCTGCATTGTTATGTGGTCTTATCATTGCTTCCTTGGATCTTCATCTTCATTTTTCTATTAAATTAACGACAACAACAGTGATGTTGATAACCAAACATGGTACCAAGTACTCAAGTCTCAAGTACAAGTACAAGATTATAAACAAATACTTTGAAAGTACATTTTTTGAGGATTTTGAACTCGTCTATTTTTTAATTAAAATTCTTAACCCAAAAACCAAAAAAACATAAAAAAAATTCTCGTTTAGGAGATAACCTGTTACACTATTATTATTATTATTATTATTATTATTATTATTATTATTATTATTATTATTATTATTATTATTATTATTATTATTATTATTATTATTACTATTATTATTATTATTATTATTATTATTATTATTATTATTATTATTATTATTATTATTATTATTATTATTATTATTATATTATTATTATTATTATTATTATTATTATCATTATTATCATTATTATCATTATTATTGTTATTATTATTATATTACAGCATTGCCAGAGAATTGGGTTTTCCCATCAATATCCTAAAAGGACCATTATATGCAGAGGCGTCCCCTGGGGTGCGGATTATTTTAATCTCAAAAAATCTTCATTGGTCTCCAAGAAACTCCTCCACCGAGAAGCTGAAAACTTTTTTGTTTCTCAGATTTTGCGATTCCAACGTGAGGTTTGAAAGTCTTAAGGGGGTCTTAACCACAAGTTCCGAGCACCCGGTGACACCAACCCTGGTGACGCCATTGACTCTATGCACTAAATGTACAAAAGAATTGCATTGTAAGGAAAATTTGCGTACATTAAACGCTGGAATTTAATTGGTTGCAAAAGCGTACCAAAAGTCAAACAACCCGAATAGGAAGTAACTTATAAATTATAAGTTATAATCTTGCTAAGTTTAACTTCACAATAACAGTTCAACTATGCAAATAGGCGTCAATAAGCGTAATTTCAATAAAATGGGAACAAGTACTCAAGGTCCAGGTACAAGTACAAGTGCCTGAAATTGGTACTCGAGTACTACAAGTACTAATTACCCCATGTCTGATGATAACATTAATAATTTTTTTCGTCACCTTATAATAATACAATAACAATAACAATAATAATAATTATTATAATAATAATAACAACAATAATAATAGCAGTAATAATAATAATAATAATAATAATAATAATAATAATAATAATAATAATAATAATAATAATAATAATAATAATAATAATAATAATAATAATAATAATAATAATAATAATAATAATAATAATAATGATCCAAGTGAATTTTGTCAAAACAAAAGTGAAAAACAAATCGGAAAAATGACGTTAAAATAAGTGACTTCCAGATGCGTTTGAACTTTGACCTGTGAAAGTTCAAAGGGTCAGATATTGTTTCCTCGATAGATTTGCTGGAAGACGTTTGATTCAGAAAGGAGGTAGAGTTTGTTTTGAAGATGGAGAGATGGGCGGATGAAGGTCTCCTCGGAGAATCAAAATAAATTGCATTCATAACTTCTTTGTTTATTCGTCATACGCAAATCGAGCATTGAATTGTTTTTTGTTGCTATACAAAATAAATTATTGAGTGGATTTGTTATTAATTAACCTACTAACTGCTTCCTAATCATACGAATATTATTAATTCAAGTTAAATTTTAAATTATTAAATTAATTTAATTACTAGCTAATAATTAACAACTCAATAATAGCTCGTCAGGTATAATTTAAAAATAGGATTAGTTTTAAACTTAATTTTTAAAATGTTAAGTTAACTTTATTTACCGTATAAATATAATAACATGAAGTTAACTATAATTAAATTTTATTAAACCACAAAAAAATATTTTCTTTCAGAGGTGCTTCAATTTGTTCACATGTCATGTTTTTCTAGCAAGGACAAGAAGTTATTTCTTAGCAGAAACTAAATAAAGTATTTTTTTAAATAAATAATGATTAAACAGTTTAATGAAATATAATAAAATTAATAATGAAATACAATAAAATTAGTGAATGAATAATTTTAAACTTATTTTGCTTAACTTTTACGTAAATATAATTTTAATAAAAAGTTACTATAATAAAAATAAATAATTGATTTTAAAAATATGAAGAATTATTTGTTCATGTTAAGATGTTTAAGGTTAAGATGTTGATGCATGGAGGAGGGTGACCTTTTATGACGTCACTGGTGATTTTACGATGACGTCATGCTATTCGTATTGAGATGGATTACTTAGCGTCCATCCAAATCCACCACAACCATCATCATCACCATCATCATAATCATCAATAACATTATCTTCAATAATCTTTAATAGTCTAATAAGTGACTTTTTCGATAAAATGTGTTAAATGCAAAATATACTGATCTATTATTCTTCAAACATAATACTTTAAAAATCGTAGTAAGAGAAAGCGTAATTTAATGACATCAAGTGTCACCAAATTCACATTAATCGCTCACTTTATATATCCTCCAATCATGGATTTGAATCATCCATCCATCCATCCAGACCTTCATCCACCCATCCATCCATGCATTGGTTTGCATTGATCCCTTTAAACCTCATGTCACTCTTCTTCATGAACAGATTCCTCAGTGTTGTCATCATCCACATT
>JAJTWR010000311.1:870000-1165000 GCA_021613335.1 Whitmania pigra
TATTATTATTATTATTATTATTATTATTATTATTATTATTATTATTATTATTATTATTCTTATTATTATTATTATTATTATTATTATTATTATTATTATTATTAAAACAGGCAGCAAAGCAGGCGGTAGCCAAAACAATGGCAGGCGTACAAGTTGAAGAAGAGTTGAATTCACATATCACGACTCAAAGAATGACAACATGTTGATATGATGAGAATATATTGAGTATGTAGTTAAAAATATAACATCTTGCGATTATTACAATAAGTTTCGGTTATTTCAATAAACAAATAAATAATAAATCTTCAGAATTGAATGAGTAACTTTAAAAAATCTGTAGTTGATAATTATTAATCTTGGATAGAACATTTATTTTTGGATCCTGAATATTTATTCTCGAATGTCGAATGTCGTTGTTTTCCAGCAATGAAGTGGTACGTAGCCATAATTCTGTTCCTCGTTCAATTCGTAATCGTGGTTATTGCTGGAGTCATCATCCACTTCTTAGAGGCAAAAAATGAACTTGAAGATTCTTCTGCTGCCATCAAAAGAATCAACGACTTCAAGGGTGTGTTGATTATGCTCTTACATCGAGCATACTAAACTTTATACTTTACTGAATAATTGTAATTTCGTAATAAATAATAGTTAGGAAATGAACAACTTTCAACTACCATTCAATCAACTTCAAATATCAATTATCCGACATTCAATCAATCGATACCATGCTTGTAACGTGTTGTTTATATGCTTTACACCATACCTTACACAACTTCCAAACTTTAAGTCAATCCACGTTCAACCAACATATTCAACAATCAACGTATTACGTATTACATATGTGGTTACATGCTTTTTTATCATAATTGTTAATAATTGTTGATGGATGTTGATAAATGTCGCATCAACTGCATCAACAAGATGATGACATTCAATGACAATTTCAGCCTCCAAATCGTGTCTGTCAGACTCTGATTTGAAGACTTTGTACGATTCCATAGAAGAACTTGAAGGTTCAGGTTTGACCTTCAAAAAGGGGGACTTTGGAACCTCATGGGACTTTCAATCGAGTTTCTATGCTTCCATGCAGATTGTCAGCGGAGCTGGTAAGTCGATGCTTTTCCATGAGTTCCATGTGTTGCTAAAAATATCCTAAAATTCGCTTTGGGTCCAAAATGTGAAAAATAAGGAATTATTTTGTTGTAAGCCTCCATTTCACTGGTGATTCCACGTGTTCTGTTTTTGGTGCTGAGAAAATATTACACCGATTTGAGCTGAAATATTGTACTGATTTACCGAAAATTATTGCTGACAGCATGCTATGATTATAATGTTCCACTGAAGAACACTTTCATACAATGAATACTTTTTAATATAAATATATCGCAAAACAAGCAAAGTAAAAATACTATTAGAATACTGTAGAATCGATAATATCAACATGATGTATGAGAACCACTCATCAAATTCCCAGGGTTCGGCGCCAGTTCCCCCAAAACTGTCGGAGGAAAGGTATTTCTCGTCTTCTACTCGTCAATTGGAGTCGCCATGTTTGTTGTTGTTGCGTTCGGTTTTGGTCAGCAGTTGTTGAAAGTCTCTGACGCTATCAGGAGGAGGATTTGGTCGACCGCCACTGTCAGGGACTCGTGGAAGGTTCGAGGAAGGTTCTTGTGTCACTTGGATTTACGTAGGGTTGTAGTTGCAGCTGGGTTCGAACACAGCGTCTTTGAGTTTCGAAAAAGCAGGTACGCAAGCACTACGTCACTCGGATATGCGGAGTGTGCAGAAAGAATTGTGTTGCAGATCAAGTTTAACAGTCGTCTGATGTTTCTAAGACCATATTACGAGCCACTCCATCAACTTCATGGCTCGTTTGCTGTCAATTTTCAGAGATGATGAGGCGCCATTTTTGTTTAATCTTTAATTTTTGTTGATAATATCGATAAAATTAAATAAAAATCTCCCTTTTCAAGGTATTCCTCTTCAGAACAACCCTCTTAGTGGTGGCAGGTTTCATCATTTTTTCTGTCATTTTTGGGGGAATATTCTGCGCCATCGATTCTTCTCTCAACTACGGAGAAGTTCTCAGCATCATTTCCATCATCTCCGTTGGACCTGGAGACTTCATTCCAGGTAGAATCATCCTGGTCATCATCATCATCATCGACGTATTCGTCGTCAATTATTTGAAAAACAAAAAGATGACATTTTCAAGAAGCGAAAAAATATTATGACCATTCTATCAATCCAATTTTGCTGATTTAACTTTGCTACCTCAAAACAAATATTTAGAAAAATTAATTTAATCCTTATTAAATCTTTAATTAAAAACTTAACTACAACGAATTCGATTTGGCTTAAATGTTCAGGTGGCAAAAATCCAACCATGTTCAAGAGTTGGTACAGGTTGTTGGTTGGTTTTTGGACGATAGCATCCCTTATTTGGTTCGCAGGAATTTTCTCGACTGTAAAGAGAAGCATGCTCCAATATTACGATGACTTGGAACCACCTGCTGCTGTGAGTTATGGCATGTTTTACTTCTTTAGCCTATTGGGAATAATATTTTTCAAAGAAACCATTCAATATTGTGAAAATACAAAAATGTTGCTAACTTAATATTCCTTCATGCATGTCGTTCTAGCTGGATGAGAACAGAATTCCCAACACACCACTCAGTACCGTGGTCAATGTTAGCAGTGGAATTGGAGCAGACAAAACCACCTCACTTTACACCAATTACGGACGAGTACGCAAATCAGAAGTTTCATCTGGACACATTAATACGATTACTGTCGGCTGACCAATGACTGTTTACTGATGTCTGAGCCTTGTTAATAATACTCATCAAAGAAACATTTATTTTCTGTTTCCGAAAGTATAAATAGACGAACAATGTTAGCAATGTTATAACAAAGTTTGAACTTTTATCAACAAACTTTATTATTCTACTTTAAAATATGCAAAAATAGACTATTTGGAAATTATTTATTTATTTTATTTATTTATTAGACACAATTGAAGGGCCCTAATTGGACCACTAACACAATTGCAAGAGAAAATTACTAATTTAATGAAACCTGGAAATGTTTAAATCTCACAAAAAAGGTTTGCATAGGTTGTATAATAACATAAGTGTGTAGGATAACGTTAATTAATATACCTCTTATACATTAACAGCACATTTACGCTGTTATTTATAGCTGAAATTATGTTGCAACTAAGAATATTCGATCCTAAAGACTGTTGATCATGCTTTATCTTTTTAACATTAATATGAATGTCCAGTGACAAATCTTTAGTTGTATTAGAGCCAATTTAATACCTTGGCGGAGTTAGGGTACGATTGATGTTAAACAAGTTTGCTTATCAATTTAGACTACAGACTCATTGATCTTGGCATTAAAATCAACATAAATCAAATATTGTTTTGGACAATATTTTATAAGTGTAAGAAAATATAAAGCAAAAATCGAAAGATATTCACAAGAACCATTTGCCTGAGTGTTACCGTTACTTGAGTGTAAAAAAAACCAAACGGATATATAAACCAAATAACAATAGAATTTGGATTAGCTAACTGCTAATATGCAAATAATATTCTGCTATACATATATTTTAATTGTTTTTCTTCTTTAAAATGTCTGCAGCAATTCTTTGGTAGTAGTGTGCAACAGCACCCTTTTTCGCTCGCTTGATTCGGCAGGGTTTTGACCTGGTGTGATCACATAGTCTCACATTCTTTGTGCCAGTTTTATTTGAAATAAATTTAGCAAATATGCCTCCAAAGAAGAAGCAAGATGAAGAAAGACCAGTCTTGATTGGTCGCATGGGAACAAATCTTAAATGTGGCGTTGTCGGTCTACCGAACGTTGGGTAAGAGCCTGAAAACATCACACTAAATATTTAGTAATTGAAACAGATACGTTATGGAATTTGTTTGATATTCAAAGGAAATCCACTTTTTTCAACGTTCTCACCAAAAGCCAAGCTGCAGCCGAAAACTTTCCTTTCTGCACGATTGATCCTAATGAAAGTAAAACATTAGTCATTATCAAAATGATGAATTAACTATTATTAACTCCGAGTTAATATTGTTAATGTTAGGCAGAGTTCCTGTCCCAGATCCAAGATTTGATTATCTTTGTGAATACTTTAAGCCTGCCAGGTTAGCCATTACAAAGCTCTTTTTACTTCAAACATTTTTGATCATAAAATCGTGGTTGTGTATCAGGAACAAATTTTTTATATGCCAACATTGGATGTTGCATTGAATTTAAAATATAAGGTGAAATTCACATTTATGCCAACCTATTTCCAGCAAAGTGCCATCCTTCCTAAATGTGGTTGACATCGCAGGGTTGGTGAAAGGAGCTCATGAAGGACAAGGACTTGGAAATGCTTTCCTTTCGCACATCCGTGCGTGCGATGCTCTTTTCCACATGTGCAGTGAGTGGCATGCATTACATTCTCATTAGATCTTTTTGTATTATTTAATTTGAAAATATCCAAAGAATTCAACAATGTTTGGTTGTGTATCGATGACTTTGATTGTACATCCACTTAGTTTTTGTAGATATCACAGTAGGATAGTTGGATGATACTACAAGTAATGATTTCAGGAATATTTGAGGACGATGAAGTGACACACGTGGAGGGGGAGGTGAACCCAGTGAGGGACATCGAAATCATCCACGAGGAACTCCGTCTGAAGGACGTTGAATACATCAACAAGAATGTTGAACAACTCGAGAGGGTTGTTGTCAGGGGAGGAGACAAAGCACACAAGATGGAATATGTAAGTACTTGTGTATGTGGGTATATGTGAGTACAAGAGTGTGCCTGAGCATGGACATGATGCTTTTTAGCTGCTGCTGAAGATTGCTGTTTGAGTTGTGATGACGTCATTAACAGTGATTCTCAACTATAATAATTATAATTATAATAGTCTTAAGCAACTAGTAACAAGCAGGTGTTAAAATAAATTAATAACCAATTGCAGGATGTTCTGAAGAAGGTCCAAAACTTGGTTGGAGTTGAGAAGAGGCCTGTTAGGTTTGGCACTTGGGATGCAAAGGAGGTTTGCAGGAGTTTAATTTAATTTATATGTTTAATTGAATTATGATAAAGAATGAATTGTGTTAATGAATGGAATTTTATTGGGAACTTGTTAGATTGAAGAATTGAACAAGCATCTGTTCATCACTGCAAAACCCATGATTTACCTGTTGAACATGTCTGAGAAGGATTACATTAGAAAAAAGAACAAGTGGTCAGTCATTGGTTTATTTGTCTGAAGTATTATTATTAATATCATAATCATTATTATTATTATTTCATAACATAATATCTGCCTCAGTATCTACCACCACAGTTGATGTGTTCAACTGACACATTGGTTCACTCCTAACTTTTAATAGCTTTTAATAACTACTGGGAACAATTCAGTTGATCATTTGCATAATTTATTGATTATTAATTAATAGGTTGCCAAAAATCAAGGAGTGGGTGGATGCTCACGATCCCGGTTCTGTCATCATCCCCTTCAGTGGTTCGTTGGAATCGAAAATATTCGACATGGATGCCGAAGCCAAGGAGGCTTATCTCAAGGAATGTGGAGCGACGAGGTTTTGATGTTTTAAATTGTGTTCGACTATAGTTTATCATTGTATGGCCAACATAGCAAATGTAGTTTAAGCGCATTAACTGGAAATATATTTCAACATCAAATTCATTATTTCTGCCATCCAGTCCTTGTTGTCTCTCAATATCTTTCCGTAATATCTTTTCAAAACATGCTCCGTTGTTATTGGTTGCAATTATTGACAATCAATAAATGATGGTGGTGGTGATGATGGTAATGATGTTTTCCAGTGCACTAGAAAAGATCATATTGACCGGTTATAAAGCTCTCCAACTCATGTACTTTTTCACTGTCGGTGAAGACGAAGTCAGAGCATGGACGATATCTGTGCGTATCATCATCATCACCAATTATCATCACTATCATCATCAATCTTTCCTTACTGATTGTTACTTCTTGTTCCAAATTCTGTGCTAACAGCCTGCTTTTTCCTCAGTTGTTTATGTTAATATTCAGCTTATAGATTTTGTGGTTTTGGCTTATCAAATAGTTAATTAATCACATTTTTCAATTGCTTGAATATCCATCAACGAGTGCTTGCGTGGTGTGGTGAGTCAGTGTCGATTGCTCGGAGGGGTTTCGTAAAGACCATTGGTTGCCATGGTTACCAAGCATTGGAGGCACAAACTTTGTGTTCTTTAAAAAGAACATCTCCGTCGAACAACTTGTAACAACGTTTCCCGTTCCAGTGCTCTGGACAAGATCGTGTTGAATGGTTACGCGGCCCTCGGTCTCATGTACTTTTTTACTGCTGGCGAAGATGAGGTTAAGGCTTGGACCATCCAGGTGAGAATCCATCAGAACACTGAGATGCAGTTTTGTCACAAACTGCTTGCCATTGTTTATTGCTGCCTGCCTCTCTAGATTCAAACATGTTTTCTGCTGTTATTTTCTGTTCAAAAAAGTCTAATTTATTGCTTTATTTATTTTCTTAACAATTGTTTGCTTCTCATTTTCATTTTAGTTTCCAATTCTTCAACTCACAGCATGTTTCTACTGACAAACTGCACTAGATCATTCAAATGCTTTCATTTTCGATTGATAAATTCATTTTAACCAGAAACACACCAAAGCCCCTCAGGCAGCAGGAAAGATCCACACGGACTTCGAGAAGGGTTTCATAATGGCCGACGTTATGAAGTTCTCAGATTTTAAAGAGGAAGGCTCTGAGGCTGCAGTGAAGGTTTATTTATTATTTCTTAATTATTGACGTTATTTTATTATTATTGTAATTGATTATTCGAGAACATGTGGTTCTTGATGAGAATTGCATGTTGTATCTTTGTGCTTGCAATGTGATACAAGCATATAAAACCATTTAAAAATTGCATATCTCACAAATGCATCTGCATTTCTCGTCGAAGATACTAAAGTTTAAAACTGTTGTTTACCAGGCTGCAGGGAAGTACAAGCAGAAGGGTCGTGATTACGTCGTCGAAGATGGAGACATCATCCACTTTAAGTTCAATGCAGGTGCAGGGTTAAGCGCCAAGAAGAAGTAGATTCGTGATATTTATTTTAAAAACGTTTGATTCTCATCGATGAGAAAATAAATTCACATTCATTTAAACGTGTTTTGAGAGCTTGTTGTCTGAGCAGCATTGATTTTAGGGATGATTAATAAGAGCACCCAGTAATAAAATTAAGTTGTAAAACACGCAATATCACTGTGACACCAGAGTCCTGCTTTGAACAGTTCAAAGGGTCAAGCCACA
Organism: Whitmania pigra; assembly: GCA_021613335.1. Classification (NCBI taxonomy): domain Eukaryota; kingdom Metazoa; phylum Annelida; class Clitellata; order Hirudinida; family Haemopidae; genus Whitmania; species Whitmania pigra. Next base: position 877,358 of record JAJTWR010000311.1, read on the forward strand.
GTGGAAACAAAGGGTGCATGGGTGGAATGATGGCACAAATAATGAAGGAATGAGGTGAAAATTAATGCTTGAAACAATCCAAGGTGTTTCACTAGCAACATAGTATCACATGTCATCATTTTAATATCAACAAAATGGGTTCCCATTTAAGACCGTCAAGTATAAAAATCAAGGCTCATTCAAAAAAAGTGGATACTTTAAGGAAAGGCATGCCTAATTAAAGGATGGATGAAAGATTTTTACTGAAAAAAGTTGCATTCACTCGAAAACCGGGCAAGCAGGGATCACACAGAATTACTGGAGTTAAAAATTTGGGAGCTCGTACGGAGGGAAAAACAAATTTCTGAAATCGTCGTGTCAAGGAAATCAACTGCATTGAGATTCCAAAAAAGTTCAAAACAATCCACTCTTCCTCTTCAGATTCGTCTGCTTCCACTGGGGAAGTTCCGTAAACTCATTTCGATGCATGCCCATGATGGCCTGAAATTGTTTAAGTATTTGATTATTTAAACTATTTAGTGCAACTAACAGTAATTTGGTATTGGAAAATGCAGTTATAAGTTTTGCACAAATGTTTGAAATTATTTCACTTCAAATGAATTGTACTAAGATCTAAAAATGTATAACATAAAGTGTTGAAGTGATTTAAACTCTCAACTGATACCAACCTGGAATTCCTCGTCATCCAGGTAGGACTCCAATTTGAGGGGGTCAACTCCATCTGGAAGAGGTTTTTCCTGAAGTTCTGACCAGGTGTACGTGGACCTGTGACGTAATGTCAACAATATTATTAAAAATAATCATTAAACATTTAAATTAAATTCACTTTAATGCAGTTTAACAATTACCATTCTTATAATAAGCTATTAATAACTGTCATTGTTATAATTTTTAACCATTAAATAAAAATACACCTGTTTAATTTTTGTAAGACATCAGAAACTGGTTCAAAGGGCTTTAAATTCTTCTGCAATGAAATAATACATTTATAATTTTATTATTATAACTTAATATTGTATGAAATAATACTTTATAATATTGTTATAATTCAGAGACATGTTAAATAATAATCAACTAATATGTCAGACATTACTATGGAATAATGGAATGATGTAACCTAGTTTTATTTATTCATTTAAAAAGTACCATTGAACTCATAATAAGCCTATTTATCAATGTTTGAATGATCAGTTCTATTTAATGCTTCATGATTTTTTAAAATTCATCACCATTTCACTCAACGGGAGAAACTAAGTTTCATTTTCAGATTCATTTGTGTCCACAGGTTTGCTGGCCAGTTTCAGCACAACCACCAGTTTTTTTAATTTTTTAACCACATCTTTTGCAATTTTATTACACAAATTTTGCAATTTTATTACACATGTGTTAGAATTCTCTTAATTATTTGTCATTAGAATCAGAATATCAGAGCATTTTAGACTTTTAAGATTTTATATTTCTCAGTAATCGTAATTTAGTAGGCAAGACAATAATAATTAAAATGTAATTAAGATGTAATTTGCATTAATACTGTTTTAGTAACAATTCAAATGTTTGCAAATAAAGTTTCACCTCTTTGGCATAGGAGAGAGCATCTTCATCAATGCTCCAGGTAGGAAATATGCAGGTAAATTGAGGTGGTTCACAACCTGCATGAACCAGGTAGCAACGAGGTGGAGAAGATGGATTCTTTGCTGAACATGAAAGCAATGTTTATTCATAAATTCTCGTAAAAGCTCACTACGCATTTAATGAGCTGCTAATGCCATCGTGACATTACCTATATACCTAAATGAATCTAATTAACAAGCTCACCTCTGCAGTAGTCAGTGGCTGTTTGCATGGCACATCTTTTCGTCATCATGAACTTTGAACTTGCTGACCCTGTATGCAAGTTGGAACATTCATCTGAGCTTGAAGGCCACCATCCCTGCCATAGGAAGACCTCATGGTGGTTGTCCAATAAGAAGAGGGCTGCAAAATATGTGAAATCTTATTGGCTGTCAAATGTCGACCATTTAATTTTCGACCGGTCTGTTTACCTGGTTGCGACGGAGAATAAAGATCCGATTGAAGGAACGGAAAAGGAGAAGGAACGTCAATGTCGTTGGAAGCGGGATTTTGAACTTCTTCTGCCTCGAAGACTCCTGAAGTCCATGAGAAGTGAAAGAGACGAGGAGTGTGGTTTGCAGGTCGAGCGTCTGCAATGTAATTTTGGAAATTCTTGTCAATCCAATATTAGCCGGGTATTTAGTAATAATAAGTGACTTTGTATTATTATTGTTGATTAGTTTATTGTAACTGTGTTGAGGGAGTGTAGGAAGGAATTAATCACATTGTTCTAATTGATCATATATTAGTAAATAAGTGCTATTAAAATCGTAAAATATTCAAAATATATTCAAACCAAAATGATTTCTAATTTGTGCAATCATATTTAAACACGCAACTGTTTGCAAACAATTTGTATTCGCTTTTAACATTCAAATAGAAGGAAATGTCTGGTTAGAGAAGTGAATAACAACACTACCATTATTATGCTACCGATGACGACGATGATAATGACGATGACAATGATGATGATGACAACGATGGCGATGATGATGATGATGTTGTTAGTTCTGCTCACCTCCAATTAGTGAAGAATATAATTCTCTCTGCACATTCCCTCGAAACCATTCATGAAAACATGGAGGTTCACTTCCTTCGTCCATTTCAAGAAACTTATTTGCTTTCATCTTCAGACCCAGCTCACTCGGGGGACTTTTTGAAAAAAGTGATTTGTGTTTTTAAAATTAATTTAAAAGTTAAAACCAAATAATTGGAATACATCCAAGTACAAATAAGTTATAAAGATTAATAATTAAGATTGAATATTTCTTTTAAAAGGTATCTTGTTAAATATCCTCACCTCTCTTCAATGAGAATTGATGTCAACTGGCAAATCCTCTCTCTAATGTGCATGGGGGCCTTGCACCCGTGCCACACCATGAGCTGAGCCCCACTCCCTGCATCATCACTAACATCCACCAGGAGGAAGGAGGTTCTACTCCTGAGGCTGCTCGAGTTGCAGACGACTTCGAGGAAGTAGGAATCTTCTGGAAGTTCGTTCCGCAGCACGAAAAGTCTCTTGCATCGGTCGCGACTCGGCGACGAAGATGACGATGTTGATGATGAAGACGACGACTGTTGTGATGACGATGATGAAAACGACGACGACGGTGATGATGGTGATAGTTCAAACTTTGAGAATCTGACATCACTCTTGGGACTAGTTTTGGAAATGTTGAGTCTTTTACCCAGGTAGACGAACATCGGACGACAGGTGAACAGCCCTATGAAGCAGGACGGCTCTTTCCCTTGTACCAAGCGTACCTGTGAAAATGATTTATTATTACTTAATGAACATATTTACATGAAGTAAATATTACAATTAATACGTTTATTAATGATAGAATACATGGAATAAATAATATATTTTATACATACCGAATGTAATTTCATTGACTTATGTTATTCAACGTTATATTTATTGAATATAATTAACATAATGTAGTTAACATCATGATGTTATTTAATATTTAAAATGATAAAAACAGAAACAAACATGGACTCCTTGGTCCTGGTTGAGTTCCATTGTCATGAGTGCCGATGCTCCCTTCTCAGTGACACTTGAATGACTGCCCTGCCAGAAGAAATAAGCACACCTGTTTCTACCTGTGTTCACGTCCCTCTTTGAGATTTCACCTTTCAAGTTTCTTGCTGTTAATAATAATTAAGTTAATTAAAAAATAAAACTTGGATTGGTGGTAATTTATTCAGTTTATTATTTGATTTCTTATCAATTATTATACATGTTTGTGCACTGGTTACTTGATTAGTTAGCTATTTAAATAATTAGCAGCTGTAACCACATTCCATGGTTTGAGGATGAAAAAAATTAAATGATCATTCAATTAATATGTCTCCACTACATTTTAGCATATCATTGATTTTATTATTGTCATCATCATCATCATAACCACCATCGTCATCATCATTTCAATGCCTTTGGCATTCACATTTTTTTGTCATCATCATCGCTACAATTCTACCAAAAATTATCATCATCATAAAGGACTGACTGATCTGATTGATGTTGTATTTCCATCTGATGACGTAAGTATCGCCAGAGTGGAACTGCCCAAAGCTTGAAGTTGAAAGTTTTGAATGATTGGATTCGCTGACGTGCCACACATCGAGTTCAGACGTCGACATTTCCTGCTCCCATTTTATGCCGTCCAACACTTCCTCCCTGGAAGGGAATTTTAGTTTTAAAATAATTAAATTAAGAAATTTAATGTATGTTTTAATATTAATATTTTATTTTTAAAATGAATAAAAACTATGAAATTGATGAGAAGACTAGCTGATCATCATATTGAAATCATGATTTCAACAACATGATAATCAATAATTCAATAATTTCCTTTATTAAGCATTTCATAAATAATAGCTTGATTGTATTTATTAATTTGAAGTCAAAATCTCATTAATCTCTGACTAAAGTCATTAAGTCAGTCTATAATCTCCATAAAATGCACAAAATAAACCAACCACTTCAGACCCCTGCCAATGTGATATCCTTCCAACATCAGGGAACATTTATCCTTCTTCTCAACCAGCATCGGCTCAACGGAACATGGAGTCAGTTCAAGGTATGAATCAAGCTGAATGGAAATATTATTGAAAAAATAAATATCATTTATTGAACAAAAATTATAACAAATTGTTCCAGCAAGGCAATCGTAACAAAATAATTGTGGCTTTAAAAACAATCATTGAGCTAATTTAACCTTGGAGTCATTAACTTCAATTGATTGACCTTTGACCTTGATCATTCTGCCAGCATCGGGCCAATCAATGAACTTCTCTTTGAACAACAAAGTCTCGAGGTTCTGAGAAACTTTGCCAAACAAGCACCAGTCTGGTCTTTTGGAGGCCTTCGTGTCTTTCGTGTCTTTGTCGATCGTTCATTTTATTATTGGGATTTATATCGTGTGCAACGTACGTGATGTAATTAATAATAATAATAATAATAATATAATAATAATAATAATAACAACAACAATAATAATAAAAATCAATATAACAATAGCTTAACATTATTAGCTAATTCTAATTTTCCTAAAGTAATGATGGGTGTTTGTCAATTACATTTATTTACAAAAATAATAATCAATAATAATTATAATAAGTAATATTATTATTAGTAATACCGGCAAGAGGATGAATGGGGTTGATCAATGCCTCCGAGTAATCGAATCCCTCGTTCCAAATGTCGAGAGCCAACGAAACTGCCTTCTTCCTGCGCATCGAGGTGACATTCTTGCCACTCCAGGTGTACATCTCACTTCCGAAGTCAAATACCAGACACTGCAAGGAGTCAGGTTTACCATTATGCAGTAACAACAATCCATGAAATGCTAATGAACAACATTCGAATATGAACAACCTCTGAAGGTTTCAGTATTGAACATTGAAGTGTCACCCCAGAATATTCTGGAACAAATTGAAGTCTGTTTTCATCGTCGAGTCTGTAAACCTTGTTGGTTGAAATCATTCCTGCTTCGAACAATTCATCCTCGTCGCTCGGGCCAGGTTCTGGAAATTTATTTAAAACTCACATTTCATTTTACATTATTCAAATTAAAAAAAAATTGTAAATAAAATAGTTGAATATTTAAATAATGATATTTAAAAATTTTGAATCTTTTCACCTTTAACTGAACAGCTGTCAAGTTCCTCTCCAGTCAATCCCAAGGCCCCCCAAAGTTTTGAAACACTCCTCGACCCTGAAAGTTTTTCTTCATCAAAGGTCAACATTTGACAGGAACCTTTGACACCCATGTCGTGTTTCTCCACGATTTGATTGGCCAGATCTTGTGCCTAGAATGTAAGGTTAACATTCTCTTATAAAAGGATAATGCCATATAAATATTATATATACATATTACATTACATGCATAATGTAATAGCTTATAAAGTTAATAATATAAATATAAATATTCATGTCAAATATGATTTGTAACTAGCAAATACATTTTATGTTGCCAGTCTTATGTTTATATCAAAAAGTTTATTAAATGAATGTTCAAATAAATTCCTAGCAATAATTTCCACTTGATAATAAAGCACCTTCGCTCGTTCAATGACATTTGAGAACCTTCCCATCCACAGGTGCACTACTTCAGGTGTGACGAGCAGAAAACAATCTCCGCTGTTGAACGACGTGACTTGCGGCTCCACCAACCTCGTTTGACAAACTCGTCTGCCTGACAAACAAACAAACAAATAATTAGTTTTAATGCATATCCTATCGTTTTAATATCCTTTAGACAATTAAAATAAGGCAACCGTGGTATTTCAATGTAAGATGATCAAAGCATGACAATTATAATCAGTTTAGGATGCATTTTACAACTTGGCAGCTATTAAATCTTAATTCCAAAAATTACAATGAAGCAGTTAAATCGAAGATGAAAACCTTTAACTTGGAGCAACATGAGGCTTTTGAAGGGTTCGTGGAGGTCACCAATGCCCCTGAACGAACCACTTTTCCTGAGAGAAACCCTGCTGAAGTTTTCTCTGCTCGCGAGTCCTGGAAAGCATCGTTTTAAGTTTTAGATAACTTCACAATCACTCACTAACGTAATTAATAAATGAAAGCCAACAAGAAAATAAACAGACCTGCAAGAGCTTCTTGAGCCAGAGGAACTTGACCAACGACTGCAGCAATCAAAAAATTAATTTGTAATTAAATAATTACTGTATAATTAAAAAATTAATATTTAATTAAATAATTATTATATAATTCAATAATTATTACATAATTAAACTTTGCAGAATATTTAACTCAATATGTTTTATTCAAATAATTCGACAATAAATATCACTGCATTACTTAATCAGTTCAGAATTCAGCTTAACAAGCTAATTATTTAGTTAAGTGTAACTACAAAGTTAACTGGAAAGTAAAAACACTAATGAAAACTCTCACAAAGTTAAAAGTTGAAAACTGGAATGCAATTTCAACTCACTCCTTTCCTTTTCGACCCGCTTCTTCTCGAGTTCGGCAACTCCGGTCCTCACTTCCAAGTACTGATCGGACACGTCGATGATGAGGGACCGAGTCTTCAGCGGGTTCACGGATCCCCTGTTGTTCCGCGGGGGTCGAATCTTTCGCACGAACGGGAGACTGGATGGAGATGTCGATGTTAAGTCAATTTGTTAATCGTAAATAAAGTAGCTTTGTAATGTGTTTATTAAGTCATTTTTAAGCAGTCCAAAAAGCTTAATATGATTTTGCCAATTAAGTGATTTGATAGAAGTAGAATACTTCCAGAAATAACGTTAATTGATGGTAGATTACGATCCTAATGGTCTCATAAATCAGTTGAAGAGATTCCAGAGATGAAGTAATTATCATGAAGATGATGATGATAATTATGCTTCACATTGTAAAGATCAAGAAATCATTGATACTGATCATTACTTGATAATTTAATAACAATAAGATGCCTTTCTAATAATGAACATCAACATATTTAAATTCATAATGAGCTTAAGCACATTTTGAATTAATTGCTTATTCATGGCAGATTATTTGATATGACATGATAGCTCACATGTTGTCGGGATCGATGAGGAGGTCAGTGAGTTCACCACTGTAAACTTCGTCCTTGACCTTCTCAGAGTCTCCGATCCTTTTGAAACTCTGCTCAAAGAAGGAATCAGCATCCATCTTGGGAATCTTCACCACCTGCGAAAATCATTACCATGTGTTGTCATCGTTATCCTCATCATCGTCATCATCATCATCATCATTATCACCATTTGAAAAGAAATATCATCATCAACACCTCTCATAATAGCTAATAAGTTTTCAGGGTGTCACAACTATCAACACATGCATTAGCAACTCATAACTCATTAGTATTCTTAAATGTGTTAAAAAAAATTGTGGGCCATTGCCACTTTTATTCATGCAATCTTCTTACATCTCAATTATCACCAAGTAACTTATTTTAAAATAAGTAATTTGTTATTTACAGTAATATTAATGTTATTTAATAATAACATAACCGGTATACATTATTTTTGTATAAATAATTTGCAAGTTACATGCTAATACTATTAATCTCTATTATCCTAGTATAGTATACTATTAATATTATTAACAATAATGTATGCAACAGCTGATAACTAATACAAACTGTTCTTGAATAAATACTGCGATGGTAATGGACGACGAATAACATAACCGATCCAAGGTAATTAATTAACAACACGACATTCAATTACAGCCAATTAACAGCTGCATGAAAGACACAATTAAACACAGCTAGGTTGTTAACCCTGGTATTCATAAAGCTAATTGGCTGATGAAGATGTGCATATTTAATGAGGCGGATGCTGCTCAGACAAATGAGGAACTTGAGACTTTTGGTGAAGTTGACTAATTGGGGTTTTTAAGGTGCTTCCAAGGAATTCCAACTTTTACTCTTTTCATTACAGCCTCATGTTTTGTCTCTCATCGTGTTTTTATCAAGGACTGGCGTTGCATCAACAATTCATAATTTAATAATAACTACAATAATAATATTCATTAACATCATCATCATCGTCATCATCATTATCATCTCACTGTGGTTATTTACAACAGGATACGTGTGGACCTCGCGATAAGATAAGAGGAACACAATTATTAGTTGAGACGACCCAATAAATAAATTGTTGTTGTTGTTGTTGATGATGATGATGATGATGATGATGATGATGATGATGCAGTTGTTGTTGTTGTGCAACGTAATTATCATTCTCGTGTTTACGCAATCATTCCATAATCATCCTTGAAAATTGAATCTTACTTTCGGCTGATTGGGATCTTTCGTTTTCTCGTCTGCATTGAAAAAAAACGAGTTAAATTGAAATAATAATGTGCATAATAATATAAAACATTGTTCTATAGCATTATGTCACCCCAAAGAATATGATGGAATAAAGGAGTGAATGGATGTGAATTATTACTCTTGTGCAATAATTCGAATTCATCACAAAGCATCACTATCGAATGCTACATGCCTTTAATGTTGCATTAATTATTTTCATTAACACCAAAATACAGAAGAATGGAAGGCACAATCTGCAGTGCAATAAAGTTGCAATTAAGCTGATTAGTTTATGGCAGAACATAATATATGATAATTTTTGATGAATTATTTATGAGGATCATAACATCTCACCAATCAGGTCGGGAGAACATGGCCGAACCTCAATCATGGTCATTGGTCTTATGTTGGCTTTCTTCGTCTTCATTAATGGACTCCCACCCTCAACACCTACAAAAATTATCATTGTAATTATCGTAGTATTTTCTAAATTAATTTTAAAATTCTTTTCAATTGATTTTTTTTAATTACTATTTTTTATTTAACTAATCATTTGGTTAGTGCCACATGTCTTAGAACAGGATGTAAAAAAACTAAGTGGAGTATGAATCATAATCCCTCACCAGCCATCCATAATGCCATCTGTCCATCATCACGTAACCATCCACCATTATCTATCATTAAACCATCCATCCAATCATCATCCAACCAATAATAACATTAACAACAGCAATAATATCAACGAATACAGGTGATGACAATAATGATAATAATGATAATGATGGTGATGATGATGATGATAATAATAATAATAATAATAATAATATAATAATAATAATAATAATAATAATAATAATAATAATAAAAATAATAATAAAAATAATAATAATAATAATAATAATAATAATAATAATAATAATAATACTAATAATAATAATAATAATAATAACAATAATAACACGACAATAATTATAACAACAACAACAACAGCAACTCACCAAGCCTCCTCATCTTTCCAGCGACGGTGAAGTTGTGTGCGTCTTTGGCTTGTGCCTCGCTCCTCTCGACCCACTTGGCCTGCGAATCCATCAGTTGCGTCAGGCGACCGGCAATGCTCGGACTTTCGCTGAGGTTCTTCACTCGCTTCACAACACATTCGCTACTGGCACTGGATTTGTTTGAAGTTATTATTATGCACTTATTCGTTATTAATCTAGGTGACGATGATGGTGATGGTGGTGGTGATGACGATTATGGCGGTGGTGGTGATGATGATGATCGCGACCACGAATTGGTATTAAATTTAATGATAATGATGATCATTTTGTTAAATGATAACACTGCAAACTGATAAGAATAATCGTATAGGTAGAAAGTAAATCATATTTCCACGCGAGTTTTTTATCGACAACCATGATAATCACCATCATCATCATCATCATCAGAAATTAAAAAATTAAAATCAAATATTTCATTCAAGAGACCTGCCACTGATTCAATTCCACCAATTCCCTCCCCTCCCCACAGCTTCACCCTCTGTGGTGATGATAATGATGGTGTGAAGGTGTGATGGTGTGATGGCGATGGTGATGATGATGATGATGTGATGGTGATTATGATGATGATGATGTGATGGTGATTATGATGATGATGATGTGATGGTGATTATGATGATGATGATGTGATGAGGTAATGGTAATGGTGATGAGGATGATGATGTGATGGTGATTATGATGATGATGATGTGATGTTCTAATTGAAGTCTGAGGCCAGTTGGGGAGATGCATTCATTGGACTCTTGGTTTGTTTACCACCAAATCCCCCCTCAAAATAAAACCAACGAACATGACGGAGGTTTGGCCTCAAGTAGAAATATTTTTTTTAAATCCCTGATTTACTTTGTAATGATAAAGTTATTTAATAGTTGTGGTTCCACGATGATGACGACGATTATGATTACGATGATGTAACGACTTAATTAACTTTTTCGGCTAACGTATGCATTCGGAAATAAAAAAAAAAAAATAAAATAAAATTAAGCGCTACAAAAATTAACCTCTGCTGTTGCTGACTCATTCTCTGAGTCCCTGCACTGAGGTTTCCTTCGGTGAACGATGACGCCATACTTTTCTTGGTGACGTCACTGCTCATGGAGACGGTGATTGGCTTCTTTCTAACGGAGGATGGTGACGAAGGAGATGCAAGACATGGTGACGAGGCGGTGATGACGTCATTGCGTTGTGTCAACCTCTTGCGCCAATTCTGCTCACTGCTGTCCTGGAGAGCTGCCAGTCTGGCGATGTTAAATTATTACAATCAACTAGTTTATCATAATTTATGCAACTTTAGGATGATTTTATAATTTTAACAAATTATAAATAATTACATAACCAGCGGTAACGAGATCTATAACGTTGATGGTGGTGATGATGTTGATGGTGGTGATGGTGATAGTGATAAATGATAAAGTCAACCACTTTTTAAAATATTGGGTGCAATCAATTAACTAATTAACTCCTCAGAAGTCTTGCAGGTCATTCCAACCAATTATCTCCACTCATGAGGTCAGATAGACTCATCCCCAGCATCATCATCTCCATGTTGTATCATCATCACCATCATGTTGTAAATTCATCACAATCACCACTTTGTAATAGCAATTGCTCTATCAGCAGCGTGCATGTCTGCACACCCTGTATTCAAATGTGTAACTAACTCACACAAAGTTATAACTAACACTAATTTATTGCATTAATAATCAAATGCGGTTAATGCGGTTAGATGATGGTAATAATTTATTAGTTGCTCTTGAACATGATTAATAAATGGTTAAATAATAAAACTTGTAACCTATCTCTGATGGATGTCTTAGGAGTTTCAGAAGACCTGAATGAGGAAGAATGAGTGAAGTTACGAGATGGTGTTTCACCTGATCTGAAACTCATCTCCTCCTCTTCAATGAGGTTGAACAACTCACTGCAATTCAATCAATTCAATTCAATCAATAAATCAATCAATTCAATCAATCAATCAATTAATCACAATCAAAGTCACCAATAGTGACTATACTATCCATTAAATTCATCATCACCATCATCATCACAATCATTATCAAAATCACTGTTCAGAGCATGACAGTGGCCAATAACTCAGAAAAACAATGATGATGATGATCTCGGATCAGCCAACTTACAATGATAAATTATGATAGTGGTGGTGGTGATGATGATGATTATGACGATGGTGTGGTAATAAAGCACAAGTTCTTAAGTTCACTTCAATTCTGTTGAGATTATTTAGAAGAAACATGACTGCATTTCATCAGGTTTAATTCAATCAAATGCTTTTTTGAGCAGTCATTCGGTGCAATATATTATCATAATTATTAAAGTTGTTGTTATTATTAATAATATATTATTATTATTATTATTGAAGTTGTTGTTGTTGTTGTTGATATTATACATCCCCCGGTATTATGATTAAGTTGTTCATGGCCATCTTCTTCTGTTGTTATTAAAAATCGTAAAACAAACCTTCCACTCGAACAAATTGCTTTCTTTCTCTCGGTGGGAAAATGTTTTCAAAATGTTGTGAAAACATTGAATAATGGCATAAACATTTAATAACATAAACGTATGACGTCATTATCGTAACTCCATCATTATCATCATCATCATCGCTCGAACATTGTGCACTTGTGATAAGTTGAAAGGAAGACAGCAATAAAAATACAAAAGGATAAAAATTCTCCAGGATAACAAACTTTGCCAAAGCAATCTTTAACTGAAAAACACCAATACATGATCACACCACAACAACAGCAATAATAACAAACATAATTAGAGTCATATTAACAATATTCACAGTCATATTAATAATAATCCTAATTACAGTAAATAATAATAATCATAATCATAATCATAATCACAATCACTAATAATAATCATAGTAATAATAATAATAATTAAATTAAATTAGCAAGCAGTATGTGACAGATGTCATCCAACCTTCAATTCAGTTAAGTTGTTGCCAATTGTTGAAGCAAATCCTCTCAATTTGAAAATATCAACAGTTCTTAACGACAGACCATCGTAACGAATAATGAATAATTAATTTGTAATCTGTTATGAATCAACTACTCCTAATTAATTATTAATCATTACGAATATTAATGAATGAATTACAACAACAGAAACACTTTCTGTCATCGTAGTTGTTCCCATTTTAGAGCCAAAGTCGCTCCTCTATTTGAAGCGACAACAGCTAAGCACTCATCAGAGACACCAACGCGCAGACACGCTTATTATTATTATTATTATTATTATTATTATTGTTATTATTATTATTGTTATTATTATTATTATTGTTATTATTATTATTGTTATTATTATTATTGCTATTATTATTATTACTGTTATTGTTATTAATATTATTATAATTATTTTGTTACCATTGTTATTGTCGCTTTTATTATTATTATTATTATTATTATTATTATTACTATTATTATTTTCAAGTTGTTCTTTATTAATGAAAATTATATTAATTATCACTTAGCGACTTACTTCAGCCTATAGCGAATGTCATTACTGAACTTATTAAACTTATTTTCTAGTTAAAAGAAGCCCCAGACGAAGAGAAGCAACTAATTAGTTGATGACTAATCGGTTAAAGACTCAAAGTTTCGTATTAGAACAAGGAAGCCACACGCCGATCAATACACATCCAGGCTTCCTAGGAGATATCGATTTCACGTCCAACTTAACGATCTGCTTTCATCATCATCATCATCATCGTCGTCGTCATCATTATAAAGAATAACATGCTGATGCCATTATGTTTTAAGATAGGACACCGAGATATCTATTAAAGCATGTCGTCGATTGGACGTTGCATGTTCGGTTGTACTCTTCGAACGTGTGATTCATGAATTCGTGATGGTGGATGAGAGAAAGGCTTCCTAGGGCATCACCTATTGCTATTTATAGTTTAATTTATTCAACAACTACTTCCCAAGCGAATCAGATGTCAACTCATGAATGTGCATATAACATTATAAATGAATAATTTGGTTCATGCGATGTATTTTTATCGCATTTCCTGAGTAAACAAACAATTAATTCATTAGGAATTCACTATTACTAAACTAATATTTAAACAACAGTTGGTAGGCTTTTGATTTGATTATTACACTGTAGTTTAATCACATTTATTAATAAATATAACTAATTGATAATAATCATCAGGACTAAATAGCTATCCACAATTTCATCCAAATTCTTCAATATGCATAGCAACAAACATTCATTTGTTGATTGAATGTGGTGATTACATGAAATTGCAGACAAGAACCTCACATCATCGAGATCGTGACACGTTTAGTTTATGAACCTGGGGTTTGATAGTATCACTAAATTTATAGTATCCTTAAGGTGTATAGTATCACTAAGTTTATAGTATCCGTAGGGTGTATAGTATCACTAAGTTTATAGTATACTTAAGGTGTATAGTATCCTTAAGGTGCATAGTATCACAGAAGCTTATTCATTACAGCTTTAGTAGCACTGACGAGGCTTGATGCAAATGAGTACAATGGATGGTGTTAGTCATCTTGCGAAACTCTGACTTTGTTTAAATGAATAAATTTAAAAATACTAATATATTAAATCAGCGAAAACACAAATTGTTTTGATTGGACGCTTAAAAAATCGAGCGTAATCATAATTTTTGCGGAAAACAAATTTTTATGTGATCTCGTTTCAAGCACTCATGAAAAAAATAAAAGGAAAAAAAAAAGCAGTTGCTGAGGTATCAGCTGGCATCTTTCCATTTACTCAATGTGAAGCACTTTTACATCCTAATGTAAACATAATGCAGTCCAACATCTTCAAATGAAACTCGTAACTTAAACCTTACGATGACTGCCATCGTAATTATATGAAAATATGCCGACTTAACAAGGTAGCCGAAGGATTTAGTACGTCAGATGTTCTTAAAAAGTGAATTTAATGTTAATTTATGGCGAAATTTTATCTGGCAAAGTCATGTTGCTCTAGGATGCCACGTGAGAAAATAAATCACGAGTTATAATGATCGTAGATTACAGGTGTTTGACACATGATTGTAAACAACATAATATAAACAAACCATCCACTAGAGTGGTAGTTGCTATCACCTGCTTCCATCCTGTCAACTGAGTTTTCAAAAGACAAAAACTTGTTGATTCTGTTCAGCACTGGCTTCAATTTAGCACTATCTGCACTTTCACATGATCCCTGACTTTGTCTCATTAGAGAGACACACTTGTCTGATGGCATATGTAATGATTCCAATGTTCTCAAGGGTGAGTTGCTCATATTTGTAACAATGTCAACCATGTGACATGACGATCCACACATTTCGAGCATTTCTGAAGAAATCTGTGTCGAATATTTTACATGATTCGATAGAATGGATTCCTGGAGACTGAATTCCTCTTTGACTGCAATTTCTGTAAATTGTTCTTTTATTTTGGAAGTGTATGACTCATCGATGACACTAAAACAATCCATCGAACAATCTTTCAAATCAATTTCACATGTTTCTCTAAAAAAATTGTTGTCATTGACAGATATTTTTACATGCTGAAAATCATCTCTGTCATCAAAGAATGTTTTTTCAACCTCACGTTGAAACTCAAGTGACATGTTTGAAAGGTTGCAGTCATCCACTTTTGTTTTGCCTTTAATGTCGAAAGAGTTTAAGGAAACCTTTCGAACGAAGGTTACCGTTGCAACTTCACGGTCGACGGGTGCGGACAGAAATTCTCGGACGTTCGTGAAGTTTTGCCGACGTCCTTGAAATCCTTCCACGATCTCCGGATTCATCGCGGACTGTCGAACTTTACGAGCCGCACGGTCCTTGAGAAGTTTGTACTCTTTGGGCCTGAGAGTCAAGTGTGCTGAACTCAAGAACTTCTTAGCTTGAGGTGAGGTAGAATTTTCTGCACTTGATTCTCCTGCTAATGTGTTTGAGGGACTCACTCTTAGAATATTCTTTCTTTTAGGTTGAAGTGGATTGTTTACTCTTATTGCAGATGATCCATTGCTTGGAAGGTTCTCTGAAAAGATTAAAATAATATTCTAATAACTTCAATCATTCACCAAAACCTGGTTTTTATAACAGAGATAACGAGCACTAAATGTGAAATAAAAATGCATACAATTAAATACTCGTTAATAAACTAAAGTTAGTCATTTGAGTAAAACCCTCTGGAAGATGACTCACTAATTGATTGAGCAGAAGATGAAAAATACTTGCAAAGCTAAATTATATATATAAATCCGACTTATCAACTCGAAAGACGAGCAAATAAACACTTATATAAGGAGTGCGTAGTGACGACTGCTTTATTAGATGTTCGCATCAGGAGCCTCGTAAGCGACAGACAAAGATTCTTCCATTCACTGCATGCATTAATTCATCCATCCACAACACCTGATGTTGCGATGGATTGTGCAGAGAACTATTAGCGCGGTGGATGGTAATGGATAATGAGCTTCAATTAACTCACACTTCAACTCGGGGACTCACTTTACATAAGCATTGAATTAAGAACCATTAAGTGACGTTTTTAACAAAGAAAACTGGCAAAAAAGTTACATAAAAAAACTGGGCTTTTACCAGGGTTATTCAAACGTCAGAAAAGATTGCTTTATGCGAGCATTGAAACGGGATATCAGAGCGTCTTTTCAGCAAAGCCAAACAATAGCAAAACGAAAATCTTTGCCGAACCTTTTCCCGGGTCGTTGGTCCTGCTCGGCAATCTCATGGTTTCTTGAAAATCGAAGGCGAAATCGAATTTTTCACTACTCGAAATGAGAGAAAACTGTTTACTTGTTTCGACTCAAATATTCTGAGCATGGAAACCTTGTTACAAAAGCGATAAATCTTGACTCTGTTCGATTACAACAACGAAGTTGAGTTTTAAATCAGCTACGACATCAACTGAAAGTGAGGCAATCTAACACTTTGAAAGCTACAAAAGCTGTTCAAAAGCAACGTTTATGCATAACGTTTCACCTGCGTGAGGAGCCCATTTGAGGATTGCTGAGATTTCAACTTTAAACTCACGGATCAAGTCCGATTACTTTATCGGATAAACTTTCCATGCATTCAACATCGCCTGCTCGATTTATTTTAACACAAACGATAGTATATATTCAACGTTTAAAACGTGACTACTCCTCAGTCCGATTAATAGTAATTTATTCCCAAACAAACAAGACGTGATATCGTTGAGTCGAGATTGTAGCATTATTACAAACACGTGGTTACAGAAATTCAATGCTTTTATCAGAAGATTGTCTTGCATTTCAAAGTGGTGTTAAAAACAAAAGCGTGAATACAAACGCACCGAATAAGGGCGCTAATAAGCTGGCATCCCACATTTATAAGATTTAAATGAGCTTGCAACGTCATATTAATCGTCTTGTTCAACACATTCCTTTCGACAAGTTGTAAAATATGAAAAAGGTACGAATCACCATGCTAAACAACTAACACCACTTGCCATTTTTTGTCTCTTTTGTGGAATGTGCATGACAAAGAGGTATTAAAACCTCCAAAATTCAGACCAAATTAATTCGTAATCAAGTAAGCAGGATGGCATATACGAAGATTGCACTTGAACTGCACGTCGATTTTCAGTCGAACTGCACGTCACCGAATCCTCGGTAGCACTTTTCCTCGTAGTCGTGACAATGGGTCGGTGGGCTTGCATAAGCACGTTACCTGATCTCACTAAGCAAGATAGTGCGAATGACATAATAAACTGTCGGTGTTACAGAAAACTATCAAATTACTAACTCGAGGAAAGGTTTGATGCTTCTCCATGCAGCAGTCCCAAATTCAGGGTCGTTTTCAACCTCTTGATCCGTTCTGCTGCTCAGGTAATCGATGTTGAACCATCTCGCACCCTTAAGAGAATTACATAAATAACTTAACACTTTTAACCAATCTAGCAGTTCTAGGTAACCTTGTATGTATAATTAGCTTTCCAACAAATATAACCTCAGATAATAAGAAATTAAAAGTAACCAACTCCTATTTCCTGGTGGGATCGAGGTCTGACCAATGACTCGACGGCACAGGTACCCTTCATGTAGAACAACGATATCCTAATTGTAGCACCATCACTGTTGAGAACGTCTCTGTCAATTCGCTCATAATTTTCGTCAGCGTTGAACCTAATGCCAGTTTCCTCTTCAACCTGACACATAAATAGTACAAGATAAGTAACGTTCATTACAAACCTTTAGAAAGACTTTAGAAATTGAACCTCTGTTATCGCTCGTACCAATTCACCTTCGAGAGGTTCTAGCTTCTTTTTAGGAAACGACCAATTCCACGAATGGGGTGGTCGGACTAAAAGGATCTGTTATAGAAAATCTTGAACTATGCATGGAATACTTCAACTATGACATCAATTACAGACAGAAACGAGACTTACGAACTTCCTGGTGTAATCAAGTATTATGCCTCCTGCCCTCGGCCTCGCATTCCAAAATAGCAGAAAATTTCCGAGCTGAGGTTCAAAATCAACCAGAATGTTCATGTCGCCATTGGCCAGGTGACATATTATAATTCCAGCAAATTCATTATATGTCACTTGTAAAAGCATTACATCCAAGTATTTAAAATACAGTTTTTCAATCCTTATAAAGATTGAGTAGTTAGCATCAAAGGTAACGGGATTTCCAAATGCCTCAATCCTTCAAAACAAAAACCATGAATTTAATGCAACTCAATGTAACAACATAAGTGAATTCTATATCTTACTCAGGAGCTGAACTTAGAACCCATGCCATGACGTCTGTAAACATTGGTATGATATTTGCTATCCATGGAAAAATTAGGCCCAAAGCTTCATCCATTCCAAGAATGTACGTGTAATGGTCAATTAAGAACCACCTAAAAAAAACTGAACTGCTAATTATCTACTACTTAGTTGGCAACAAAATTCAAATAGAAATGTATTTACATAATAATACTGAATACATTAAATTAACAAGAGATACCAATTACTGCTGGTTACTTGAACTCTCAAGTGTTTTTGCAGTAAATTGTGACCATTAAATGTAATTTGCCATGTAATGAAACACAAAATGAAAAACAAAAAATTTCATAAAACTCATATCGCTAAAGCAATGTCCGTCCTGAACGGTTTTACCGTTAACAATAAAATTGATTTGCTATCGAATTGCGTTCCATATTTAATGATTTGTTTAGTCCGCTGGGTTTTATTTTTACTAACAACTAGAAAATATATGAGAAAACCCAGACTCACAGCCTAGTTCCTTCAAAATTGAAAAGCAGACCACCAGCCACTGGACTGGAGTAATCGCAGTTTAATATCTATACAGACATTCCTTAGTAAACAAAGATAAACCACGCCCCCCCTATTATAATAATAAATTATATATATGTTGAAATAAAATAAAACAAATTATTTCAGCACAAAACGTTGTTTAATTATTAAAAAATTAGTGAAAATTTATAATATATATGTATTTAGAATATCTGTGTCACATAGGAAAGAGGCACTCATTATAATATTGGTTCAACGCATTGACAAGCTAGCCTCATTATCTATATGGCTTAAAGAGTCTTGATATTCAGAATCTATTTTTAGCTCTCAATATGGATATTGGTGGGCTATAGACGCTCAATATTATTTCAACACTTGCATCATTTATATGTGTAGTTTAAATAACCTGTTTTTGTGTGTTATTTGTTTTTTGTTAATGTTCATTAATTAGCCCGGTTAAAAATCCCTTTATAGCTCTCCGAGTACATATTGATATTGGGAGCATATAAAATATATTTATAATTTGAAACAATTTTGTCAAATTAAAATATTTATATATATACGGTTAAAAGTAAATTAAATTTAATTTTGGAATAGCATTTTGAATGTTTAACAAAAGCGACATTCATTATGTGTAACTATCTTAAGTGACAGATATTCTAAATACATATATATTATAAATTTTCACTAATTTTTTAATAATTAAACAACGTTTTGTGTTGAAATAATTTGTTTTGTTTTATTTCAACATATACATAATTTATTATTATAATAGGGGGGCGTGGTTTATCTTTGTTTACTAAGGAATGTCTGTATAGATATTAAACTGCGATTACTCCAGTCCACCAGCCTATGAAACAGCCCAAATAAACAAAGAAACAATTTACTTCGAGCTAACACAAATGAACTATAGTAACATCACTACGCAACATCATAATATCAATTAAAATAAATTTTAAATGTACATCATTTTATAAATTCACAGTTTTAGTTCACAAAACTACTAATTTTTTAACTACTGTTTGTCATTTTATAAAGTATTACAAAGCATTGTAGTCTTCTAAATTTTGTCTATCATTCCCCAATCAATAGTCAAATAACGAGTGAATTTAAATCAGTGAGGCAACAGTGGCAAACAACTTTAGGAAAATACGCTGGGTACGTAAAATTGAATTGTTGATTTTGAAAAGTTTAACTGAATACTATTAAATTAATTTCAATTAAGGATACTATCATTTAATTGCGGGGATGTTAATCTAGTAACATGATTATTGCCAACATATTTTGAATATCGCCCATACTTTTAGCCGTCAATATTGACATGCGCATCGCCAATACTTTTTATTTTTTATTAATTTTATTACCTTGTGGTGTCCGTGTATTGAATTAATTTTAATTTAGAAGACTGTCATTTAATTGCGGTGATGTTAATCTATTAACATTAAATAAGTATTGCCAACATTTTTCGAGTATCACCCATGCTTTTGGCCGTGTCGAGATGAGTCGCCGATACTTTTCATTGCTTTTATTACTTTTTATTTATTATTATTTTTAAAATTTCAATTCAAGTTTATAAGTAAAAGAACGCCAAAAATGTCAAACGACAATGAAACACAAGAAAACGGTAATTTAAATCTACCTATTTGGCTGCCAAATATGTAACGCAATTGTTTATAATAATATGATGTCATACAAATGTTATTGACTAGTCAACATTTCTTCAAGAAATCCAAATGTTGATTAAAATAATTGAAGAATGTAAGAACAATTTGAGAGAAATCTCTTTGGTTAGAAATAATTATTATTAATTTCAAAGTCATACAATTACATCACACAAATGAAATATTTTAGATTCGCTTGCCTAAGAAAAATGAACAACAGCTTTTGGATGTACGTCTGCGCTTATGGTATGCTACTTTTTTTATTCATCATTAAAAACCCTAGTCAAAATTTTGTTTAAGTATAAGCAATCTATATAGTGACTATCGTATTAAGAGCATAAAACTGAAAAAATATTTTGAATTTATTCAGCTCTAAACTGCCTGGAATTTCAGATCTTAGTCTTTCTGAAATAGATTACTTAATAATACCAGATAATAGCCAACCTGTTGTAACCTCGACGAGTTGGTTAATTTTTAAAACTTCCATAATTTATTAAAGGATATTTGTACACAAATCTGAAACATAAACTTTCAAATAGCTACTAATTCCGGAGGATCGATGGCACTGCTCCTCAAAACATCATTGAGTTTATACAAAGTGATACATCGTTATGACGTAACCAAAATTATGTTTGCTTAAAAAATAAATTAATTCAATTGTGCTCAGATGTGCTCTATCTCAAAACAGCACGATTTCCACTCCATTTCGACATTAATCCTGTTGGCCGCACAATTTGAGGGTAAAGAAGACGAAATTAAAACCATTGAAAAGTATGAAACACGTCTTTAAATTATGTTGTTTCATTCTCAAATATTTTCGTTTCTAACAGATATGCACATAAGTTACTCGTGTCTCTCGATGTAACGAAAGTATGCCTAGCCCTGAAACTGCTAAGAATTGCCATGGATAAACCTAATAACTTAATCAGCAGACTCATTCGCATAAATGGTAACATATGTAATGGTAATAAATGTTAATTTTAACGCCAATAAACATTTTTCATATTAAAAATTCCTAAAGATGTTGCGTGGATGTGTAGCCTAAAAAACATACCTCAAGCTATATGCCCAAAGAAGCAAAAAATCTCATCTTGGATATCCAGACAAGGTAATAATCATTCAGAAATTATTGTATTATCTCATATTAAAGTGAATTAAATGACCTTATTAAAGAATAATTCGTTATTGTGGTCTTAAATATCTACATTATTTTCCAGCTAAAATAATACTTGATCGGCTGGACATGAGCTGGTTTTCCAACTTGCAGCACAAATTCTCTACATGGAAGGTTATAATATATGATATTATGCGTGATGTGATCTAGTTTAATTTCTTCAAACATACACAAGTGCATATTATTATAGCTTGGATTATTCATGTCCAGTCTCTGAGTTGCAAATTCAATTTAGAAATCACTGCGAGTTTTAAAATTTTATAATTCATGTTTTTTAACACTTTTTTAAGTTTGATCCCGAATCATATGTTTGCACTTTGATGGCCAACGATTTTAAGCCCATTTCCTTAAAAATTGACCACATTTACTCGTATTTTGATTCTGCAAATAATGAAAATGAAAAAGTCAAACTCATAGAATCTTTCGTCAAAGGATGTGTGAAGGTAATTTATAAATGTTTAATTAATTAATGCAAAATTGTTTAGCATGGTAACATGTCTAATTATCCAATTAAAAAATTTCGCAATAATGACATGGGAATGTTGTTTGCTTGAAATAAAATTCTTTGATATATTCTAAACATTATATAAAAGTTAGTGTAATATTGCGGCCACCTAAATTAAAGTTATGATAAAACCTTGTTTTACTAAATCCTTTTAGGTCCACATGAAACAATATAATTACTTCGCAGTGAATATTCTGAGTAAAATAAATTTTTTTCGACTTCTTCAAGAATTAGTGCAAGATTCACTGTGTTACTTATTTGAGATGATGAACGTTAGTTGCATTGCATGACCAGTCTAATTTTTCTATTAGCATAATTTGAATTTGTTATTTTAGAAACATCTATATTTAGAAGCTGAATGGAAGAAAATTGAAAAATACCACGTCATCCACCTGGAACCATATCTATCGGAGAACAGTAACTCACCTGCTGCCCAGAGTTCCGACTGTCAGCAGATGAGAGAAACATTCTTAAACTTGGAAACTAATGACGAACCAGATTTAACTATTGAGAAATACCTTTACTACCATGTCTTCATAAAATGTTTCAGATTGATAAATATATTACACATTACCTTTTTGAAGAGTGAAGATATTCTTAAGGTATTCTTACGTTTTAGAGACTCTATCGTTTAAGTTGGATTATTATTATTATTATTATTATTATTATTATTATTATTATTATTATTATTTTTATTATTATTATTATTATTATTATTATTATATTATTATTATTATTATTGTTATTATTATTATTAATTATTTTTGCGTTTTTTCAGCTGAAAATTCCTGATGATCACGAGTCGTGGATTTTTAGATCTAAAAAACCCAACTATAAAAATTATATCAAGGACTCTTGCAATAGCTTAATATTACGAAATGCGAAGACCACGAAAATGCTCCCTTGGATTAAAATTGCGATTATCATGTGGTTGGTTAAACTTATTTACGTGTACTTGTTAATTAACTATTTAACTATTTTTTTAATTATTTATGAAATAGTCCTGTCTTAGTTATGTCACGAAATCACGAGTATTTGAAAAAGGATTTATTAAAGTTATTGGATGGTGAAGATCTTGATGAGGTAGTAATTGATAATAATTATAGCATTACATTTTAATATCAGTGTTACCTCGTTTCAGACAATTTTAGAAGAGCTTTACTTCGCCGTGAATAGCAATTTGATTTTATATTGAGATCGCCTACATTATATTCAAAGATTTCTCCCCGTTGCCCATGGTTTATTTAGTTCAAAGTCTCATTGCTGTATTAAGCAAAAATTTTCTAATTCAGTCAAATAAATGCAATAAATTTATGTTAAAATTTACTTTCAATTTAGTAAAGTGTGTAAAAAAGATAAAAAGCGCAATTAATTTAATTTTTGATACAATTCTAAAATATTGAACTGATCAGATTCCTAATTGGAATGTGTACGTACATTTATATCCCCGAAGCCAATTCACTCTTACTGATATTGCCTGAGGGTTAACATGCTGATGAGGTTGTCAATTTTACAAGATTTCTTAAACTCACTGGACCCAGCTGGTCTTTTACTAAAACTTGGATCTCCAATTATTCTACTACATAACGTAGACCTACCAAAACTTTGCAACGGCACTGGGCTTTCTATTTAAAGGGTGTTGGGCAATTGAAGCAATTATCTTAACAGGAAAAGGAGAAGGAACGAATCCCCCTGTCTCCAACGGCCACCTTCTTAGGAATTGTCCACTTCTTTTTCTTGTGTGTATGAATGATTTCAACTCTACATCTAATTTGTTTAAGGTATTCTTATGTGCTGATGGCATTTCTGCTAACACTCTTATTCAGTCTTAAAACAAGTAACTTAACATCAATAACTGGATTATTGCTAATCGACTTTAAATGAACACAGCCAAATCAAATTTCATTATTTTTCATTATCAAATAAAAATCATATTTTATAATTATCCCCATTTCATAAATAATATCGATCTGACAAGAGTCACTAGCTTTCGTTATCTTGGTATTATACTTGATGAACACCTATCCTGGCTTGATCGCCAGGCCGGATAGCTAGGAATTGCCAGAATTTGTCCTTTTGTAAGTACTAAGACAGCATTAATATTATATTTTCCACTTATGAATCCTTATCTTACTTAGTGTAACATTGTATGGGCATTTACTTATCATACAATTATTTATTTTACAACAGCGTGTCATCCGTATAATATTTTCACTGTGAAAATCAAAAATCAGACTCAGACTGGACCATTCATGCTATTATATTTATTATTTAAGTTGTCCTTTAAATTGTTCTTAATTCGTTGCATTATCGATTAATTGTTTGATGATTAATGAGAGCTATCTCGGGAAGCTCATGAGGGTGCTAGCAAATCCATTCTGCTACAAGTCTACATCGCTCCGTCCTCGACTATGGCTGCGAAGTGATAGATTTGGGGTTCAAACAGACCAGTGACACATACGTCAAGCTTCAGTACCAAGCGCTGTAGATCTGTTATGGTGGAATGAGGGGAACAAGTGCCTCGCCTCTGAATGTGGAATGCAGTGAATGGATTTGCAAAAATCGGAGTCAACCACTTTAGTGATTCTTAACTAAACTTTATTTAACTTATTATTATTTTACTCCTATTATTATACTAATACATATCATTACTTTTACATAACTAACAAGCCTACATCATCCTAGTTATGCAACGGACTTTAATCAAATAAATAAATGAATAAAATAAATAATCCTAGGAGGGGAAAGTTCAAGTTCGAGAGGGATTGCTAGTCTGACGATTTTGCAAGCGAATATGTACTTTGTAGGTATTAGCGATATATTTCAGTAACGTTTCGAAGTATTTGGCTGCCATTAAATTTTCTGTTCATCTTTATAGTATTGGAATATTCACGAGGAGACTCAACAACTTCTAAATTCTAAAGCTTGTTATTAAAGGATACGTAGTTAAAGAATATCACAACCAATTGCTTCAATTTCCAGTTTTGCTAGAAAATTGTGCTATTTTCTGGTTAGGTATCATGTAGCAACTATAATTATCTCGCATTTGTTGTAAAAGTTTTCCAGTTTTCCGAA
This sequence comes from Whitmania pigra, assembly GCA_021613335.1. NCBI lineage: Eukaryota > Metazoa > Annelida > Clitellata > Hirudinida > Haemopidae > Whitmania > Whitmania pigra. Next base: position 903,051 of record JAJTWR010000311.1, read on the forward strand.
AAATATATTTCCTCTTTAACCTGTGTCATTGTTTGATCTTTTCAACCATAGAAATATATACTATGCAAATGTTTAGCAACAACTTCAGCTGTCTGCTAATAATAATTCTGGAATAATTGTATTGCTTTTCTCTCCCTTCCCTCTGTCGATAACTTGAGAAAGATTGTCAAGTGTTTCCGTAAAATTGTATATGCTATGACTTCAGTTGAATCTGCCACTTCATTCGATTTTCAATGGTAACATGTAGTCAAAATAATTTTCAACATTTGAATTTCAATGAAATGAATGTGTTTATTAAAACATGTCATCTGTCATCCTTGTATTATGTTCTGGTTCAAGTAAATGAAAGAAGCTCAATATGAACCATTGCCACAATCGATGATGTCACCAGACTTAATGCTTAATGTCAATGGCAAGCATCTATATCAAAGTAAAGCATTTCTTTTGCACCCTATAATAAAAAAAATGTATCAACATTTGAAGAATTATTATAACTGATTGATAACGTCAAATACATTTTAAATTGAATTTAAAGACTAAACCCACTTGGTCGATGTTTTTCCCACTCAACATTTTTATCAGATTTTCTGTGTGTGTCTCATCGCTATGCGATAGAATTAGGAAAGGACTGAATGAAATTGATTTGTCATGACATAGCATACTATTAACACCATCAATATTAACAACGGTAATATTATCTAACCATTTCCTCAGTATAACCTGAAGTGCAAAATGAGTTCGATACGTCTTTGAAGGATTCGTTATTAAATTTTTGCAATGTTTCTTAATTGGAGAATATTTCGGTCTAAAAATTCTACTGGTGTAAGCAAGATAATATTCTGAATCCTGAAAAATAATCCTAAGTAAGAAGTCGAGCATTTTCAAATATCCAGAGTGATACTCACACTGATGACATCATCCAGCATCAGCCATGCTGTATATAATATGTCCAATAATTGTAGTACAATCATGAATAAATGACAACAAGAGTCGTTTTCCTTTTCATCTACAGATTACTCTTAAGTATTAGTAACGTCATGATTATTTGGATTTCCGAAATAATTATTCATCAGCTCAAAAGAACTTACCTTAAAAAGTTCGAAAACTTCTTTAATAACGAATTCACCAAAAAATTCCATTAAACCGCTTATAAATCCTTCAGTTTCAAGGCTATCCTCATCTATTGTTGCGCCGCAGAACGTATCATAAATGCAATCGATGAAAGCATGAATAAGTTGAATTTTCTGGATCTGGCAATCTGTTGACATGAAGTACTTCAGTGAGAGCTTGATGCCTAATGCCCTCGCGCCGTTTTGTTGCGTGTTTTGTATAAACTTGATCAGAAGCCCTATACATGTACGACTGCAAAGTGCCTATAAATTTTAATCAATGCTTTCAAATTCATGCCTGTAATATCTCAGTCAGATGTTTAATAAATAAATAAATTAGTTGTTTCTTAATTTTTGATAACAAGGTAGTATCTATTTTGTGTCTAGAAACTATTGCAATAAAAATAATTTTAACATTATTCAATATTACCCAGTTCAATATTTTGCTGGTAAGACATTCTCATTGTTATTGAGATTTATAAAACCCAGCTTATTGTTTTAACTTGCCAGCGGGCTAAGCTGAAGAACCAAAGATTTAAATAATGAAACTTAGTACTTAATTTTAAAAAATTTTAAACACATATCTCAAAACTATATCCTGATTTTCTTTTAATTTCAAAAAATATTAATTTGAGAAATAAATGGTTCTCTCGACTCAAACATACTATCAGACCGATTAAAATATCAAATTATTTTCCTGGATATTCAGGATAAATGGATCATATGAAAAAGGTCAGCGAGGAATCAAACGATCAAGTACGTCACAGAAGGGGAGCGAAGTGGCTGAAAGAATTTGTCACTTTTGAGCAAAATATCCGTAAATTTCTAGCACTCTATGATAGTAAGGTAAGTCATTTCGGTAGAAGTTGTAATAAGCCAAGCCGAGCTTTGGGTTTATCAATAGGCTGAGTAGATTCCATGGTGCATTCTATATTTATAGTCCCGTAGCCAGAAAATGATTTCTTTATTTTTTAAAATCAAATGAAGATAATAATAAAAATTAAAAATGGTTTTAAGCTTTTATAATTTTATGATGTTATATAAATCAATAACATTTACAATTAAAATATTTTTTTAATATTTCGGGGGATGTTTAATCCGTAAACCCCTTTCCTAAATGCGGGGCTGTGTATATATAAAATCAAGAGTGTTTGTTCAAAGAGTTTTGATTAGTTAAAAAAACTTGGCCCTGAAAATTAATAAAATATCCTAAATTTTTACATAAACCAATACGAAAATTAACGAAATTGATTGCATAAAATTAACATAACATTAAGTTTGATTATTCAGAACCAATGACAAGTAAAGGTGCATGAATCAACTAAAGAAAGAAAAAAAGTCTAGGTATTTTTAACATAATAATTGAAATATGAAAAAGCCTTGATATTATTGATGATGATGATGATGATGATGATAAATGTATTATCTCTATTTAAATTCAATGAGTTAAGAAGTATTTTATTTAAATTTTCTCAAAGACTATTTTAAATCCAAAGTCTGTTATAATTTAACAATCTTTATCAGAACATTTTTTGCTTGTTACGATGGTTTGCTGCTGATCTCACCATAAAACTATAGTGTAGTTATTTATGGCGTAATGGATTTCTTCCTCTATTAACTAAAAGTGAAAAGGTTTAAAAATAATTAAATTAGGTTTTACTTTTGGTTTAATCAAGTGACATAATTTAATTGAGCATGGAATAAAAGTTACCTTGTCAACGTATTCTCCATTCAGCAGCTTTACTAGATCCTTTAGGAGGTATTGATTTCGCTTCGAAAAAATCATGAATGGGCTAAAATCAAACATACATGTTTAAAGTTTTGTATATATCCATATAAATGATAATGAATCCTACAATTTCTTTATCAAAATCTCTAAGATCCAGGGAATGTAACCCCTTTTAGAGGGATCGCTGAGTGCATCTCGCAGATGCTTCTTTAAAAATGAGCCTTTTGTGAAGAAACGCGCCTCCCACCCTTTAACCTGAAATGAAATATATTATTTAATAATGATGTTGTTTTAAACCACCCCTTTAGCAGACGTATTAGCAAAGTTATTGAAATCACCTCTTGAAGGCAGGTAATACAGGCTGTATATATAATGTCGAGAATCTGCATTTTCTTCACGAATTCGTCGTAAAAAATAAATTGCTCAGCTGTGTAGTCGGGTTCATGTAAGGCATCCTTCTCATTTGTCGGAATGCTTGTTTCCTCATTCTTCAGCACATCTTCGATGTCACGTAAGTAAGGATTGCTGTTGTCTACTGACAAGAGGTAAGGTTTGATCTGAAATCCGTAAAGTCTTTCCATGTTTCTGATTTTGACATCATCTTTCTTTGTGTTCTTTTAATAAAATAAAAATTAAATCAGTGTTTGGGTAGATAAATTTTGGTTGTTAAGATTGATCTCACCCAAAGAAGATGTAAGAAGCTTATATGAAGTTGTTTCATAAGCTCGATATCTTCATAATCCTTAAAAACATCGTAATAACTCATAAAATGAAGTTATCAAAAATAAATTCATCTTCATACATTTAAAACCTCCTTTGCGGGCTTTATATACAATCTTTTCGAAACAAAACTTTAATCAACGTATTTGAATAAACTTTTGGGTTCCTTACCATCCATTTATATCCGGGGATGAAATCTCTTAACCGCTGAAGTTTTTGATCCTCATCTTTTGCAGAAATAAAGTATATATATAGGTCATCAAAATGAAATGACTTGGGTTCAAAATACATGCTCGTCATGCGGTTTAAATAATGTTTGTCAAACTCTTTCTAATGAAAGCAAGAGTAATATTGTTAATTTTATCGATATTCAGAATTTTATATTCAAATGTTACTGAATGTCACAGACCTCTTTTGATGAATCGAAAGCGTTGAAATATTCCTTAAGATCCTCACTAAATATCAGCGATTTCCAATCAGACTTTCCAAATATGGCAATTGCTAAAAATATTGATGAGCTTTTTATAATATTTGCATTAAATTTTTATTGATGCATGTTACCCGCAACGATCTAAATGCCAAATTCTTACCTGTTTTCCTTATCCAAGAAGTTATCCTTTTCTGTTGCGGATATGTTGCTTCAGGCATGTTTGCCAAATTTGACATCCATATGAAATCATAATTTACTGAATAATTTTTTATAAAAAAAAAGCTTTAAAAAATAAACATAAGAAAAGATTACATTACTTGAAAATGACATCTCCAGCCATTTTTTTCGGTCAATTCCTTTACAAATTATACAAAGTTTCGCGATCTTCATGGAAAAACAAATGTTTTCCAATTTCCTTGTTTTAATTAAGAACCAGATGGAGCTTTTAAGATTAATGAAGTGTTATTCTTTGACTTTTGAATTTGATAACTAATTCTTCTAACCTTGTTATGTGAAGAGCATAATTTTTTTCTTCGTGCAATCTGATTGGCATGTAATTAATTAACTTCAGATACGCCCATTCCGCAATGCGACATCCAGTTAATAAATTCCGGTTAAGCTTTTTAACAAATTAAATCATCTCAAGACTCATATTTTTTATTAATTAACTCAAAAATTAAACAAAACTCAAACCATTCTTTCGTAAAGCTTTAAATAGAGTAATATGATTTCATCGCTTAAAACTGCACTTGGTTCTAGAAAGCTATTACCTGTTAAAAAGATTATTTTTTGTAAATGCAGCTTAATGTGTGCTATATAAAATAATACCAACTGGAATTATTTGTTCCAGTTACGTCATCATCATCATAGAGAATATCATCGATTTCAAAGAGAATCTCATCTAATACTTCAGGCAAGATATTACTGAATGTAAATGAATAAATAATGGATCATTAAACTTTTTTGTTGCTGAAATCTAATTTAATAAAAATTATATTATTACTTCAAAATTACAGAGATTTGCCTAAACTTTTCAACTATGCTTTCTGGAACCTATAAAAACATCCAACTTTGCATATCAAAACACATTTTGAAATGAATTAATCTCAATAGATAAGTTTATTTTTGACCTTTTTTGAGAATTCTATATAGTTTTCGAAGAATGCAGAGATATTTTTAGCAATCACTTCGAATTCTGAAATATTGAATGGTTTATTACTATTAAATATTATTAATTACAGAGGATCATAAAATTTTACCCATTTTGTCTTAGTTGTTGCCTAAAACTGTGCTTATAAATCTGCTTATAAATGCTTCTCTGAAAGACCATCAAGTTTATTTAATAATTGGTATACCTTCAACGAAATCGAAGATCACGTATTGAGTTATTTTATTTAGTAGTATTGATTTTATTATTAATTTTATTATTAATCATGTCAATAAAATATTGCAAAATAATCATTTCCACAGCGAGAGCCAATCAATCGTAGAGATCGCTTGAAATGAATTTTAAAAAATTTTATAATTATTTTCTCTCTTTTCTGTATTAATGAATACAAATATTTGATAATTTTGACATAATTGAGAATGCCATCAGTGGTGTACCAAATGTTTATGCCGCTCCCTCTTGGTCGTTAATAATCCTTTAATCTTCAAGTTTTCGAAAAGATCTCAAATATTTTTACAATTAAATCTCTTACCGTATTTTTATGAAATTAACACGCAGACAAAGTTAACACGCGGACGAATATAACACGCAATTTTTCCAATTTATGTAAAAAATCACTTATAAAACATGCAAACGCACCAATAGAAGCATTTTTTTTTGGCTAAAAAATTTAACATTTCAATTAAAATTATGTATATTAGAATATTAAATTGAAGCAGTTTCTAATATATAAAACAATCAAATATAAAAGTTGTCAAAAAATCTTCCGTTGGCTGAGCGGCCGATGCTTGAAGTGATAAATACAGTGATATATAGATAGAAGTTCTCTTGATTGAAATATTGACGTCGTTAAGAAAGTGGCTGATAAATGTAACTCGTACACTTCAAGCTTGCAAGCTTCAAGTCATTTCTAGAGCAAAAGACAAAAGTAACAGAGCAGCTGATCGTTAATGAGGTGTTGGTTCGCGAATGGAGAAAGAAGGAATGCTTGCTTGAAAAACTGAAACTGAGAAAACGTGCATGCCTTGGCCAAAATGCGAAATCTGAGAGGGAGGAATGAATGCAGAATGGGACACACACTCTCACGGTCTGGACGAGACAGGAAAGCCTTGTATTCCGAGATATGCACGTGGGTTGCACGAGCATGGGACAAAGTGTCGACTGACTTGATTGACTTAAGAAAGGCTGGAATTTAGTATACAGGAAAGGAATAAAGTGACCAACCGGACTTTGGACTAGCCTGTGATCCGGCAAGAGCCGAAAATGAATATAAAGACTGCTCGACTTTTGATGGATTTGAAGGCTTAGCTGATAATGAGGAATAATTATTGGTCTTCTGATTGATTTTTTGAATGTGCATTATGTTAATAAATTGTATAAAAACTTAAAAAAACTGTTAACAATTCATGAGCTCGCTGCAATTGACCAAAATTGGTCACGAGTCGCTTCGGTATTGCGTTCTCTCCAATTTTTCGTCGAAACTATATTTTATTTTAAGATTTGCCTCAACTTCCTACTTTGGAATGCAGACTGTTCACGCATGATAATTTGTAAGACAAAAGTGAAGCAATACTTCAAAGGACGGTAACGAACTCGCTAACCAATTCCACGTTGCTAAGGTTTTCGCTTAACGAGTCTCGGTGTCCCATAACTCCCTAAATAAGTGTACAAATCTTAAGAGACATTTTAAAACATTTTGAGATCAATTCTTGGAGTAGATGATGAAGTTAAGCAGATGTACCACGCTGTGAGACACAGCTTCACCGGAAGGTATAGCATTGTTGAGGTCCAAACAATTGGACAATGGGTCCCATGATATGCTCTTATGGTAATGTAAAAAATCAAGTGACTCATTACTTGACTTACAAAAAAAAACAATCTAAAGTCTGTGCTATCATTTAAACTTTTATTTTGTTGGTCGGGAACCAAATCCATGTAAATTTAATCTAGCATAACACGCATACGATTATAGCTTTGGTGCTTGTTATTGAGGTACTAGGTTAAATAAATAATTATAAAAAAAATAGATATGGTCATAATTGTGACGGGAATCTAAACAAAATATGCGAGGGCCAGCGCTCTTTAACGATAGTTTTTTGAGCATGGCTCGAGAAGCTTCAGGTCTTTATTTGTCAGCGGACTGCAAACAATAAAACAGCTTAATTCAATTGTACGCGCATTACTTAGCATAATCATTAAGAATTTGATGGGATACACCAAAACTCATATTCCAGCTACAAAACTTAAGCCACTTCCAAGCAGTCTTTAAATCTTTAAACCTTCTACCTATGTACAAACCTACATCATAAATCTAGATGACAACAAACCAAACACAAACAAGAACGCTACAGGAGAAAAAACCCCATTATTCTGAAATTTTCAACCGTGCAAATACCTCATACCATAAAGGAAGTTAGTAATTTAGCAGACTTATGTAATAGGTCTAATACCATCCATCAAGAAAGTAACTACAGCCCGGAAATGTATTTTCCTCAACATAAATAGAAGATATTCAGCCCTGTCACTTAGAAAAGCTTCTGCAGTGGACTCGTGGTGCTCTTGATGAGATTTCATGTTTTTCCCGTTCTCGAGTAGGGACGCCAAGTAGTTGACGGACATTTTGATCTCCCAAAACGCAAACTGCTTGGGAACGTTCCTCAGCTTCACGGTTCCAGAAAAACGCTTATTTTTCAGGAGATCATAGTTCTTTAAAGATGTCTGGAGTTTCAACAAACTTCTCTTAGCTTTGAATAAAGACTTTCGTTGACGCTTTCCGACAAGGAATCTCTTGAGAATCTCATTGAATTGAAAAAGTAAAAGAGGACAGAATTAAATTCTCATACCATAACTTGAACCTTTCTAAAAACATATTTTAACAAAATTTTAATTTTAATTTCAAATTAATTGTTCTCACCAAAAATGGTTCCACGGTGCAAAGAAGGGCAAAGAGGGAAACGCCCCCTCCCCGATTTAAACTAGAAGCAAAAAAGGTCATCTCTTCATATTTTACGAGTGTTTGCCCCCCTTAATGTTTGCTTGAAGCAAAAAAAATGCCTTCTCAAGTTGTTCAAGGGCACCCCCTTGGAGAAAGCTGAAATTACGTCCCTGGGTGCATTCATGAATCGAAATCCTCGAATACCGATTTAGACGTCCAAATATATTAAATATATGAATTTGATTATTCTTGTAATAAAAAATATTTCCATATCAAAACATCTAAAACCAAACCTAAGCAAATGTTATTTTTAGGCTATCCTTTTGCTTTTCAAAATTTAACGTTTCATCGTGTAGACGTGCTCTGCGCCAGGTCGCGGATATATAAAATAGTATTATGTGGTAACCAAATGGCTTGCCGTAAATATAAAGATTTTGATCTTCCAATTATGTCAAGGTAAATTTGAATCTGATGCTAAGCTTTCGACCAATATTTATAGAATTAAATTGAATTGACATAGAAATATCCATTGATTAACTTATACTCATTCTTTCTCGCACCACAATCGCTCACCAACCATTCACTTGGTTAACTAAGTAGGTTTTACTTTACCAATGATACAGATTCATTCACAGATGCATTCTGCCGACCATTTATAAACAATTTTAACCATCAACTCACTCAACCACTCATTTATACATTCATGTACATAAAAGTTACATTACCAAATTTAAAATTTGTACATTAAATGTGGTAAATACCAATAAAATTTCTTACCCAGTTCATACCCACATTTATTTTTTCCAAATTTAATGGATTTGATCTACATTTACATTGAGGATGCAATTTGACATATTCAGTTGTGACACCTATTTTATTTATTCCCTTATAAATGTGAAGTTGTTTTACGTTTGAGACCATTGTATTCACTCTAAAAAAAAGGATTCTAAACTATCCCCCCCCCCAAATTTAATGTTTTGAAAATGAATGAATTAATAAGTGAAGTCATTTGACACAAACACGGTTAGTTTAAAAAATTCTTTATTAATCCCCTCCAACTCAAGAAACATAACGTTAAACTCATCTAATTTATTCAACAAAACTTTAGTGCCTGTTATAAACTTTGACTTTGGGGCATTTGTAGAAGTTGTTGCATAGATGATCTTGAATAGTCCAACGGAGGTGAAGAGAGGGAGACCTCACAGGTTTTCTGGGGCACATTCATCGTGATCACACATTTTTTGGCCAAGGTACATCACTGATTGTACTACGCAGAAGTGCTGCCTTTTCAGGTGTAGAAAAGCATCGGCAAAAGTTGCAAAACGGGACTCGTTGGCGGAGCAATGGCATGTTGTTCGCCACAAGAGCCTTGTTGGTTCATGAATAGCTTGATGAAATCCAAAGATTCTCTTCTGAAGATGTTGGAAAATGTTGCAATGGTTGCAAACGTAATATCCATTTACAAAAGGATTGTCAAAGACAATTTCTTCTTCAATCATTTTAACCCCCTTTTGCTTAAGATTCTCATCAATAGCAGCCATCTTAAAAGTCAGCAGACGACAAATCCTAACTAACCGCTTAAGCTTCAGCTCAAGCTCTTCCAGGATTGGTTGCCTGGCCAGCTCAGGCTTACAGAAGTGTGCATTTGTGTGCGTGTGCGCACATTGAGGCGTACGCTCGACTTCACTCTGTACTCTCTCCCTGTTTCATATCTCTCCTCAGGCATCTATTCCACTGCACAGTTGAGACAAATGTGCACTTAGCAAAGGTAATATTTAAAATTGAATTAATTTGACTAAGGCCAACTTAGTTGTGCTTATATTATAAAAAATATATTTGTATAATAGATTACAGACGCATAAATAGCGAATTGCGCTCCAAAGGAAGCCAAACGTACCTTTTAAAGTCATCACAGTGCCGGTAATTTTAACCACAATTTCTAGCCGACATTCTCATAAGTAATACCACAAATTGCTCTGCAACCGTTTCTCCTAATCAGCTTTAAACTCACATCACCACAATACAAAACACGGGAAACACGTTATGCTGTGCAAAGAGCATAGTTACCTCTTAATTCGATTCTTTCCCCGTGAGGTTCAGCCCAGGCCCCCCAACTTGGATAGTCAGAAGGAGCACATTCATGGGATCGTTGTCGAACCTACAGTAGGGAGAAGAGAAAGTTAAGAAATGGTCCACAAAATGTTTTCAAAACACATTGGGTGAGGTTGCTGTTACAACGCCGAGTTTCCAAATTCATTATCCTTAAGTATTATTATTATCATTATTTACTTCTAACAATTCTATTTTGTTGCAAAACAATTATAATTAGAATGGAATAATAATGAATATTAATTAAATAATCTTCTTAGAAATTTTTGTTACTGACATTTCGAGGCCAAAAGCAACCTCTTTAGCAGTATTAATCACAATCATAATCACCAGCAAAAGAAAAAGCAATTTCAATAATAATTATTCATTTATATTCCTGTGAAATATGTAATTGTAAGAGATTACCTTATAAAATTATATTTTCTTGCCACCATTACTTTTAAAAACCCCTAAAGCTGGTTAACTTTTGGTTAAATGAAATAAAAGAACCCTACATGAAAGAAAGGTGCTAATTTATTCATATCTATTTATGAGGGCATGGAAATACATTTCAAGACAATCATTCGAACATTGAACTTTATTTTGATGGAATAGATCATTGAGTAATTTCATGTTTTGATAATAACATGGATGGATGCTTCAATAAAACACAACAACAAGGAACGGTCCTTTCGGGAGCACAACTTTGCATGAAAACGTCACGAGAAACATGTAAACACCCTCCCGATAAACAACTAAAGCTTTCCAAAAGGTCACACGAGTTCAGTCAAATCCAGGTGCAAGAGATTCAACGGACAACTTGAGCACGAAGGAGGCAAAGTTGCAAGAAGCAATTAAAGGACATTATGAGGACTCATGCCAGATTGTTGATTGGATGGAATGAAGGAACAGTAATGAATAAATGTAAACAAACATTGGAGAGTATTTGTGACAGTCGTTAGATAATCCTGGCTTACAATTGCAGCACAAGATTAGTTTTAAATAAGAAAATAATTCAATCATTTTAAACTTTCTCTTCAAATATGCAATTTTTTGAGCCAAATCTTGTAATGCACAATGCAACAATCATTATCATCATCAGGAGTATCGGATTGGAAATGTGAGTACAAACTGACCACAAGAAACATACCACTTTGACACAGAACACTCTGCAGTAAGCGAAATACACGCCTCACAATACAATGAGAAACATTAAGAAATGTATTCGCTCATCAGTATAAATAATAATAATAACACAAATAATAACTGCAATAATAATTATTACATTAACAGGCAATAAATACAATACGAGAACAAGTGTTTCGAAAACTAAATTTAAGTTTGGCTCAAGTGATGCTATGTACACGAATAAATCAGTTTGGCAAAACAAGCAACCACCTGCCATCCTGGTCAAATGTTTCTTACCAACCATCCCTGTGATATCAACTTTCACCAGTGCTACATTTTTTGGCATCTGCAATTTTAACTCAAAACCAAGGAATGACTGCTAATAAATGCAAACCTATGCGAATAATTAATCCTCCTCATTAGCATAAACGAGTCCCCCTCTCTCCTGAGCTTGTCTTACGCCTCGAGCATCTGACAAAAAGCACATCAAAAGACATTGTAAACGCCGAGTGACACTTAGAACGCAATGTTTTGAACATCGTGGAGCACAATCCCTAAAGTTGAAAAAAATTTATCACAAATTCAGATTCGCGGTCGACCGAGCGCATCACCGAAATTGATTTTTGCTTTGAACGGAAAGTTTGGAATCCGAAGACTTGTTTTTTAAGCGTGGAGACTGGGAGTGGATTTTGCGAAACATGTCAAAAAACTTGTTGTCAGGAAAAATGGTCTGCAGGAGTCCTTCGAAAATGACGTACATGAGCCGACGGTTCAGGCGCTGGTGTTGGAACATGTTGAAGACAAGCATCACTCCCTGCCTTGTCGTCTCCGAACCAACCAGGTGCTTTAATTCATCTTCAAATCAATTCATATAATTCATAAAATATGTGCCATAAAATGTCTTGCAATATTTTAAAGGAGAACATTATTATGAATGACAAATTCATACAGCAATAATTTGATCCTCTGCACTTGTTGTCGTGACAGAGTATCAATTAGGATGGTAATGATTGTTGAACTCTCAAGAAATAAAGGCAATGATGTCATCATCGTCATTATCGTCACAAGCATCACCTGATAGACTCGCGTAAAGTTTAGTTTTGCAGACTACTCTGGTCCTCATCTTCGTGTTGTAGTCCCTCAATGCCACTCCTTCTGCCAACTTCCCTCCAGGCCAAAAGGTGTCTCTGCATCATGGTGACCATAAATAATTACACTCTTAAAGTGAATTTCATAAAATTTAAATTAAATTTCCAAGGTAATTAGGAACAAATGAAGATAGTTGTAAGAACCCAGATATTCGAACATAATTTTTTTTGCAAAGGAGATGCAATAAATTTCAAATTACAGTGAAAAATTGCCCTCAAAGTTAGAAAAATTATGCTCCAAAGGGGCAATTCAAAAAATGTTCTCCTCTGTTAAGTTTTTAATTTATTAAGCTTAAATTAATTAAATTAAATTAATAATAATAATAATATAATTATGTAATTATATTATAAATATATATAATTATATATAATTATTAATATAATACTATTATTAATATTATAATTATTATTCTTATAAAAGCTATGCAAAATCTAGTCACTAATTATATAATCTATAACCTAAATAAAAAGTGTTCAAAGCTTTCCAATTGGATGATAATTACATGTTCATTCATTCTTCTGGACAAAAAAGCTATATTAAGCATTTCATTGGATGTATCATTGTTACATAGTAAGTAAGATGAACAGAACTCAATTTACACTGTAAACTTGCTAGATATAATTATGCCTATTTTAATAATTAAGGCATTTCAAGTTATTTTTAAAAATTGACAATTTAATTTTGGTTAGACTTACTTTAGTTTCAAATGAACATTGGATGTTTTAATCATTTTGTGGACAGAGTTTGTTTTGTTCATTTTCGTTACAAATAATGTCAGTATTACTATTATTACATAGCTTCTAAGGATGAATATAAAACTTAGTATAAAATGGTTTTGAAATGATAATGGGTCTGGATGTGCCACAGGTCAAAGCCAGGTTATAAAAGCCAGTTATACTCATAAAAACTGTGAGATACCTTGTCACTTTATTATACTGGTCGCATTGTCATACGAAACCATATTATTATATTTATTAAAAAAATATATGAATATAATAATATTATTATATTTATTAAAAAATATATGAATATAATAATATTATAATTATATGAAGATGTATTATATAAAAATGAAAGACTAAAGGAACATCTACCTGAAGAGCTTAAAGTATTCTGCTATTTGATCTGGAGAAGTGAAGTATGCCACATTGTCGATGATTTTCCTTGGTAGAAACATTATCAAAATTTTATATATTTAATAAAACAGTTAATAAAAATGCCATTTTAATTTTACAGTTATCAAATAAAATGTATTGGTCAATAAATACTAATATCATTGCACTAAGTATACAATACAAACTTTTGATAGAATAATAATTACATGATAATCTGAAGTGAATGTGTTTCTAACATGTTAACGAAATAACATTCAGCAATACAGGTCCTTCATTAGCAACCGACCTATTAATGCTGTCTCCAAACATGGTTTTAGCAATTTGTTGAAGCATAGCAACAATTCTCCTTCTCAGCCATTGGTTCCTGTTTTTGAGGTCAAAAATCTCGTCCATGAGGAGCAGCATGATGTGCAATGGTATGCTGTCCTCACCACCCTAAGGAGATGAAGACGATGGTAATGTAATAATGATAATTAATATAATTATTAATTTTCTTTCACCTCAAAATCCAGTGATGCACTGACTTTACCCCTTTCCAGCTCCTCATTCCTCATGGATGAATTGGATGGCTGATACGTCAAAGAACGACATTCATAATCAAAAAATTATTTAATAAACAAAATTTATTAACAATAAATGAATAAAAATAAATTAATAACAAAAATTACATGAATTTCATCTGCGACATTGTCAACAACTATTAACTGGTTGAAATGTAAGTTAAATTAAATTATCATTATCAACATTATCCTGAGATCTGACCTTGACGTTGAGTATTTTTCCGACGCCGTCGATCATGTTGTTAGGGATGTTGCGTACCTTGGCAACCCCGTCCGCCAGGCTGTTGGGGACCGATCGAACCATGTTCCCCACACTCCTCACCGAACTCTTGAAAGGGTTCACCAGGGAGTCGACCTGGGAAGTGCTTGTCATTGAGTGCAAATATGTCGTTGATGTCATGCCAATGTTACCATGTCTATTTTCACTATTACCACATATAGAGTTTAATCATTATTATCATCATCAACATCACACCTTCCTAGCAAGGTCGCTCTTCTCCCTCTCCCAATGAAGGTTCTCCAGGAACTGGTGCACGATGTCAATCATTCCTTTGTGGGAGTTCAATAGGCCTGGATTGAGAAGGGTCTGAAATAACAAACAATTACCTCTTGTCATCTTTGCCAACAATTATTAATATTATTATTGTTGTTATTATTATCATAGTTATTATTATTAATTATTGTTATGGTAATTGATTATTAATGTTATTATTTCATGTACTACCTCTTAATACTGCCCAGCAATAGCATAACTATTAAGCTTATAATTGCCATTCTTTCAAGTTGATTCTCATTAAGTTTCCCCTTACACCTACAAAATCCACAAAATGGGTCTAATTAATTAAATAATCAACCAATCAATTAAAGGTGATAAGCAGCAGAATCTATTTTTGTTTAATTTTAACAAAGCAGTTCTGGTTTCTTCCAGTTCAGGAACAATTCACCAGTTTTCTGGTAACGATGCATACATTTTTCAATGTTCTAACCAATTATAAATAATAATTATCATCCCTTGTCCAATGAATGGCCAGCTTTTATCAAGCCCATTAAAACCATCGGCAAACGACATCGCATTAGAATAAGCCAAACAATGATCAAATAAAACGTCCATCAGAGAGTTTATCAAATAAATTACTTGTCACGGATAACAGAGCGAATTATAAATTGTTGCATCATGAGTTTGGTAAATAAATTATGTTAATAAGGACAAACCTGGAGGTAAGTGTTGAGTCCAACCTTCCTCTTTTCCAAGAATTCCTTGTTCATGTTGTCAAAAGTTTTCTTGCTCGGTAGCACAAGACCAGATAAAGAGTCGTACTGTGAGATTTCAATTAATCAAATAAATTATTCATATAATTATTCATATAATATTCATATAAATATTCATATAATTATTCATATAATATTCATATAATGCAATAATTAAACCACCTTGCTTTGGAGATAGGAGTGAAGATCATAGAAGTCACTGAATCTTCTGTAAACATCCCAAGACGTGTCCGCTCCGTCGGAGGTCTTCTTGAGCACCGACACGAGGTAAACGGCGTACGACTTGCCGTGATCCTGGCAGATACCTTTCATCACATTTTTTACTTGTTATAATGTTTTATATTTAAAATTTTAATAATAGTACCTATAACTATATATGACATTTTTCTTGAGTTTACATTCTTAATAATTAAGGAATTGAGCACAAAAATGAATGTGAATGACTTCAATTAATATCCATTATTAGTTAAAATCACCGACAGTCTCATAATAATGATGATGTTGATGATGATAATAATAATAATAATGATAATTACAAACCTGTGTTTGATATGTGAGCTGAGAGTGTGAATGATTTGTTGACATTTGCATGTAAAACTGGTATCTCAAATGAAGATAAACTTTCTCGGGATGAATGGAGGTCCTCGTTTGACTGATTCATTCAAATTTAAATATTAATTCATCTCACTTAATTTAAATATTAATTCATTGCACTTATTTTAAATATTATTTCAATAGATTTAACTAATACATGACTCCTCAATTAGCCTTAGCAAATTAACATTTAGAAACTGTCCTTCATTCACATTACACTAAAATTATTAAAATCACAGCAATAATAAAATAGTCCAGAAGTTGAAAGGATAATTTCTTAGTTGAGAATACAAATTGAAGTTCTGTTTTATTTAATTGCATGTCCCTTTTAAATTGAAGCTGTAACTGTACTTAATCATAATAAATTAGTAAAAGCCAAAATAATAAATGAATACATGAACAACTCACAGCCTGCAAACTGCTGCATGAGGTCCTTAACAAATGTTGATCTTTAAAAGAACAATCATTTCTCTTATTTTCACGATTCAATAAAATTAAATAAATTAGAATTTTCAAACTAGATTCTAAGATTCCAAGTATTAGTAATATAATATGTAATATTTATTAATTATTTTAATTTAATATTAATTAATTAAAACAAAACATTAAAAGACAACACACACAAACAAGCAACTCCAAATGACAGCAAAAAAACATTTAATGGTAAAAAAGTTCCACGGAAAAGAAAACACACCCTCAGTAGTTCCATTTTCTGGCTTAGAACTTATGTTTCCATTGTTGTTGCTGTTCTGGCCATCTTGGAAGAGATCCAGCTCAATCAACAACTTGATGTACAATGGACTCCTTTTGAATGCAGGGAAGCACCTGGATTCCTCTTGCATGGTGTCGTATACCTGGAATGAACATATATTATTATATATTATATGTTATATTTATTATACTTATTATGTTGTAGATGCTGTGCGGTAGACGTAATGACTAATGTTCTACGAATATTTACTGTTACAATGCTCACATTCATGAATTATGACCACAGTGGTCACAATTATTTTTCGTCGAAAAAGTTTACCGATGAATGTTGTTACGACGGAACACGTATCGATCGCACGTTAGGTCTAACCTCGTACTTGAGTTTCATTAAAGCGACGGTTTCGAGCATGACTGTTAAAAACATATTCTGGAACTGGGGCTTTACTTCAAGGCAGCATGCCTTAAGTGAATTGTTAAAGCTATCTGCTCATGCTAGTTCTTACTTTTGCTTGTACGTCGTTGAAGATGGTGTCCATGGCATCACCGTGTTTGATTCGAGACAACACAATGTCGACCAGCAGTTCGTCCAATTTCAGTCGAGGAGAAGCCTGCAAAAGAATGTGACAATGATGATGATTAATATCGCTCTTAAATGACATGTTCACTGCAAATTATCAGATAACTTGCAGAATTTTTAGTTGAGTTATATGACCAAAAGAGCTGAAAACCCCAGAATCTGATTATTTTCTTTAAGTACATTACAAAATTTATCGATAAATGATGTGATAATCACAGAAACAAATTAGTAAAGCTAATAAAACGTGAATGTGACAGATGAATGCAGCAGATAACAATAGCCTTGTGACTTAACGACAAACAACAACAGCATTGAGAAACAACAAGAGTATAAAAGAAATCTTCTCAAGACACAAGGACGACACCTTCTCTGAGAGGTACTGATTGAAGATGTTGAGTGCAGCATCGTGAAGAGTTTCCAGGTCCATCTTGTCAGGTCCACTGGTCGTCAATAAACTCGCCGAGATCTGCTGCTCTGCCGAAACCCTGTAGCCCTGTGGACCAATCGAATGTTAGGAATCATTTCATTGGCTTTTAAAAAGCTAATGAAGTGTGACCAACCTCCACTGTTAGGTAGAAGAAAAGATAGTGCTGCATCCCAATGCTGGTCATGAATTCTGAATATTTATAAAAATAGTTTATATCTTTAAAGTAATCCTCTTAAACTAATCAAAAAAGATTGCTATTAGAACTAGTCGGAAAATTAAATAAAACATCATATTTTTTATAGCTCTTCTTCAATCCCAAGTTCTTCAAAACATTTCCAAGAACAGCACATCCCTTCTGATTAAGTCCACATTTGTTAATCAAGAAAGATAATTAATAATAAAACAACCATGAAGACTTTAAGTTTAACCACAGCTCTGGTCAGTGAGGTCTTGATTTGACTTCGACATGTTCATGAAGTATACACGAGCATAACGTAAACATTTGAAAGCACCTAACCGATGAAATACGGCAGTGCAACGTTGTTGTTCAGAACAACATCGAACGAGAGATTGTACAACTTCTGTCCTGGCTTCATCAAGTGGCTCGAACTGATATTCTTAAAACAATCATTATCATCATCATCATCAGCAAGTTATTTTAAGACTTGTTTGTCCTTAAAGATCTCACCTTCCTCGAATCAGTTTCATCTCCTCCTCTGTTCAATCGTTCCGTTCGAGCCTCGCACAAAGACTTGACAAACAGCAGGCTGCTTAGTTGTTGTTTGATGGTTGTGTCTGAAGATGCAACACCATTTCATGAATTTAACACGGGCCCACATCATTGGTAATTGATGTTATGATATAATATATCACTTTTAATCGTGCCTGAACATGTGCCGCGTCATTAGTAATTGCAATATATCGTTTTAATTGCGTCGAGTTGGCAAAATAAAATTAAAAATATCGGTAATGATGATAATAAAAAGAACAAGTTTCATGTAACGAATAAAACAAGAAATCCAAAAGGTGAGGAATAGACAAGGAACGATTCGACATTTGAAGTTCGAAATGTCGATGAAAAATACTTGGTGTATTATCTGCATTAGGAGAACATCCATTCCCCAAACTTTTACGTTGCCTCAACAACTGTTTGTGTTTTCACCCTTATTCACCAATTCTACAGGAATTAACCATTCACAAGTTATAATAATATTCCTGTTTGCTCAAACCCACTCTCATAACCTACATGGACCTTGTCATTTCAAACATTTAAGTGCAAAGATCTTCATCATCTCACAATTCTCATCATCCTCCCAACCATCCTTCCATCTTCTCATGAATATTGCAACAACTCTCAAACTTCAAACTGTCACTTGTAACATCTCCTGTTGCATCCATTCAACAATTGGTCAAGATTCAACAAAATACTCCAGTGCTATCAATTTCCAACTACATTCCAATTTCGATAATTTCGAGACATACTAACACATTAAGACTGTGTCACGTGCATCCTTATTATTATAATAATATATTAACAACATCTAAGTATTAAGAGCCATTATAATAATAGTTCTGTAAAAGAAAAGAAAATGAAAAAGATATGAACATTAAGCACTAGAAAGTTACATGGTAGGCTAACCATCATCACCGCCAGAATCTTTTGATCGTTGTCTGGCAATTTCCTGCTCCACTTTTTCTTTGATGGCCATCAACTCGTCGATGGAGTCTGTGGTTCTGATGATGGTCAAGAAGCAGTCATTGTTGAACATGGCATCCTTACACTGAAATCATTGCAAGGCCGTTCAGAACATACCTTCTTTTGCAAACTAGGATGATCAGCTAATAATTCTCTAAAGAAAAATCCAATTATTTTCTTAGGCTGCAACTGGTTTTGAAAGTGGTTTGAACAAAATGAGTGAGCACAATTCAATGTCCTACATTTGCCAAATTATTTCCTTAAGAAATTACTAATCACTCAGGTGGGAGAGGATAAAATCCAAGAATAACATGTCGACCTTTATTTAGTTCATTGCAATGTTATTTTATAAATTAAGTATTATAACTATTGTTATTATTATTATCATTACTGTTATTATTATTATAATTATTTTTTATTATTATTATTTCTGTTATTGTAGACAAAGTTCACAAGAAAATCTCTGATGTCTCAAATGTTGAGATGAAAGTGAAGCAACATACAAACAACTTACAGGCAACGTGAGCGTCTGGTTGATGTGGTCAGGATCTGACAAGTAATTCATCGTTGGCAAGAGGACAACATTCACCAGAACCTCCTGGGATCAAAATCGATGACGTTTCCATTGTTTGAATTGAGTCATAATTAATGCCATTTCAAACAATAAACATTCAATTTAGCAATGATCACATCTGAATGCTTGAATGAGAATGCAGTTTCAAGTCTGACATAACAAAACTTAATATTGATTAGTAACCCTGATGACGTATCTGAGGATTTTGTTGTGGAAATCATCAGGAGGCAGGAGAAGGAACATGATTACCTCGCATATTTCCTGCAGGTATCCTAAGTGATATCAATTGATTATAATTAACTTTTATTAAATTTAATTGATTAATTAAAGTTTTAACTAATTAAACAACAAAACATGCTTTGAGACCTATACACCGTGCATTCATTGATTTTGACAATTGCATTTAATTGCTTGGATAATATTGAATGATCAATGTAGTGGTTGCCACCGAGAGAATAACATGGAGGGTGAAAGCACTGATTATGATGATGATGGTGGCAACATGGACGCTATTAGTTGCAAAAATTCTTATTATTACGACAATTTTGCAGAGATGAAATCTGTATACAACAAGGAAACAAATATCCAGTAATATTTGAACTTTTAAACATTTTAAATTACTTCTGGACATCAAGAAATATATCAAAATTGATAAATTAGATTTACAATATAATATTTTGCTATTTAATTTATAAATTAAAAACATTTCCAAAATAAAACTCATTTAAAGTTATAAAACATATTGAAATAACCCGGGGGTCCGCAAATAAGTAAGTTAACTAATAAGTTTATTAGAGCAGGTATTCAGTTAACGGAACTGAATAATAGAAGTTAAGCGTTTAAGGAATTGAGGTACTTAAGGATGCAAATGGTTATTTGGGCTTCTAAGTTGTCTTGATTCTCGTTGTTTGTCAGTTGATTGTCGAGAATGCTTTTCTGTAGCAAAAATATATCCCACGTGCCCGGAAAAGATGCCAAATATAATTAAGTACAAATTTAATTATATTAGCAATATAAACTTAATTAATTTCCAAAAATCTAAGTTTACAACATTACACCCTCCTTAAATCTGTTCGTCCCGAACAGACTGCTGCTCCCCGTGGTACTTCGCCAGTTGGGGAATGTGTGCCACCTTCATTTTTACTCTCGGGACACAATCTCTAACATGGTGCCCATGCATCACCATTGTTTCAATGCAAGCCCTTCCTCTTCTCGTATCTCTACTAAAACGCTTGCTGAAAAAGATCAGCAAAACAACCAACAGCACTAAATGCTCGCCTCGAATCTCCGACGACTTCCGAAGGCCAGAAAGCCCGCCCTGACTGAGAACTCCACAAATGAACGCCTCAGACATTGATCCCATCTTATCAACCACGTACTCACGACCGCCGAGTACCTCACCGCCACCCTTAGTTATAATGACATCCGCAGCTCCAACCTTCACAACATCCACAGCTGAATCGAATTCGGAAACTCCCAACCCCAGTTCCTCCACTGATTCCTCAACTCGAGGAGGCTCCACTCTGGTCTCTCCCAAAGTCCCCCCTTCAATTATTTCTTCGGTTCTCTCCACAACCGATACCAACGAGGCAATCGTGCACGGAATTGGCTCATCGGGCACTGGCGCGACTTCTCTGGAGTTTGCGAAACTTTCCCTCAGCTCACCTTTGTCCTCATTCTCAACATTTATTGGGAGCTCCACTATTGGACTGTCCCCGTCAACTACCAAACTGGCCTCACTCACCTCAGCAAAGGTCTCCTCAGCACCGTTCTCCTCACCCAGCTCTTCCCTCAGCTCCACTCCCGATTCCTCACTCCATGGAAGAAACACTTCGCTTTCCAAAGTTCTTCCATCTACAATTTCCTCGGTCTCCTTCTCAACCGAAACCAGTGTGGCAATCGGGTACACTGCTGAGGCCTCAGCTGGCATGATGTTTATGGTGCTTGATGGAGTCTCCTCCGGTTGGTAGCTAGTAGAGGCCTTGTTGGAGAAAACCTCAGTTACTTTTTCCATCTTTTCTTCAAAGCTTTGCATCATTTTATTTATATTTCCCATCACCCATTTCAGACCCGGATCAAAAATATAAGCTTCTGGATCCTCACCCTGGTCTACTATCCACGACAGCAGGCGATCCTGCAATTCTTCCCTGGAGCCTTTCGAATCCATTTGCCTCAACTTAAGCTCACGTCTCATTCCAGCAAAAGTTAAATCTTCTAAGACCTTGCTCATGACTTACTTTTTGGGATCCCACTCCTGACACCAATGAAATAACCCGGGGGTCCGCAAATAAGTAAGTTAACTAATAAGTTTATTAGAGCAGGTATTCAGTTAACGGAACTGAATAATAGAAGTTAAGCGTTTAAGGAATTGAGGTACTTAAGGATGCAAATGGTTATTTGGGCTTCTAAGTTGTCTTGATTCTCGTTGTTTGTCAGTTGATTGTCGAGAATGCTTTTCTGTAGCAAAAATATATCCCACGTGCCCGGAAAAGATGCCAAATATAATTAAGTACAAATTTAATTATATTAGCAATATAAACTTAATTAATTTCCAAAAATCTAAGTTTACAACAATATAATACTTGCAAACTGAATGATATTTATTTAAATTAATTGGCTTCTCTTAAATTGTATTCACTGATTAATTTCTCTTCAAACTCCTTTGCATACCTCATATTTGGAATAATCAACCTCATCAATGTTGTTGTTATCATTATAATCACTGTTATATTATAGTACATTATAATAACATTGCTATTAGGATCAATAATGTCATTTCACGAGATCTTAAGAGTCACTCTGCGCATGTTTCATATCAAAACCCTCCTTGCATTTAAAAAATCTTAAGGACATGTTGACTTTCATTCCTCAAAGTTTAATAAAAATAAAGGTTTTCTTTAATCAATCACATGCTTCAAATCATCAAATGATAAAATAAAATAAAATATAAATAAATATGTAATGCCTGTACGTAAGTGCCTGCCTGAAAATATCATTAGTTTTCAGTGCTTCTCAGCAATTACAACAACATTTATCTGTCTTGCGACAAAACTCAATTATTTCCATTTTAAAACGTCTCATACTAATATCGTTATTACATGTAATTATTGTACATACGCTGTTGTATAATATTATTATTATATATAATTGTTGTATTATTACGCATGTAATATTATATAATGTCATTACTACACATACATTATTATGCATCATTATATTATATTACACAGTTGCATTACCCTAGTAATCTTCCTGTCATCATCATTAACACAGACAATCTTCACCAAAGGTTGTCATTGTAATTACATTGAAATGGTGTAAAGTTATTTCTGCAGTAATTATCATCTCACTCTAATACAACCTTTGCTAGGCTTTTACTTTCAAGTGAAAATGTGAAAAATCAAGATAATTACAGCATACCAAAGTGAAACTCCTACAATTATTTTTTTTGTGAAAAGTCAATTATTCATGTTTTAATAAAAATTAGAAAAATTATAGAGAATAATTATAAAGTCAGATGATGATTAACAGTGTAATAAAAGAAATAAATGATAAAATGTAATAATATTCTCAACAATTCTCTCCACGTTGGATGTCAAGAAAATGACTCAACTTAATGAGGGTCTGAGAGCTGAAGCAAGTGCTAAGGTTTTGAAATGCCTAACAAATGACATATGTTAGTGCCTGAAGTAACTTAATCTGCGGTTCAATTTAAATGTGATTGATGATGACTGCCTGCAGCTGATAATGATGATGATGATGATGATTAAGACCACCACACAGAGATGATGGTTTTGATGTACGCAAACAATGTCTTAAACTCACTCCTCTCGAAGGCATCCGAGAGACAAATCTGATCCCTGCAGACATCTCTTTCCATCTCGAGTTCGAGGTCAAAGAAGGTTGACTCCAAGTCCAACAGTGGTTTTGAATCTGCAAAATTAACACATTTAATTAGACAAAAAGATACATCTCGGTCATTAAACGGGTCTTGAAATAACCCGAATTATGTTGATTTATGTACAAATTATGCAATTCAATGTCGTTGTTACATAATTTCAAGATGCACGGATTCTGCAGAATCTTCACAACAGTCAAAGCGAAAGTTCATTAATAAAAGTAAGAAAAATAAGAATTTCCAAAAATAACCAGAACTAAAAATTAATTGAAAATCATTTTATTTGATGATCTATATCTATATCTTGACATTAAGATGATCTTAAGGTGATTAAAAAATCGTTTGGAAGCATCGCATGGCTTCCGAAATAACAAAAAGTAGATGAATACATGTGATATTGATGATGATAACAATGTAACAAAATATTTACATTAACTTGGTATAACTTTCAGACATATACCATGAAATGTAATTAAAAAGAAATTAGCTTAGCAAAAACATTGAGACCAGCCAACTATGAAAGCAAGTTCATTTGCAAAGCAGTAAAGTCCATATATGTACTTTACTAATTACGAATGCAGCCCGTATCTTGAACCTCACAGGAAATGATTGGCAGTCTGATTTATTACTATTGACTTATTACAATTTGTTCTTGATTTGATGTCACAAGAGATATTATCATTATTATTATTATTAATTTTAGGTTGTTATTATTATTATTATCATGTCGTTAACTTCAATAGGGACCATGGTGGCTTTAAACTAAGGATAACTTCTGAGAAAAGGAACGCATTAAATAAATAAATATTAAATGGTCATAACTGCATTGTTTTGTGTCAGTTGCATTTATTTGTTAAATCTCATTTGAAGAAAAGTTGCAAGATTTAAAAATCAACTTTCATGCAGACGTTTACGACTTGCAACTTGTTCAGCTCAGAGGCATACTTCAAGAAAAAGCACAGAAGCGATGACTTTAAGCAAAGAATGATCTTCTGTCAAGGAACATCAATTCCAGGTCATCTTCAAATATTTCAAGAGTATTGAAAGAGACTTTGAAACAACATCAGAAAAATGATTTTTTTAATTTAAAACATGGAATATCATTAAAAAGGTGCTAAAAGCACTTTCAAAACATTAGCATTTAAACACTTCAACTTGGTTCACAGGAAGCCAAGAGTAAATAACAGCAAGAAAAATCGGAACAATTACTCTGTCCTCTCATCGTGGTTCGTACAGGACCTTGAAAACCAAAATTTAGGACTTTTTAGGACCATGTCTCGTGGAATCAAACAATCGCAGACTTATCAATTGCTTGTTATTATCATCTATTTAAATACTAAATCTACCATTAGTGCACTATTTTCCTAAGCTGATTGAAATACAGTGCAATGAAGGCATGTAAGACATGGCGTGTACAAATGTTTTAAGTTAGAAATTGTTTAAATACATTGCTTTAATGTTTTATTGTGTTTTAATTGTAAAAAAAAAAAAAAAAACATATTCTCCTCATTCAGGATGCTAATAAATTTTATTCAACCAGGGTGATCCAATGACACCATTGATTGAAAGTGCACATCAAGCAGTTCAACAATTATTCTTTCAACGTGACATTTAAATCAAATTAATTAATTCAAACACTTAAATTCAGATTTAAGTAAATCCACAATAAAACAACATAATGCAACAACAGTTGTAAGAATAGTTGCAAGACACTCCAATCACTCAGACATACAAACAACAACATATCTTCTTCACGCAAGCATTTTATGCCATCTTAAGCAGCAGTTTGTTATGATTTAAATAAAATATGATTTAGAATCAATGAGGAAATAATCTATAAATTAAATCAATAACATAAATCAATAAATCAATAAAACAAGTCAGTAAATTAGAACCCACTGTCATGTTTGTGTTCTTTGATCTTGGCGAGTGTCCTCCTGTAGAGTCGAATGTGTGAGGCAAAGTCATCAACCAATCTCGTTGTCAGGTAAGGAATCAAATCAACATCCCTTGCCCTGTATTGACAATTAGGTATAGGTAATCATGACTCACAGCAACTTAGCCAGACAATATCTAAAAATGGTTTACATTTAAAAATGGTTTCATTTCATTAACGAAAGGAGATTGCTGATTCAAATTCATTATAAGTATGACTTATCATCATTACAGGTTACAATAACATTTTTATATTCTTTGCCAAGTGGTTATGGTTAGATGCCTTCAAGACAAAAGAAACTATTGCAGTTATTGCTCAATGAGCAGCATCAACTAAAAGAAGCTTTTAATTGCTTCGGGAACATCAACGGTTCCAAATTCAAAGATCGTTTCGATCATGCAAACAACCAAACAATGAAATGCAAACAACCAAACAAGGTCAACTGATGATAATTACAATGAGCATTAAAACTACCCATGCTTGCATTGAACTGAATTATATTTCTATTGAGGCATAAAGCATGAAATTTAAAGTGGACATTTGAAAAAGCCATTCAAGAGTCACTTTATGCCTTTCGTTACTTAATAATCACCTTATTACCATAATAACAAATGAAATTAGTTGGAAAGCATTAGGCAGATCTTAACAAGCAAAAATTAAAATAGATTAATTAATGTGCTAATAATGCAATGAAACCAGTCAAATAATGTAAACAGAAACATATCACTTATTGGGAGGTTTTCAGATTTCATGTCAGATCCAACATTTCAACTTTGAAGCCTTATTAGCTTTTATTTCATAATTCTAATTACACTGAGTCCACGAAACTAGTACACTACTAATCAAATAAGCATCTGTGGAACTTGCTCAGAATTAGATCAAAGGACATTTTGCTAAATAAATTATTGTTTGACAAAGAATAATAGCAAACATTAAGAAGCATTTAATTATCGTGAAACTTAATAAACAATAATTGAAAGAATAAACAAATAGAAGGCAATAATGCGAACAAGTAATTAAATTGAAACATTCAATGCCGTCACTATCATCATCATAAACACGTGATGTTTGCAAATTGAGTAATGTAATCTTCGTTATTTATACTTCCTACAATCTCTTCACGAGTTCAATCGGTTCAAAAATAAAATTCATTGCATCATGAAATTATGTGAACAAACTTTTATTTTATTCAAAGATGTTTAGACGTTGAATCATTTAAAGTTACATGCGATAAAAGGTAAATTATAAACAAATATAATGTGCAATAATATTGTATTATTAGTAACTCAAATTATTTGCCAATGAAATCATCAAACGACCTATAAAAAAAACCACCTCTCTGCAAAAGCTATGATGACTTTCTGGAACGTGTTCCTGATTTCATAGTGGAAATGTTGATCTTCGCTCACCTTGTGATACCAGGAGTGGATGTAATCCCTGTATATGTAGTCCAGAATCTGGTCAAATAAAATCCTTGCATGTTTTCCTCGAGTAAAAGACCTAATTCTTATTAAAGGGCAAGACGTTCACACAGTACAAGTCTAAACTTCAATATAATGTAATAATGCTTGATTTTGGTCTATTAATAATGCTATATTTACATAATGCATATCAATAACTTATCACTCATCGCTTATACAAATAAGCACAAACTTCTTGGAGGACATCATCAATAACTGAAGAATTGGTCATTCTTTTTTCTATCTTTAACTTTTTTGGCTCCTTGCAAGTATCCAAAATGAGCTGATCAAATATAGTTTATCAATAAGATTGGCTTGAGCAATCATACTCAAATAATTCAATCTTTATGATTTGTATTCTATCACTTATTTATAAGAACCAATTAATTTTGGGGGATTTGCTTGCTTGCTTTTTACATACACATACAAATAACTAAACTCCTTAAAACAAATTCCCTAATTAAGTTTTAAACATTAAATTGGGATACCTTAGGAAGACCAGCTGATGTTGGTTTGTCTTTACAATCAAACACTTCTCTTGGCCACAATATAAATCTTGATTTGGCTATCATTAGAATTGACAGAGAAAATCTGAAATTTCCCAGCAGAACATAAGCAAAATACACTTATTGAATGAAGAATAAAAACGTTAGAGTCAAACCCAATCAAAGACATTGCCAAATAGAAAATCAACCATAGTCCGCCTAATGGTCCAAATGTTGTCAAAAAAAGCACCAGTGCTAATGTGTACCAGCCATATGCACCCGTTAACGGCGCCATGTAACGTTAAATCTCCTGTCACATGAAAATAGAAATTCAGTGGTTAATGACTATTGCTGTTGCTGCTGCAAAAGACATTTCGAACTCACTATCAATTTCAAAACAGCATTAAATTCATAATAATCCAAGTAAGAAAGATTTGAAAACGCCTAATAAAAATATCACCACCCAAGAAGCTGAATCTCTTTTCCAAAACAATCGTCGAGCGCATCAAAATAAAATAAAAATAAACTTCAAAAATTTCCAAAAAACTCACTCAAACAAAATAGTTTAAAGAAATGGAAAAGTTAATTTACGAAAATGTTGCTTGTAATGTAATGCAAATTAATGTTGTGACTCGATCTTCAACTGTTTTAATTACATTTCCTAACCGTAAATACCATATCGTCATATTTTATTTAAAATTGAGTACATTTGAAACTAAATTTATTGCTGCTATTACATTGTGAATGGATTAAAAACACGATTACATCGCCATCGTAACCGATCTCTGGACCATTATCGTAGACATGGGGAAATTGTTCCCCTGCGCCTGTCAATTTGCCCCTTAATATTTTTCTAAATCCAAATAATTTATTGATCATGACGGGGCTCCAAATTAGTTTTGAAAGCCTTTTATTATAGGTTTTACATAACGTAATATAGGTTTTCTATATGTTCTACATCAGGGGTACTCAAACTGCGGACCGCGGTCCACAATCCGGACCGCCGATAGCTTTTAAGTGGACCTCCAATTATTTCCAAAAAAATAAATTTAATTGCTCCAAGAAATTGGCTTTATCAGTTCTGACAATATTTGGATCAACTTACACCTGTGAATCATCATTTTCAACTATGAACATTATCAAGTTTAAAAATCGAAGTCAATTAACTGATGTTCATCTTGGAAATTGTTTGAGAATTGCAATTACTAGCTATTCTCCAAATATCATAGAAGTCATGAAGGACAAACAGTTCCATGCATCACACTAAATAAAAAGTCTGACAGTATTTTAATATTAATTCATTACTTTTTACTTTACCCCCCCCCCCTCCCGGTCCGCATGACTTTGACCCTTGTGGACCGCCACCTACCTGAAAATTATGTAATGTGGACCCCGGCCAAAAAAGTTTGAGTACCCCTGTTCTACATGTTTGCAGGGCCTCCGCCGACAGAAATTTCTGGCTCCTGTGTCATACCAGTTTGGTAATGGAAAAGAAAAAATGTTTTAAAACACTGGAGGCTAAAGAATTGTCAAGACCCTGCGCACATGACCCCCTCTCAGTAGCCCTGTTTACGTGTCTCTAGTGTGAAACTAATTGTTTGCTGCTAATCCACTATACTTTACTAAGGCAATATTTATGTACCCACAAAAACATATGAACATAACTCATCAGGATGTCATTCAAAGACCTAAAGAATCCAAGTTACAAGGTGCCTTTGATGCCATGAATAGGGCATCGGAATTTATTATTATTATTATTATTATTGTTGTTGTTGTTGTTATTGTTGTTGTTGTTGTTGTTATTATTATTATTATTATATTATTATTATTATTATTATTATTATTATTATTATTATTATTATTAAACAATTACAAGGCCCTGACGTAAAGTAAATGTTGACCAATCAGATCTTTCTTCAGTTCAGAATTGAAGGCATCTTTGTTATTTGCCTTTTCATATTATGCGTGACTTTCTGACATGATGCAGACTTCTCACTTCATGATTCCAGCAAAGAATTTTTATCATATGACAATTTCTCGACCATCAATTGACGTTTCCGCAAAGGTATCGGTGATTTCGAAAACCAAAGGATAGGCAGGAATAAGCATCTTCATCCCCACAGCTCTTACCCCATGATCATTAAATGCGGAAATTATCAGGGGAAGGGTCTCACCCTAAAGTTATTTACCCTTCTGAAAATAATTGCACAAATCCCAACAACCAGGAAACAAATTTCTAAGTTTCGTGAAGGCAGAGCGTTGATTTGGACTCTTGCATCTGCCCCCGATTACAAAATGCTGTATAATTCCCGCGCTCATAATTATCTGTCCATGCAAGAGTTGGTCATGCGAAAATCTGCATTTTAGGACAATGGCAATATGTGGCAGTTTTTTTTTAAATCTATTCTCTCGTCAAGATTGTGACGGAGGTAGCAAATACAACTTATTTTAGCAATTACAAATAAACATTATCGCACTGTTTCAATAGCGCTGACACGATCTGGCACCACCATTTGCCAAAAGAAAGAAACTGAGTACGTCTTTGAGACAATCGTGCCTTCTTTGAGGCTTGAGAAATAATGGCCTCCTGTTTTCAATCTATATTGAATCGCTGCTTTTAGTAGCAAGGAGAATAGCAGCCCAGCCCTACTCGCTATATCGAAACACCGGGAAATCCAGTTTCAGTTTCTTATATTGAAATATGTCCATTCCAAGACAGTACTAGTCTGATGATATGAAGTTGTGTAGCGATAAATTTTGAGCTTCGAGACCAGAAATGATGTCGACTCAGAAAAATAAAAGTATGTTAGATTTATTTCTTATTGGCATTTAACTTAAGCTTCTTCTTAAATACTAGATAATATTTATGTTTAAAGTTGAAATTTGCTATTTATTTATTAGATGATTTCCGGAAAGGCATAATTATGCCTACATTGATCACCCAACTCAAAAGTATTTTGGAGCAGTATCCAGACGATGGCCAAATATTTAAGGTTTAATTTAAGTTTCCGTAACTATGGCAAATTTATGTCGATAATTGTTTTGACAAGTGATGTTATTACTTGGATCACACCATACATGATAAGTAAACGGCGGTTCTGAAGTAATGTAGTGATAATATATCCTGTTAATAAAACAAATGTCCTATTCCTTTCAAAGTTATGTTCTGGAGCCGTAAACTGTTTTTTTTTTAGGAGGGCGGGGGGTGTTGCATTCCTACAAGCATCAGTATTAACAACAGTCGTTATGCGTCGAGTTCGCAACTTAGCCAGCACTACCAGGTAGCGCCAGTGGCGTTCTTTCTGCCCGGGGCGGTCATAAGATTTGCCACCCCCTCTTGAGCTCTTCTCTCCGCAAAGTTTTTTTTTTATGACAGTTTCAAAATTCAGTCCATTGACAAGTTCCCTCTCTATATAGAGGACTACCAAGTCTGTAAACCATGCTTGGCTCGTCGAGGTAGTTTTTTACTTAACTTAGGATTGTGAATGAGCGCTCACAGCTAGCAGCACTAAAAGCCTGGGTTAAGAAGATCAAAAGATGAAGGGGTTATCGATATTTCCACAAAACACTTCAATCTCTTCCTTTCAGCAAAAAAACTCTTCTTTCTCTATGTCTTCAGCAGCTATGCCAAGCTGACATTCATATCATCTAACAGGTTTCACAGTGTGAGAAAGGCGTTTCTGTTTGGAAGACCACGAACTTGCTGAAATCTGCCAGATATTTCCTCCGTCAACCTGTCGATGACACACGCATTTCCCATCTCAACTCAGCATCAAATCCCAGCGATGTATTTGTCAATTCTTCACCACCCGTTCTTTTCTTTTTGCGAATTCAAGGCTCCACACTTATCCCCATTTTAGGGCAAAGTTTTTTGGATTCGTCTCTTGCACTGTCTTTTTGTATGGAATAATGCACCACTTTCCTTCACTCTCTTCATTATGGACCTTCTTTGAAAAGTCACAAAAAAGATTCTGAAAAACACAAAATGGCTGGAAGCTTCAGACTGGTCACAAATAAAATATCAAATCTGGTCTTGGTGTAGAACGAATTGAAGTTATTTAATGTTTCACGAAACGTTTTAAGAAATTAATCAGGTGATTTTTTTTTTTATGGCTTTTTCATCAATTGATACGTTATGTCAAATTGAAATCTGATCCTCCAATGGACAAAGCAGAAAAACTGGAGAAAAGTGACGGCCATATTTTAAATTTTGTCATACTCCCTCAAAATGCCGGCAATCCCTTGGTACGCCACTAGGGAGTGCCCTCGAGTAGGGGCGCTATATATGGTGGATCATTTACATTTGGCGTGCAGGTTGGCCGATGTGTCACGTGCCTGCATATGGCGGTAATGGCAACAGTCGTAATGTGTCGTCTTCGTAACCCAGCCTGCACTGCCACAAGCGCCCCTGGGAAGGAGCGCTATATAAATGGTTATCTCAACGATTCGTCCTAATCATCTAGTTATGAAATGGATGTTAATAAATAACCAACCAACCAGCAAGTTATCTCAGCGGTTAGCGTGCCTGCGAACGATAGTAAAAGTAACAGTCGTTACGTGTCATGTTTGCAACCCAGCTTGATTTTTTGAGCGCCCCTTACGCTTATGGCGCTATACATATAAACGTATTATAATTATTATTATTTTTTTTTTTATTATTATTAAAAAAGTACATCAATATTGGATAAATATAAGGAAGTGATATTTTAAGCAATCCTATCTTGAAAGTGTACCTAACAAATGTCAACAAACTCTTGGGTTTGGGGGCTCTGAGAAACAACTTTCTGTAAATAAGTTAAAGTTACCCCATTTTTGACTATTTTCCTTGAAATGGGGAGATGACCGTTAACCTCTTTAGAGATCAATTGGCACTAAAGCCAACTCAAACTTTTACTATATGTATGTACTATGGATTTTCTTTAAAATAATAGCAATTTCATATTAATTATTACTTAACATAACATAACCAAACAATTATTTATAGTGGTCAAGAAGACCTGGATCTGTGTAATAACCACTCTTTTTAGTTCTAATAACCAAATTTACTTAAGTATATCTTATATTTATCTAATTTATCTGCATTGATGGTTTCTTTATCTAGTTTATTCCGTAAAGAAGCCACTTATTTCACTACCTTTTAGGAAATCATCCAAAATGCTGAAGATGCTAAAGCAACCAAAGTTGTTTTTTTAATGGATCACAAAACATATGACAAAGACAAAAATAAACTTCATCATCCTGACCTACATAAATATCAAGTAAGAAATTTATTTCCACAATTGAAAGAATGTTAAAAAAAGAATTTTATGGCACAGTTACTAACCCTATTCCCAATAAATGTTTAGCCTACTCAGTCAATATTCTAAACCTCAAAACAAATTTATTACATGAATCCTTATGAAATTTCAATTAACAATAAATTTTTGCTTGCTTTTTATGTCATATATTATGTAATCAGATGAGGGTCCACCCATGCTGATAGTTGATGATGATGATGATGATGATGATGATGATGATGATGATGATGATGATGATGATGATGATGATGATGATGATGATGATGATGATGATGATGATGATGATGATGATGATGATGATGATGATGATAATAATAATAATTGTTCCAGGGTCCTGCATTGTATGCATACAATGATGCCAAGTTTACTGATAGAGATTGGGAGGGAATTAGGAGACTCCATGACAGCATTAAAGCAGATGACCCTCTCACAGTTGGAAAGTTTGGACTTGGCTTTAAATCTGTTTTCCACATGACAGGTTGCTTTACATATAAATTATAGTTTATTTTTTATTTATTAATCGCCAGCATAGTGAAACCTCAAACCACACAATGGACAACATAAAGAAAACATGTAAATCAAAACAACATACATGCAAAATCGAATGTCGTAAGCCTTGTCACCATGAAAATGATCTATAACTAATTTAAAGTTTGATGTGGATATTACTGATGTTGTTCTGAGCCATTTTTTTGGGGAAAGATTTCCATCTGAAAAACAATTTTCTCTAATCCCTAAGTCAGGCCTCTTATCCTTTTGTCTGAGCAGAATATTATTGTGAGGCATGTACCTGGCATGTCATGTGTCATGTGATACAACATGATTAAGTCTTATCTTATCCTCCTGTGAAATAAAGAAGGGAGCTTTAAGAACTTTAACTCTTCTCTCTAAAGAAGGTGATTGCTTATGGTGATTAACTGTGTTGCCCTTTTCTGGAATGCCTTGATCAGTGTCCTTTAAGTCATGTCTAAAGGTTTCACCCCTGTACTTCAATCTCCAATGGTGACCTAATCAATGTCCTACAAGCAAATAAAGCATCTTTCTAGATGCATTTAAAATTTTTCCATCTGAAATTTTGCATTGCAATGGCTTTCTTTACCCTAATCAGGATGTGCTCCTTGAAGCATGTAGTATAAGAAAATGCCTAAATCATGGAACCATTTTTTCATTATTACCTCCTGTTTTGTTCCATAGAGATCCCTCAATTCAACTTCTCCATTTATGCACCAATCTTTAAATTGCAATATGTAGTGAAATTCACATTCAGCCATTCATCTGCCACTTATTGAATCATTCTAGTATTCTGCCTACAGAACATACATCCTCCAGCAGTTCAACTTCATCTTCCATATTTCCAATCAACTTTTAAATGTTTGCATCTGCAAGCAGAAATGAATATTTGACAACTCCTCTAATTTCTTGAAAGTTTATGTACAGAGGAGGCCCCAAGATGCTCCCCTGTGGAACCCCATTCAAAAATGGAAATTTAACTCAAAATACATGTTTTTTATAAATTGTTTTTTTTGTTCTTGGTTCTAAAGCTTCTTCTAGGAGAATTGATTAGGGTTAGAATCATTTAAAATAATGTGAAGCGTTTTGAACAAATGGTAAATGAAAAATATTAATATTTTAATAAATTATTCATTAAGATCACTAGGCACTTTTTGCAGATCTTCCCAGTATCTATAGTGGAAACATAATTGGATTCATTGATCCTCACAAAAGATTCTTTGAAGTTTCTGTACAAGGACAAAGCAGTCCTGAAAGGACGTCAAGTTACAGTTGGAATTTTGAGGTGGAGGAAGATGCCAAAGATATCGAGAAGCTCAGCCATCAGTTCCAGCCTTTCATCCAGAATATTTTTGGAGTCACAAAAAGTTCTTTCCGATCTGGCAACTTTGATGGAACCATGTTTAGATTTCCTCTGAGAAATAAAGAAATGCATTCTGATTTATCAACTAATTGCTATGATAGTGAAAAAATTCGACAACTTTTGAAATCATTGGAAGCAGAAAGTGATTTCATTTTTCTTTTTTTGAAAAATATCCAGCACATTGAATTTTATGAGCAAAGAAATGGTGCAACAACCAAATTATTGGAAATTAAAGTTCCAGAGGAGTTTGTTGATCCTGTTAAGAAAGGCAGACAGAAACTATCAATTCACATCAGGGCAAATGCTAATGAATGGTACAAAAATGAACCAATAACAGTAAATTACCCTCTGCAAACTGAAGTGATTGGTAGAAATGGAAATACCAAGTCAACACCATGGATTGTGACTCAACACTTTGGAGGCAGGACAAGCGAGCCAACCACTGAGCAATCGATTGATGGCTACCTTCCATTAGTTGGAATTGCATCCAAGCACATTAATGATACTTCAAGTATTGACCCTGTTCCAAAGGAACCATATGGACAAATATTTTGTTTTATGCCTTTGCCACTGGAACAAAAGAGCCCCACAGGATTTTATTTCCATGTTCAGGGATCATTTGCTGTTGACCAAAATAGAAGACATCTTAAGTGGGTTTCTGGAGATCAAGATCCTTCAAAAATCACTGACAAGGATCTCATGTGGAACAACTTCCTCATAGAAAAATTACTTCCAGTTTGTCTCAAGGAACATTATGTACATCTCATGAAAGAACATAAAATGTTAATAAATAAGAAGGAAAGCAGTGAATTCCTCCAAAAGTGTGCTCTTAATGTTTACTCAGTTCTTCCAAATGAAACAATTGTCAACCATCATTGGAGAAATTTTATCACATCTTTCAAAAAGATCATCATTCAATCACTGGAGTTATTTTCAATTACTACATTGACATGGCAGCCATCCGTGCCATACATTTTGTATGCTAGGAATGATGCAATTACTGGTTTGTTAAAAAGAATTATGTTGATGGATAAAAGTGCTTTGGCTTGTTTGCCTGAACATTTGCTACTAACTGTTTCTAAAGTTTCTGTGATTCCACTAACTGCTGATCGGGTTTGTAAAAGCTACAAATCTGTTCAGCGGAATGATGTCTGTTCAGAAAATGAAAAGCTAATTTTGTTAGAATATTTCCTTGCTGGTCTAAACAACATCAAAGAACTGGAAGGTGTTCGACTTCTACCAATTGCAGATGGCACATGGACATCATTTCAATGTTCAACAGCAAAAAATAAAATATTTGTTTGTAATGAAAAGTACACTTTAGAACTATTCCCTAAAAATAAATTTCAGTTTTTATGCTTGTCAAAAATATCTCACCATATCGGATCACTTACAAGTAAGTAAATAGTGTTATAATAATATTTTTATGCAGGGATATGTACTGATAAACATTGCTCTTTCTTCAGAAAATTTCAATCTTCAACTCATTGATAAGGATATCTTTGTTGCCATTTTAAAGCACACACTGAAGGAGTTTGTGAGTGAGAGCATAAAATTATCAAGTGAGAGTTGGTTCACTTATGATTGGCTTCAAAGGATATGGAATTGCTTGAAGAGAGATTTCAAATCTAACTTGAACTGCTTCATGGGATTACATTTGTTATTGGTATCCAACAACAAAGTGATCAAATTAATCCAAAAACCTACTCTTATTGGAACTTCATACATTGATAAGAAAATAAACAAATGTTTTGTTCACATTTGTGAAAAGCTCAATATAGAATTTGTTGAAACTCAGAACATTGATGTTTATACTCATCCCTGTTTGTGGAATGGGATCATCTTGCCACCAAGAATAAAGAGCATTGTAAAGTTCTTGTTGCAAGGACCTGTGCAAAAGTATTTCTCAGCATTTGAGAGATTTGATGACAATGAACAAGATTATTTCATTAGAAGCCTAGTATCAGAAATGATGTCAGAACCATTAACAAAGGAAGAGACACAATTTTTGAGGAGCTTGAAAATGTTTAAAACAATCCATGGCAGTGGAAAAAAGAATGCTGAATTTGTTTCTTTGAATGAAGTGAATGTTGCTATAAATGATTATCTACATCATGCACCTCCTGTTCCATCATTCGTTAAACTAGTGGATTTGTCAAAAGAATCATCAAAGCAATTAGCAGTATCACTTTCTATCAAATTACTCGATAAACAGTGTCTTCTTGATGAAGCCTTCATTCCAGGAATTCAGCACAGCTTTTACAATCAAAAAGAAATCCAGCTTCTCATGAAGTATGTGTGTACAAATTTTAAAATAATATCTAAAAATGCTCTAACAATCTTATCTGGAATTTATTTTGTGACTACACATGATGGAACATCATTGGCACGACCAAAAGATTTGTTTGATCATGAGGACAATAGTTTGGTAAATATTCTGTCAGAAGATGATTTTCCTGGTGAAGA
The DNA here is from genome assembly GCA_021613335.1 of Whitmania pigra. NCBI lineage: Eukaryota > Metazoa > Annelida > Clitellata > Hirudinida > Haemopidae > Whitmania > Whitmania pigra. Next base: position 940,445 of record JAJTWR010000311.1, read on the forward strand.
ATGGAAAAATCCTGAATTTCATAATTCTTTAATAAAACTGGGTCTAAAAGGATCTCATCTCATAACAAAAAATGATTGCATTAAAATAATTAAAAGTCTACCAAACAGATCTATGGATTCTAAGACATATACCAAATTTCTCAAATTCTTAAATGAAAGAACACGTTTGTTTGATGAATCATTCAAAAATCAGGTTAGACAGGTGAATTGGATTAAATTTAAAAACAAAAAACCTCGTGATTACCCTGATCAGTTGATTTACAAAGGTGAAGAAGTTACTGTTCTTGCTAGAATTGATGATGTTGTGTCTTCCAGTTTTGAAAAAATAGTTGGTTCAACATGTTTGTTAATAGATTGTAAATGCTTAAATGCTCTTGAAACGTTCTTTGGATGGAATAAACGTCCACATCTTGATTTGATCTTGGAACATTTGAAAAACTTAATTAACAACTTCGAACCATCAAAAAAGATTCAAGTGGCAAATTTTCTCATTGAAATTTATGATAATCTCAACAAAGTTTTAGAAACTGAGCTCAAAGTATCTATGGATACAAGTATTCCATGGGTTTGGACTGGTGAAAAGTTTTCCTCATCGAAATTGATTGTAAGAAACCTTCCAAAGATTGATACATCACCTTATGTTAATACTCTTCCAACTGATTTTCAGAGGTTTAACAATTTGTGGAAAAGTTTAAATATTGCTGCAGATGCAGATTTAATCTTTGTATTAAAGTTGATAAAGGAACAACATGAAAATACAAATTGCATAGATGAAGATAAGGTAGATCATGACTTGCACCTTGCCATCAGGATTTTGAATCATTTGGCAGATAAAGATTCTATAAGTTTGACTGCGGTAATTTATGTCCCTATTAAAACAAACACAAATTCAATTCTGGTGATGGAAGCTATTGAAAATTGTGTCTATTGTGACGAGAGTTGGTATCAAAATGGGTTTGATTTGGAGGATCTTGATGACAACATCCATTTGATACATGAAAACATACCTATGAAAACTGCAGAAAAATTAAATATTGCAAGCTGCTTGAGTAAATTATTGAATGTTGAAGAGATTCAGAGCTGGGGTCAAAAGGAACCTATAACAACTCGTTTGCAAAACTTGTTGAAAGATTACACTGATGGCTTGTCTGTATTAAAAGAACTCATTCAAAATGCTGATGATGCTGGGGCAACTGAAATTAGCTTTGTTTTTGATGAGAGAACTAACAATGATTATAGGCAAATTCTCCTTGATGAAAACATGAAGGACCTTCAAGGACCTGCTATATGGTGTCACAACAATGCCATGTTTACTGAAGAAGATTTCATCAACATTACTAAATTGGGAGGTGCAACAAAGGAATGCACATCCACAAAGATAGGAAAGTTTGGTCTTGGATTTAACTCGGTTTACAATTTAACTGAGGTGCCAATATTTGTTAGTGACAACTACGTCGTATTTTTTGATCCTCATGCAAAATATTTAGGAAAAGCCTTAACAAACAAAAATAGCCCAGGACTAAGATTGCAGTTAGAAGGAAATAAAAGACTGAGTCGATTAAAAGATCAGTTTGCACCTTTCAATGGAATCTTTGGATGTGACTTCAATAAAATACAAAAGTACAAAGGCACACTGTTTCGATTCCCCTTGAGAACAAGCCTTCAGGCAAAATCAAGTGAAATATGCAAGAAACATTACAGCGGGAATGAAGTTCTTCAACTGTTTGATTGTTTGGAAAAGGCTGGAGCAGATTTGTTTTTGTTTGCACAACATTTGGTTAAGATCCATCTTTATCATATTGATGAAAATTCAAAGGACCCTTGCATGTCACCAGTTTACAGTATTTCTCGAAAAATTAATAATATTATTCATGATTTTCCTAAAGTAAAAGCTTTCTCATATCTACAGGCAGTTTTTAAAACATTGCAAATGCAAAGAAAATGTAATGAATTTTTGCTCATAGTAGAAACAAATGAGACATTTGGCAAACAAAGAACTGATAAAAGCAAAATCTGGTGTATTAGCTGGTGTACAGGAGTTGGTGGATCATATGAACTATACTGTCAAAACTCATCCTGGTTACCTGTTGGGGCAGTAGCTGTAAGGCTAGAACTTTCAAAAGAAGAAAAATGGAGTTTGCAAGAAATACCAGAAGGAAAAATGTTCTGCTTTATGCCACTTCCATGTAAATCTACCCTCCCATTTCATGTCAACGGATATTTTGCTTTGAATACGAGTCGCACTCAGTTATACTTGAAAGTTCAAAATGACAAAATAGACGAGAGATGGGTGTGGAATGAGGCTCTTTTAGCTGATAGCATTACTTCTGCTTATTGTAATCTACTACATTTTTCAGCAAAAGCAAACTTAAATGTTTACAACATTTTCCCAAATATTTTAAATTGGCAAGACAATTTGCTTCTGGTTGATTCTATTTACAAGAAGTTGATTAGAGAGAATATTTGTGTTTTTAAATCCATTGTTGATGAACAGATGTACAGTTTTGACAGTTGTAGAATACTTGGGAGTGAATTACAAGATAAAAATTTTTACCGAGCAATTGAAAGTTCCATCAAAAGTATCAGTTCTGTGAAAGGTGTTGCATTATTAAAAATTCCTCAAAACATTTACAACTGCCTTCTTCAAATGGATAGTACAATTAATTTTCAATCAAAAGTGATTGAATTGAAAGAGTTTTACGAAGAATGGTTTATCCCAAATTTGTCAATAATTAACATCAGAGATCGTGAAGAAATCATCATAGAAACGGTTATTGACAGTCATTTAAGTGGATTTGTAATTCAACATGCTTGCATCCCTGTAACTCCCGGTGGTGAAAACTTAAAATTTGTTCATGAACTTATTGAACCGACATCAAAAATTGCTAAATTATTTGACGATGAAGATCAGATGTTTCCTTTTATTTCAAAGCATATGGATGACAGGAAAAAACCTTATTTTCAAACACTTCATAATTTTGGAATTAGATTGATCTCACTGACAGAAGAAGAAATAGTTGATAGATGTTATTCTGTAGAAAAATGTCCTCACGCAATGAAAGACAAGTTGCCTATTCTATTGACTCTGATTGAAGATTGCTTACCAGATTCTGAACCAGATGAAATGTTGCCTGATTTGACTTTCGTTATTAAGATTGAAAACATAAAAATGTTTCCAATCAAATTGAAACCTAAAGATTACCCTTTATCTTGGAAGCACCCAAGTTCATGTCTAATTTCTTGCAAAGATGGATATCTTGAGAACAAAATGTTGATAGCAGCTCCAAATAATGCCTTGATTGATGAGGCTCTAAGTTTTAAGGGAAGATATTCAAAAATAAAGAATCACTTTGGGTTAACTGACAAGGTCCTTTCAATTGAGTCTCTGCAAATTCTTATTGGGGAACTTAACAAACAGTTCAATGAAAATGAAAATTTTTCAATAAAAGATAAAAAGCTGAAAAATGTTCTAGAATCAATTATTGATGAAATGCATAAAGAGATAAATCTCATGATTCAACACAAAATTCATATACCAAAGCTCTCAGAATTGAGATTTATTCTTACTAATGGCCATCCAAGTAGGTTGTTGACATCAAAGCAATGCAGAAAATTTATTCATAAATCTTTGCTGCCCTACATGTGTGGAGTAGATGAAACCAGCTTGAGTAAATGGGATTTGATATGTCAAACCATAAAAATTGAAGACAGTTTTACTGTGGATGAATTTGTGCATTTGTTGAGTGACATTGAAAAAAGGTTTCATGCATTGAGACTTGATAAAGCAACATTGTCTGTTGTTCTTGATATATTGGAGTGCATTTCTAATGCAATAAGTGCAGGTAATGATAAAGTTCCCCAAAACTTTTTTCTTCCAAACAAAGAAGGAATTTTGTGTCTGTCGTCAAAATTAAAATACAATGACTGTGACTGGTCACAACTTCAAAGCAGTGAATATTGTCACGACAAGATATCACCATCACTGGCAAAAGAACTTGGAATAAAAACTGTCAGAGAAAGTTCTCTTTCTGAATCCAGACTTTCTTACTCCTTTGGACAGCATGAGAGATTAGTAAATAGAATAAATAGAATTATTCTCGGATATCCAAGGGATGACTCTATTTTTAAGGAAATGATCCAAAATGCTGATGATGCATTGGCATCAGAAATACATTTTATAAATGACACCAGAAATCTGCCTGATGAAAAAGTGTTTTGTGATGAGTGGAAACTTATGCAAGGTCCTGCATTGTGTGTTTACAATGACAAATCTTTTGCTGTAAGTGATCTTGATGGAATTCAGAAGTTGGGTGAAGGATCAAAACAAAATGACATCACAAAAACAGGCCAATATGGTGTTGGTTTTAATTGTGTTTATCACTTGACTGATGCTCCATCTTTTCTGACAACAATAAAAAGAGATGGTTTATACAATGAGACCTCAGAAATATCAGGAAGTATTCTAGCTATTTTTGATCCTAACTGTCACTTTCTTCCTGGTGTGAATCCATTCAATCCAGGTGCTCTTTACAGAAGTGAAATAATTTCAGAAATGTTTCCTGATGTTTACAATGGCTATCTACAAAACATTGAAAAATACAACATTGATAAAAGAGGGACTATGTTTAGATTACCACTGAGAAATTTTCAGTCAAAGGAATTGTCTGAAATTAATGGAGATATTGTATCGATTAAAGAACTTGAAAAGTTATACAATGAATTTCGAAAGGAATCTCATCTATTATTGCTTTTTTTGAAGTCTCTTGAGTCCATTCATATGGTAAAAGTTGCATATGATTCATCTCAGAATACTGTGACTAAGGTAATGCATGAAGTATGCCTTCAATTTGACAATGATGTAAAGGCCAAAAAAGAAGAATTTGTGAAATCCACAAAATATTTGGCTGAGAAACTTCAAAGGAAAGACATTACTCTCGAAGAAATTAAAAGTCAAGAAATTTTATATGAAGTTAAAGTTCGTGATTCAATTTCCAAGGATTCTAATTGGATATTAGTTCAGAGATTTGGTTTTAATAATGCTGATGATTATGAATCTTATGATAATGAATCTGATGATAATGAATCTGATCGTATTGAATCCTATGACGTTGATATTGATATTGACAGTGAATCTTATGGTAATGAAACTGATCATAATTCATCTGATTTTGGCGAATCTGATGATTCAAAAATTTATTCAGAAGCTTACAACAAGGGTGAAATAAATCTTCAACCTTATGGGGGAATTGCATTCCAGATTGACAAGTTCCATTCATATAAAATGCAAAAGGGTAAAATATTCACTTTCCTTCCTCTTAGTAGGACAACCAAGCTTCCCATGCATATAAATGGGCACTTCTTTTTGAATCACGAGGATCGAAGGGATTTGTGGAATGATCAAAGCAATAAAACATGGATTAAGTGGAATGAGGCAGTGCTGGGTCAAATAATTGCTCCTGCTTATTGTTCACTGTTGAAGCATTTAAAACAAAGAGAATTAACATCAGAAAAGTCTTCAAATTTTCCAGACATATTGAATCACTTTTATGAATTGTTTCCAACAGAATACACAAAGCCATTAAACGTATTGACGAGAGAGGTATACAAATTTATTTATAAGCATGAACTTGATCTATTCTTGCTCTATAAACCTTGCAATGATATAATTGAATGGACGCATGTTCATGATGAAACATATTTCGATGATTTGGACAATCAGGACATAGCAGTGGAAAAAATTGATTTATTAAAGGAAACTCTACATTTTTGTGGAATCAAAATAATTAATGGTCCAATTGATCTGTTGTGCAGCTTTAAAAAAGCAGGTTTTGATAAGATAAAAAAAATTACATCAGAAAATGTTGTTGGCCACTTGGTTTCAACATCGTTATTCAATGATCTTCCAAAAAAGTTGGAAGATACGCCATTCAAATCAGTTCGCAGACTCGTTGCAGTCTTAGAATACATATCGAATGATGAGCCAAATAGTTTAGATTATAACAATCTTCCACTTTTATTGTCTTCAAGTAAAATCTTGAAAAAAGTAACTGCAAACTGTTTGATGTTTGAGTCAAAACACTGCAATGCTGTTCCACATAAATTAGATCAGTTTATTCATCCTGATGTGGAATCATTTCTTCTTAAAGGACATGTTTTAAAAAAATTAAACTTATCTGATTTTGCTGAAATGCTTAAAGATTTCCCAAATTTAATTGACACAAAAAATCAGAAAGATATGATATATTTCGAAAATTTTTGCAAATATTTTGGTGGTGGATCAAAGTGCATTGGCTGGTTGAAAGCAGTTTGGGAATTTATTGATGATGTAATGAATGGTAAAGAGCATGATTTACATCTAATTGGAAACTTGCACATTATAACTGCAAAAATTAATAGCATCACTTGTGTTTATCCCATGTGCAAAAGACTTTGTGTTTTAAGACCTCTTGAAAAAAATGTGAGGGATTTGAAAACATCATTTGAAAGCTTTCTGGCAGCAGGAGTTCCTCTTTTAAGCATGGGTTTTGTTAAATTTAATAATGTTCCAAATTTATTTAGTGATGTTGGAAATCCTGAGAGTATGTTAACAGTTCTAGAGGAAGTCTATATAAATTTGAAAGTGGACCACATTCCATCAAAACTCCATGGACTGAACATTTTATATTATTTTAATAATAATTTAGCTAAAATAAGAAATTGCCCAAATGCTTGCAACATTTTGAGATCGCTTCCTTTCTACAGTAGCTTAAACAACAGTCAAATTGCTTTGAACAGCACAACAACTTACACCATCCCAAAAGATATCCCCCCATTTGATGTAAATAGTTTACATGGGTCACAAATTATCCTGAAAGCAAATAGTGGACTTCAAAATCTTTTTCAATTTTTACAGCTTAAAATTCTTACATCAGGAGAAGCTTATATGACATTCCTTTTTGATGCATTCGCACATTTCAACAAAAGGGACCAATTGGATCACTTAAAAACGATTAAAAGCATTTTAGATTCAAATCCAAATGACTGGCATTTTGTCCAAAGTTTGAATAACTTTAAATTTATTGAACATAATGGGGAATTAAGAAAAGCATCTTATTTTTATGACAATGACCAGTTATTTATTACAATGAAAGAAATAATTATTCCCCAGCAATTCATATCTGCGTTTTGGAAACCATTTGTTGTCAAATGTGGATTAGTGACCAAATTGTCAAAAGAAAAATTTTTGGAATATGCTAAAAAATTGCCAGAATTGCAATTTGATACTTCAGAAGTACAGTCTAGAATGATGACGGTTATGTTAAAAGAATCTAAGGGTGGCTGGATTGATAATAAGTTTTTGACAGAATTGAAATCAGTTCCTTTCTTATACCCATCAAGAATTGAGAATAGCCTTCTGAATATTTGTTGTGGACCATGCCATGAAAATTACATAACTTTTGAAAATTCAGTTTTGCCACTTCATGTTACTTTGAGTTGGACTGTCTCAAATATCCTACCAAATATTGTTATAACATTAAATAAAGACTTACTACAAAAATTGAATGTCAAAACTGAAATAGATTCAAACATAGTTGTAAACAACCTTAAAAATATTTCATGTGGATTTGAAAAACTAATTTCATCAGGAATGCGATTAAATGCAGATATTGACATTTTAATGAAAAATCTCACAGAGAAGCATCTCTCATGGTTTGGCTCAGAATGTTCAGATCAAGAAGTTTTGAAAGCATTACAAAGTATCAAATGTTTGTACATTGATGAAATGCATGGTTTGGTTAGACCCGACCAAGTTGCAACTGATATTTGCTCTGGTGAGCAAATCTTTCCTTATATCATTAAACTCCCAAGTTTCTATGGAAAACTGGAAAATCTTCTTAAGCAATTGGGAGCCACAGAAAAGGTGTCAGTGAAGCAATGTGGAAGATCTCTAAATGAGATTAAAAATATTGTTGGGGATCTGAGAATGGACATGAATTTAAGAAATATTGTTGGCCAATTGTTCAACAAATTATTGGATCTTGTAAAAGAAAATATTTCAGAATTTAATCATTTGGAAAAGTTATTCCTTCCTTCTGAAGGTAATACATTATGTGATGCCACAAAGATTTACTGCACTAACAGACGTGATGTAAAAGTAATTTCACTAGTTTAGAAAATTCAGTTATTATAACAGATGGGTTTGAAATAATGCTGAAATTACCTCAACATCTCAGACCAAAACCCCTTGATGAATATCTGCAAGAAGATATATTTAATATTGGAGAAGATATCAATTTGGAAATTGTCAAAAATCTGCAAACAAATATAATGAATCCGTATTTCTTGGATGGCTTGACAAGATTAAAAAATCACTTTTCAGATAATGCATGTGAATTAAATGAACCTTTTGAGTCAGATTTTTCAAAAAAACTGTCAAAAATAAGTTTCTTTGGGAAGAAATCAATTTGTGTGCATTATCTTTTGAACAAAGAAATCATAAAAAAACAGCCTGAAAGAAGTTGCTTATTTTGTTAGGCAGGATCATCTGAATAAAACAACTGAAGTTTATGTTTCTCCTGAATTAAAAATGAATAAGTTCTTTTTGAATTTGTCATCAACATTAGCATCCTTTCTAAATATTCCATTAGCAAGAATGGAAATAAAAGAAATGTTGAGTGTGAAGCCTGAAGAAATTGATGATACACTGAACGAATTGGGAATAAGTTCATCTACATATAAAGTTCCATTAGGTATTGAAATACCAATTGAAGATCATTACAAACTGGTTCAGGACTTGGGTATTTATTATAAAAAACAGTTGGTAGCATATGAAGTCAATGATCCACTTGACAGAAAAGAAGATGGAGAACCTAAATGTATCTTGGTTGAAATCATTGACATGAAAACTAAGATTGGATGTACTTCAAACTTTGCAATCGAGTATAATGTTAACTGTGGTTCTTCTGAAAAAATAATTCATGCCACAAGACTCTATGCATTTGAAACCAAATTGGACACTAAAACTATTTCATTGCTAACATCCAATGCTAATATCTCAGCATCATCTGTTACAAAATCTTTGAATAATTTAAAATTACTTTTAAAAGAAATTTTTGACCTTAATGAAGTGGAAAAAAACAATGCTATTAAGAGAGTCTACTTGAAATACCATCCAGACAAGAACCCAGAAAATCCACAAATGCATACTGAAATTTTAAAACATTTTCAGATATTAATTAAAAATCTGAGATCTGGTATGTCTATTGATAGCTATAACATAGGACATTTTGACAAAAATGTTAAAGCATCCAGCAAAGATTTTGGTTGGAATTACTTTGAACAGTTGGACAAACGTGCCAGGCAGCATAACCATGCAAAGTTGATTAGTTATAAAAGCATGATTGAAAGAAGTATGATTACATCTTCTGGACCAGCTGATCAACCCATTGAGGGATCTTCCAGTGGAACTGCCATTGAAAATTCACAAAGGAAAAGAAAATGTGAGGATGTGGATGATGACCAAGTGAAAGATAGACAAAATCACAAGAAGAGGTTAGAAAGACCTCTCTTCATACATTTAGAAATTGAATAAAGTTGTGCAGATTAACTGATGTCATCTTTTGTAATGTAAGATCACTTCTCTTTTAAACTCTCGCTTTTTGATTCTCTGATTTTTTTTTTTTGCTGCCACCACAAGAAAACCAAAAACTTTCCTCAAGTTGGTTCTTCTAGGTATTGGAAATAATGCACAAAAGATTCAGTTTGATTTTTCCCTTGTTCCTTTACCTGTGGAACACTCATAAAATATTATTATATTTACATGTATAGCAAGTTTTAGTCTCGATGAGGTGTCCTTTAGTGCATTTTTTTCTAATGTTCTTGATGTATTCTTAATGTTAATGTGCTCTTTTTATTAGCCTCCCATAGTGGCTTAATTAATTGGGTCAAATTCTCTTCTATTTGTTATTTTTTAAATTTCAAGATTTATTTTTACCTTTGGCATGTACTCTTTGCACAAGCACAGTGTGACCCATTTGAGTAGTTTAATTTGTTACAACTTTTCTCATTTCTAAATAAGTTTTAAATTATTTGTTTATGCATTAACAATAATTTCTCTTAGGAAATCAAGAATACAATGAAGGTCATCCAATCTGCATTAACAATTTCAATATACTGAAGCAAATCTCAAAGAATGGTGTTAAGAAATCAGTGTTATGCTGAACTTTGTGTCTAAGAGAGTGGATGACAGTCTTGCATTTGTGAATAATCTTAATCAGTCTTGAATCAGCTTGTTATACTTTGATTATTTCTAATTTTAAAATATCACACCAGATATGGTAGACAATGTTCCTGAATTGATAAACAAAACAAAAAATTAATACGATTTGATTTGGTTTGCATCGATTTGCCAATTAAAGCCTTACTTTCATCTGCACATTGTATGGTTGACTCGTGACCCATTTGCCCAGAGGCTTAGCTTGGATACTTTTTGTCTGGGGACTAACTATAAAATTGATTCCCTCATCCTACCCCTTTAATCACATTCTTCTATTACATTGAATAAGGAAATAAATTAAATTTTAATAAAACATTGTATTTAAAGCAAATTTATAGAAATTATATTGCATGACTCATTCAGTCACCGCCATATTCTGATTGTACAAAACATTTATTTTTCTTGATTTCACTGTTGCAAACTGGTTATTGACATAAACAAAATCTCTCTTGCAATTCTAAGAAGAGCAAGACCACCTAGACCAGTGGTGCACAATCTTTTTTTGGCAGGGCTAGGAGCAAAATTCAGAGAACCTCCAGGGGCTGGGCGAATGAGACCATGTAAAATAGAATCCGAATGTTATGCCTCGTCAACATTAAGAGAACATGTTATAATAACTGAACAAGGGTAATACTTGTAATAACATGTACAAGATAATAAGGACGAAGTTGTGAACTATATTGGCTAATGTTAATAGTAAAGCTTGACAATCTTAAGTTAACGAGAGTACACAAGTCAACGTGATGGCTGAGGATGCATGTCTACCGGCGTGCAGATTGGCTGAATGGGTTAACTTCCTGCATATGACGGTAATCTGTAATAGTTGAATTCTTCTAAGAATGGCATTCCAGAAAACTATGAAGTTAAAATTTAGCTCTACGCGTTCCAGAGTTATTAGATGTCAAAGTTCTTGCTGAAGTCTTGCTAACTTCACCGTCGTTCGAAAAACTTTGTTAAGTGCAAGCGACGGTTTTTTGCTCTTGAATTAAAGGCTGTTTTTCTAGGCTGATTTTAGTGCGCGATGTTTGAGCATAAACATCTTGAAAATTATAGGTTTTAACGCAAAGAACTTGCTAATGTGATAAAGTTGGAATATATCTCCTTAGAATGAGATCTTAGTCGACAAATTTAGTTAGGTGCAAGCGACGGTTTTTTGATCTTGAATTAAGGCTGTTTTAGTGTCTGATAGCGTTTTGAACGTCCGATAGCTTCACGGGAGTGGACAACTTCACATCCATTCGTTTTCTGTTTGCGGATTCGATGCTCCATGTTTATACATATTTCAGAGCAGAATTTTTTTTATTCGTCTATTGCGCTCTCTTTCTACGGAATAACGCGCCGTTTTCCTTCATTCTCTTTTCTTATTTCATAGGATTTGCTACTTTGTTCATATTTTGTAATTCTTGGAAATTACTGTTAGAGCTGCAAAGATGTAACATGTAACAGTGTGAAATCAATTAAATATATGTGCTAGTATATTAACAAAAGTAGTGATATGGCAGTTTTCGGCATAGGTAATGAGAAAAACAAAGATGAAGTAATGATGTACCAGTTAGGACGTTACATTAGCACTAATGAGGCAGTTTGGCGAATCCCAGGATTTCCAATTTACGAAAGACACCCTACTGTATTTCACCTCAGTGTCCATTTAGAAAATGGTCAGAGATTTTATTTTACAACCCAGAATGTGCATAAAAAAAATCAATCAACCTTCAAATACAACCGTGACAGCATTTTTTCAACTCTGCCAGCAGAATACATTTGCAAGGACTTGCTGTATCCTGAGATACCAAGATATTACACATGGAATGCATCGAAGAAACTTTTCTGTAAAAGGAAAATCGGCCAGTCTGTTTCTGGAAATGAGGCGGTCACGAGTGACGCACTGGATCGAGTATACACTGTTCACCCTAATAACGCTGAATGCTTTTACCTTAGGATGCTTCTACAATCAATACCATGGCTAAAATATTTTGTAGACCTCCGAACAGTAAATGGTGAAGTGTGCCAGAAATTTAGAGAGGCCTGTCAGAAATTGGGGTTATTAGAAGGAGACAACCACTGTGGTGCGAGAAGCAGAACTAATTTCTTTCCCAGAATAAATAAAAAACTTTTTTGTTATTATACTGACTATATGCAGTCCATCAAATCCGCACATTTTATTGGAAATATATAAGGAGGGCCTAAATGAGGATATACTCAATCAAGTTCGGAGAGAAAATCCGACATTAGAAATTCTGTTTAGTTCATATATTTTCAAAAGAGCTTTAATTATTCTAGAGGATAAATGTTTGGCCATGACCAACAAAACATTAACGCAACTCGGCCTGCCTGCACCAATACGAGATCGGAAAGATGTAATGAATACAGACTTCACACGTGAAAAAAACTACAACGTCAAAGAGATGATTGCCTACATAGCAAACAAAAAACAGCTTTTAAATCAAGATCAAACAATACCACACCAAATTATCACTGATCGATTAGCAACAAGGCGGTATCATTTTCCTTAATGCTTCTTGAGGCTAAGAGAGAAATTGTTCTCGCCATTGCCTCTTCAGGAATTGCGGCAACGTTAATGCAAGGGGGAAGGACAGCCCATTCTGCACTTAAATTGCCGATGTCAAGCTTCAGACTGCTCACGAATAAAATATAAAATCTGGTTTTGATATAGAACGAATTGACGTTATTTAATATTTCACGAAACTTTTTAAGAAATTAGTAAAGTGATTTTCATTGATGGATAGCACATATTGTACATCAATCGATGCGTTATACCAAATGCCAAATTGAAATCTGATCCTTCAAATCAGAAAAGCTGGAGAAAAGGGGCGGTCATTTTTTAAATTTTTTAACTTTTACGCACTCCCTCAAAATGCCGCGCTTTGGCATTTGCCGCCACTCCCCTGGTAAGCCACTGCAACCCTTTATTTAGATCGTTCAACAAATAATAAACAAAAACTTGTTAAATTGACACAAAACTAGAAAGGCGGTCCTAAGGGAAATTTGCTCCTCTGATTGGACTGAATAATTTAAAGAGTGAAGCAGGTCAGCAAAAGTGACAAAAAATAGCCTATGGTCAACCACGAGGAGGGAATTTCACCCCTTCCTACCTTTGTCAATTCATGAACAATTTATTGATCTATCTCCAGCAAATTAGGGAAGCTTCCGATATCATTATTTACTAAGCTATTAGAACTAAAAAAATATTGATGATTATACAGATTCGGGTCTTCTTAACCACTATAAATAATTGTTCATTTCATTTCGTACCTTATGCATTTCATGATATGGCGTTGGAAGAGTAGTCCCCATTCGGTGTTTCTTAACTAAAAGTGTGCTATTTATATATTAGTTTACTAGTCTGTGATGCTGTTGTTTAAGCAATTAGGGGAGTTAGAAAAAGGACCTGCCTTCCAAGCGGGCCCCGGGCATTCCAAAGGCTTGATCCGGTTCAAGTAATTAACAGCAAACTTTAATGCAACACGTTAACAGAATGACTTTACTAAGTTTATTACAAATGAAATAATCTGCGATAGCCTTCGTAAAAACGAGCATTAGCGAGCAGAAATAATACTGGAGCACTAACTAGAATGCGGTTACGTTTGTCGGAATATTTCAGTCCAAACGTCATGGGTGATTAGCTGTAACTTTTGATCAAAACATTCCCTGAATATTTAAACTAATATAAAACTAATATTTTTTCTCTTAATTAAAATTTTCACAGGCCACAGAACATTTGATGAAAAAATATTTAATTTGACACTTACGGTGCATACCTCATTACATGTGTATGCCTTGGACATACGTTTAATCGAGAGGTTTAGTTTATTATTTGCTTGTTGTGCACACGTGATTTACTGCATGTAAGTTGTTTGGCCCAGTCTTCGGTGCCCGCGATTCAATTATTTGTTGCAGCTATTTGAGTTAATGCAAGAAGTTGATGTCAGAAAAGCGAAAGAGTCGAAAAGTTTTTATTGCTAAGTAGTTAGAAGAGGATGGTGAATTATTGGCCGGTATGACGTTTTATCCTTTCATCACTAGTTAGGTTTCGACTGTAAAAACGTATGAATTTATTAAACAGAGCGCCCGCTAATTAGCCATTGAGAGTTATTAATAAACTGGAGAATGTGTTCTCAATGTTTTCACTGGTTTTTCAGACTGTTTTAGAGTTTGGAATGGATGAAAAAGTGTGGTCAATTATAGTCTTTGTGCTGGCCATGATTCCATGGATATCATACTGCTTCATGCTTTTCTTCTTCGCAATTTCCCTTCTTTATGGGTTAGTTATTAAATTGATTTCATTAGTTGAATTAGCTGTGATTACCGTTCTGGTGAATTTATTTATGGAAATGAAAGGGTGGCATGGTCTAGTATGTTAACCAGGCATCAAATATTTATTTCGCTTTCCGTCATCATTTGTTGATGTTTAACAGCAGATCAATGATGTTCCTTTCATTTTTAAATCATATCTAAACTTGATTTTGAACTTAAATGAAATCTTGCACAATTAAAACTGTTACAGAAGCTAGAAAGCATATAAAAAACAAATTTGATTGAAAAATATCTTGTAATGTAACATTATATTGTAATGATGTTATAAAGCAAACTGATGATTCACTTGATTTTTGATGAGTCTGTATTTTGTGGAGCATGTGCATTTACATTCACATTTGGTTTATTTTCTTGATCTGTTTAGCAACTTCTAATTAACTTCATTTAAGTCTCCAAATCAACTCTAGGAGTCACTGTGATATTTAATTCATAAATGATATGACGCCCAATCAATCAATATTTCAAGTAATTTTAAAATGCAATTTGGTGTCTTACCAAAACAGCTGTGACCAATGAATTAGAAAAATAATGAAATTGAAAGTCAAACCATTTTAAAGAATTAATGAAAACTAAATTATCTTATTTTGCCAAACCTCTGCAATTGTTTGCATTAGATTCAAGCTGCTTCTATTAATTCACCTGGTTTATGCAAAGTTTAAGTAAGGAAACTCAGACAGTTCTTTGTGGCACATCAATAATTTCCAGGTCTTATTTCTAGGATTGTATACAATATTGTATGTAAATAAAAAACATAGTCAAGGCTTCCTTGTTTCTTTTCCTCAATACAACGAGATACTATTTCCTCAACATAAATTCAGATTGTAAGTCGTGTTCACAAATGATGGCTGATGATTAGACAATATAGAGTTTTGAGACCCTCAATAAAGGAATTCAGTTTTCAGTTGGCTATCAATGAACGTCCGTTTTAGCATTGAGTAGGTGCATTGGGCTTTTGTCTCTTTGGTTATTATTACTGAAAGGCCAGCCCCTTAGATGTTGTCTGAAGCCATTCATTGTTTTTTTGTGTGCGCTCGAGAATTAATCGTGTGCTAGAGAATTAATCGTGTGCTAATGAATACTATGACCCTCTGAATGTGTGCATTCCTGTAAAATGCGAACGAATCTAAAGCGTAATCGAGATTATTTTCGGGATCCTGTTGAGTAAAGCCAGGTTCGCCAGTAATATCAACAAGCATCTCGTATCACTTAATGTTGCCGTTTCAAACTCAACTAGCCCTAAGCTACAATATTAGAATTAACTAAAAAAATTATTCAAACTCCCATGATGTTATTACAAGACAAATAAATCGTTGCTGAAGCCATTAATGTTGTTAACTTTCTGTAAGTTCAGTAAGTAATGTTATCAACGAAGCAATAACATTCAGCATGATTTAGGATTGATATCTTACTGTTGTTAGCGTTGGGGTTATTTGTGCTTAATATTGCTACGATAATGATGAGGGACAACCCAAGGTTCAAAGTTGGACCATTTTTATCTACGTATCCAATAGAACCACATAAAGTTATTTTCATAATTCTCTTTAAATTTATGACAAACTAGTTATTAATAGTAAGAATGCTTGTGTTCTTCAAGGTATATGGAATATTTCTTTACAGAACTAGAATTGTAAATGGTTCAAGGCCAATTTATTTTTATCTTTTCTTAACTATGAAACTTTGAGAAGAGGAATGCTGCTATGTTATCTACTCTTTCTGCCACTGATGCTTTCATGAAAACTCGTTCATCGTGGGCGTGTGGGAGTTAACGAGGCTGGTAGGCTGTTTTGTTTTCTGTAAATAAAATCCTGTTTCTGTGGGTCTTCTTATTTTAGCAGGATCTTGATTATATGTTTCCTTAAAAATACTAAATAATGAGTATTATGAGTAATAGTTCTACATTTTTATTTTTGTTTAGCCTTACATATTTAAAATGCATTTTGAGACAATCTTAATGAACTCATTCATCAATTTCTACAAATTTGCTCCTTGTTTTTGTGTAGATGATAATCTGCTCTCATTTAGCATAAATTAAAATTTTTCAGTCTGAAAGTTGCTAAAACATTTTTAGCTTTAGATGGTGAAATGAATGATACAATGTGGCAAACTTCTAAGCAAAATATAAAAAAGATTTCCTTATCAAAGGATTTTTTTAAAATCTTGGTTATCTCAGGATTTTGAATAAAGCTTTTGAACTGCCAAATGTTTTTTGTTTTTTTTTTAAGTTTGCAGTTGGTTTTTTTTCAAATAAGGATAATAATAATAATAATAACAATATTTTATTTTTGAGTCAAATTTAAATATTTATTTCCTTTTTGTTTGATTTGCAAAATGATTCATAAATGTCTACACAATATGAGGAATACAAAAATATATATATCTGTAAATGGCTTGCTATCTTTTGGTTGAACAAATTATTTTGCTCCTTGAAAACAATTGTTCTGTTAACCTATTTTGGAACTGCACCTTGTAATTATGATTGGTACTTGTGTACTAAGTTTTGCGTTAAATGCTGTTTTTTTTATTAAGAATTAGAAGTGGCAAAAAATTAGAATATTGACTCATTGCCGTGTGTTTGGCATAAAATTAGAGTATCAACACATCCTGGTTTAATGAGAGAATTTGTCTTTGCAAAACTTCTGCTTGCTAAATTAAAATCATTTGATTGCATAATTTACTAATTTCAGAAATGGCTTACATATTTTAACAAAACATGATTAAATGAAAATGTTGAGCTGAATAAATTGCAATTTAAGAAAATAAATTATAGAAAATGGTTATTAAAAATTAAAAGATTGAATTAACTGCTTAGTTTTAGAACACAAATTTGAGAAATGCTGGCATTTTCATTAAATGGAATATTTAGGAGGGGTGGTGAGGGCCATTGCCTCCTATGATTTTTAAAATCTGTGAAAAAATATATCTGTTTTTATATAAATTTTATTTCAATAATTTACAAAAATTGGATAAAACTCCTCTAATTCTGTCACTGTTTCCAGTACCCATGAAAATTCTCCAGATTCTATTCTGTATTCATTCAATGGTTCTTGATGCAAGATCATTGAAGCTTTTTAATTTCCTGAATTTATTTATTTCCTGTATTTCGAGGTTTTAAACCCATATCATGAAAATCTTTATTTAAATGGCTCACAAATCACATTCATTCAATTCCAGTCATGTTTTAGTTTGCATACAATACATTTCGTTACATTGGTTATGCCAAGGAGACTAAATCTTAAATGTTAATTTACGATTGTACGAAGATTATATGAGACTTCTTTGTTATCAAATTGATTTTTTCCATCAAATAACAACAGGAGACTGAAGATGCACAGGACCTCCGTGCCAAACACAGAACCGCTGCCAGGTGTTTCCATCGTCAAACCCCTCATGGGGGTCGATCCTTTCCTTGAATTCAATCTGGAAAGTCACTTTACACTTGATTACCCCCAGGTTTGCTTGCTATAATTTTTAAATGATTCTACATTACCAACCTTGGATTGCAATGACAGATGTTTAAGTTTAACATATATACATAACATTGTTATATGATATATGTATTATGTAACATATTAATATTGCGTGTAATTATTTGACTCAAATAATTATTTTTCGGTTGAATCGTTTCACGTTCGATTATTGAATTCTTTTGCGTTCCTGTTTGATCCTGTTATCTCACTTTTGAAACACCCTACATTCATTTTGGCTCTTTATATGGATCATGTTGTGGTAATTTCATTTGTTTTTGGTACATTTATCAATAGTTTTTAACATAATTATTAGTTGAAATATTGTTATTATTATTATTATTAATGCAAAATTCAGGCATCTTTCAAATTTTGATGGATCTTGCTACTTTGGAGATTTCAAAAATAAAAATTTTCTGAAGTCATGAATTGAATGATATAGATATCATTTGTTGTTGTTGTTCCAAATGATGACTTTTTGTTAATTTTCAATGTGTCAATGTTATTTTTGTTGTTGTTCCAAATGATGGCTATGGCCTTTGTTAATTTTTGATGTCTACTTTATTATTCATGAGATGAAGCACAGGCCACTTTGTGGGTGCTTTGTTACTAGACGTTAACTGGGTTGCAGTTCAATGAGATTCTTCTTCAGAATAATTCATAATTATCTTTCATAGATTTTTAATTAATTATTGTTAAATGCTTAAGCATTTAGAACTAATAGAAATTCTTAGAATTTTATTTTAGGTTTTAATCCAGATGAATGTTTGTAATGACATTATGAATGTTTGTAATTACATCATATGTTCAAAGCATCCCATGCATTAAAACCTCAAAGTAATTTGAATATGTTGAATTTTGCTTTAGGCACAAATGATCTTAAAACATCTTTGAAGTAAAATGAAATAATTTAACTTTCTTGTATTCTCATTGTGATTGCAAGCATTTTTCTCTTGCCCTATGTATTATAATATATTTGGAGTTTCTAAGAACTTTCTGTACTTAATTCTTAACCATGAACTGATTTTAACATTGTAGTCGGATGATTATTGAAGATTCAGCAAATGTTCGTTGTATTCTAAGTTTGAGCTGCTGCTGTGCGTGGAGGATGCCATGGATCCTGCACTCGAAGTCGTCAAAAAACTCCAGGGGAGGCATCCCGAAGTGGATTGCAAGGTGTTCGTTGGCGGAAAGCCCGGCATCCAGAATCCCATGGTCTTCAACATGAGCCCGGGATACGACGCGGCCAAGTACGACATCGTGTGGATAAGCACCAGCAGAATCCAAGGTTCGAACAGAGATTCATTCTGGATGTCTAAGACAGTGTTTAGTTTTGCCATCACTTAAGTATCACTAAGTTTCAGTCTTGACATTCAATGAATTCAATTGCCATTATGGTGTTCAGAGTATCAATAACTGCCTGCCTACGTAATTGATGGCGAAGCAATTAGATGCGTGCACATCTTTCACAGTGATGCGATACTTTGATTTCCAGCAAGCACAGAAATTTTGTTGGACATGGTAGCAAAATTGGGCAGGCCCAATGTGGCTCTGGTTCATCAGATTCCATTCACAACTGATCAGAAAGGTTTTGCACATGCGGTTGAAAAGGTTAGCTGTTACGAATTGTGTGGATGTGTAATGTATGAGATTTGTCTTAAATTTTTTGTTTAAGATTTACTAAGATGATTATTTTATTTTGAGGCTGGTATTCGCAATTAAATTTTTGACATGTGCAAACACTTGGGTGTAGAACCTTCATTAATTGTTGAAGCTGATATGAATGTTCTCCCATGCTTTAACTTTAACATAATATTTTAATATTTAACAGCAAACTTGATAATGAAGACCATACCATTATAGATTACTTTTAAATGTAATATCTGATTTATACCATTGAAAATAACATCATTATTACTTAAAATTCTTTGACCCTCAATAAAAACTCCCCTATAAAAGTCGATGACGGGCGTCCCTCAGGAAAGCAGTTTCACGACTTCGACCGTTCGGCGATATTAAATGAAAACAATAATACGATGGGCAGCAAGCTTTGACTGGAAATAATTTCTTTTGCAAATAAATTCAGGTCTACTTTGGCACGACTGTGGCTCGATTCAACCTCGCGTTTCACTCTTTGGGCATCAGCTGCTTCACTGGGATGTCTTACCTGGTCAAGAAAGACGAGGTCGAAAAGCTCAACGGGCTCTCCTGGTTCGGAAGGTTCTTGGCAGAAGATTTCTTCCTCGCCAAATATCTCCACGACAAGTGGGTTTATTGAATGTTAATGAAGTAATATATTTATTACCCTTCCTGTGAACTAGAAATAATCTGTCTAGATTCATTTGTCTTTGACTCAGTCTCAATTAAGAAATCATTGAGATTATTAATTGAACGTGTTGTTGCCTGTCATTTAAATAATTATTACTATGCCTGCGTTTATATCAATTGCTGGTTGATGTGCTTAATAATATATTATGACATAGTAACAATTAAACTTATCAACGTCTGTCGACCACTATTCGTTCCCGCCATCGTGACATTGATTTCTTTAGACTTTGCAATTTCATTTGCATTAATTCATTTGGGTCTGCTTAGAATTTTCATCCAAGTTATGATATGCAAGTTAGCTCAGAGGGTAGCGTGTCTGCGAATGACTGCAAAAGCAAGGTATCATGTTCACAACCCAGCTTGCACTGCCACAAAGCTCCCCTTGGATGCAGCACTATACAAATCCTTGAGTGCCCATGACGTTTATGGTGCTAAACAAATAAACATTACCATTATTATTATTATTATTATTATTATTATTATTATTATTATATATTGAAGAGATATGATTTCTATGCTAATCGCTTTTCCTGAAATGAGTCAGATCATTGTTGTTGTCTCTTAGCAATTTAATTACTTTTGAACACTTATTGGGCTGCAAATAATCATAATGGCTTTCAGCTATTACATGCTCCTTTGAAACTATGGACAACATTTCGTCGCTCGTTAATACATTTGGTTTTATTACGAGCTTTGCATTTTATGCTCGATTTGTTTTCGCGACAGGGGTTTCCGACATCAAGTAGCAGCCATACCTGCCCAGCAAAACGTGGCCAACGTCAGCATTGTAGCATACAAGGACAGACTCGTGAGGTCAGATGAAATGCCAGAATGTGGTTTTGTCGCCGTTCGTTGCGAATGTTTGTTGATGATTTAATTGTAAAGATTATTTACATAATGAATCGGTCATCATTTCCTCGCTCCTCATTCTTTGGCAGGTGGCTCAGGCTACGTCTGAACATGATGCCCTTCACGGCTGGCCTCCTCGAACCGTTAGGAGCCAGCATACCTCTAGGCATTTACGCTGCTTGGTCAGCTTACCACTTCTTTGGAATCAACCCTTACCTGTGGCTTCTCGGGCACCTGCTCGTCTGGAGCTTTCTCGATTACCTGCAGCTAAAGGGCTTACAGGTGGGTTGTGAGACTTAGCATTGCTAATTGATGATGCTATTGTTATGAAATTCAAAAGTAAGTCTGCTGTCATTGGAAACATAAATGTAAAGGATATTAGATTATGTAGAAGATGTGCTTTGTGAAGCAATCACATAGTTGTTAAAGGGAATGTTGCTCTGGGCCCTCTTGGAGACTAGAAGCTTGAAGACTAATCCGTTCCATTTTCACAACATAACATCAACCTGTTAGTAATAGTTTGTAAAGAAGAATTGTGTTGAGCAGAGCTTTATATCATCTGCTCAGATAGTTGAGTTGACATTGATAAGTACATCTACAACATCATTTATGGAAATAAGGAAAGCTTAAGTCCAGGCCCACTCTCTTAAGGTACATCTCCTATTACATCTCTTGGATAATTACATCTCTGCAGCTCAGTTCTATTGGAGAGTAATGCCATAAAAACTAAAATGTCCTAAGCTTGAAGATTTGTCAGTAACTTGAGATATGGAATTGAGGACTTTATTAGTTAGAAAGATTCCTGGTTTTCCTAATACATTGTTTAATAACATTAAATCATCTCTTTTTCTGGCTTGCAACAGATGCTACCAATTTTCTTCTTCTTTTATGTACCTATTGGATTGCTTTTATTGACAGCAGTGCGTGATAACATCATTTAACGATAAGATGATGAAAAATAAATGTTCAGAACATCGAATTAATTTGTCTGAAGTGCAATAGCTAGACAGATTTAGAAAGTTATTATCAACAGAGGCCACTAAATGAATGGTTATCTTAGGAGAGGATTTATGTCCGCCCATTCATTCATTCTCACTTGACTCTCGATGTACCTCGTGACCTTATCTTAATCTGATATTTGAAGTTTAATTCATTCATCCTTAAAGGTGAATGGATTGAATGTTGGTGGTAATGATAACATTAATGATTAGTGAGGAGGCTGATGGGTGGCATGACCCAACTTTGTTTTTATTGGCTCCTTCTCACTTTAATTAATTAAAACTGAGTTGTGCTGGAATTTTTTCCTCTAGCCATTTGTCAATCGATGGTTTTATGAATATTGTTATTATCTAAAAAGGTTTATTCAATTAGTTGGATTAGCTTAATTAATAAATTAATTCAAATATTATAATGAACTATTCTTATTTAATCATTGCTTATTTTTATTACATCATTTTTAGAATTTGTTAGCAAGTCTTTATTTCACCAGTTTGAAAATCAAATTATATTTTATTATTGGTTTTAAATATTATTAGTATTATTAAGTATTATTGCACATAAGGAAAGGAACAAATTTAAAAAAAGGACAAATGATGGCATAGCAACATGGTAGGCTCACCACATCATGGGTTGTACCTTCAAATATACTTTAATCTCTTTGTACTTGTCTTTTCTGGGTGTGATGATTGCCAGAAAATGCCAGGAAATAAAATGCAACCTCTGGGTTGTTATTGTTATCTTTATTATTATCTTTATTATTGTTAATATTATGACGCACAACATACATTTTATGAATCCTATAAAGTGGTTTAAAGCTATTTATCATAATTACAATAACAACTCGTTTATCGTCGGTAAACAGAACGGGCCGCTGCCATTCAACGTCGTCGTCTACCTGCTGGGCTGGTTGGTAGTGGAAAGCCTATACGTTCTCATCTACTTCGAGGGCATCGTCAATCCTTGCAGGATCACGTGGGGCAAAAGGACCTACAAACTCTCCAGCTTTGGGACTTCCATGGAGGTGGCCAAGCAGAGATCCATTTTACCGATTTGAGCCGAGTCTGCTTCTATTTTAAAAATATTCTTCTAGAGTTTTCTATTCTCGTGAGAACCATATTTTTCATCCTGGTTACTGTCAGGTGTTCATCTCACTCCAAGAGAAAATCATGTCCTCATGTCCCCGTCTACTGATTTATTTATTTTCACATTTTTATCCCCGAGGAAGATAATGATGATGATTATTGTTATTATTTTTATTATTATTATTATTATCGCCGTTAATGTTATTATTTGCTTTTGTTTCAACTCTCTGACATTTATCCTTGTCTGTGAGTCCTCTTTATTTTGACTCTACAGTGATAAATAAGCCTGTGTGTATATTTTCGGCTGCTGATGCTGAATTTCAATGGAGGTGTTGAATATTAATCTGAGTGACGCATGAAATTTTAATTGAAAAGCGTCACGTAGTTTAAGTCACGCATCTGCGTGTACGTGCGATGCGTACATCTTCGGCTGCTTGTTAAAATGTGTGCATTCCACGCTTAAATCATGTTCTTCACGCTCTTCACTCGTCATGGATGATTGAGTCCGCCAATGAACTCCGCGTCTGTAGACAGATTGTGACGCCGTTTCTTACTTAACGTCGTTAATCTAGTCGGTGGCATATTTTTATGAAGGGGAGCGATGCTTTTACCTCATGTTTCCAACGTTTAGTTTAGGCTGTAATCATGCGACGTGTATGTGTGTATGTTTTAGCAGGTATTTATTTGGCACCTGGATTTATTTTGCAAAGAGCCCTCTTCGAAAATGATCTGTACGATTTTTAAAGCGTGCAAAATTCGACGATTGTTATGTCTGCTGACGGAGTGCAATGATATAATCATTCTTCTGAGCAGAGTCACGCAGGATGTAGATTGTCATTATTTTTGTTGTCTTTATTTTTGTTGCCATTATTTTTAATCAGTTCATCTTAGTCGCCCGCCTAGCTTTTTCGTGAGGTTTCGTTTAAATCATGTCTCCAAATCTTTTAAGTCCGCTACGATCTTTGGAGGAAGATATTTTCAAATCACCACCACATCGTGTCCAGTGCAAATTGTGCAAAACCATGCTGAATCGTCCATGAAAAAAGTCTGTATATTCATTTGAACATGCGTCCTCCTTCCTTGCGTTTGGTGCACTGAATTGAAATTAGAGGTCAAAGTTGAGTTGATCTCAGTTTGGATTTGAAAAGTGTTTTAAAGGTGAAGTGGTTGAATATGAAGAGAGAAGTGAGCTGAAGTGCTCTTACAGAAGACATTAAGTGTCCCACCTTCTGGTCAGATAGATTTCAGGGTTTGGTGCTTAGTTTACAATAGTTTGCAACTACCTGGCTGTTGGAGGCTTAAAAGTGGGATTCTTAAAACTGCATAAAAAGCTTTTTGCTGATTGGAAAAGTTGGAAATTCCAATCTGATGTCGGTGAATCAGTTTGCTATAAACTTCTGAACGTAAATAAGCGCTGAACAGGAGTCAGGTGCTCCCAAATACCCGATTAGTATTCGTTCATTTTCTGGCGGTGCGCTTGGACATAATTTTCTGTGAGTCCAATATTTGACAGCAGCACCTTTCCACAAATATTTCCACCACAAGGCCCCGAAGTATTCCCGTCAACTTGACCGACAATGTATTCGACATCTCCATTTTTTTATGATCGATCTTATAGCATTTATTACAAACAATTGTATTGTCGTATGGCTTCGACTCGTAATAATTGCTGCTGTTAATCTACTACTACTATTCATGTGCTCCCGGCAATCATGAATCTTCACGAGTGAGTCCTTTGACTAGGAGATCACTTAATATTAACTTTTAAAAAGTTACTTCAGTGCGAAAATTAGACTCAAATAAAATGAATGAACAAGATGTTGCGGTTCATTTCAAGTGCTTTATCGATGTTTGTTTTTTTAGTCAATATTTGGTCCTACATGACCAGTATGAAACCCGGATGCCCTCACGCATTGCAAACCTTAAATTCACCCCCAACTTACCCCCAAATATGAATTACTTCTTTATATTTCAGACCTAAAGTCACACGACTTCGACACCTGCGTTACAAACCGTCGCTTAACCAAGCCTTCCTGGATGCATTATACAGTCTGTAAAAGTGTATAATATGCATCTGTAAAATACTCAAAGCTCATCTTTTTACTTGGCAAACCTAGTTAGTAACTTTTGTAACTACAAACTAATTTGTAATTTTGGATTAGCAATTAAAACATCATGGGGCTTCAGCAATGAAATTTAAATAAATAGGAGTGCACAATAGGGCTATGGCTTTTTTTAATAATGAAAGCCCATGTAAGCGTTAGGTGAATAATTGCTTGTAAAACAAGAAACTCATAATTATTTATTTTGTTGTTGTTGTAAAACCTTCACCCAACAACCGCCAATTTTCCGCGGGTGGAAGAATTCAAACTAGCGCATATCTTAAGTATCTTAAATAACCTTCAAAATCTATTTTTCTCGAAAGAATTGTTTTTATGTGAGCCGCGGGAGTAATTTGAATAAAAGTTTACTTTATGTCATAAATGTCTTTCAAAAAGTCGGCAAACGATGTATTAAGAAATAAGAGTGCTTCAGCTAAGAATCAGTTACTCGCTAAAATAAAACATCAGAGAATGCTCCAATATATTGAGAATTCTCTAAAATGTTTCTGTAAATTGCCTAAAGAGGTGTTAATCATTTGTTGTTACTTGGCACTTGCCATGAGTAAGAAATCAAGAGAAATAAGAATGAAACAAATTTATGAAAGTGTCTCAAAAGTGTGGCAAAAATCGAATTTCCAATTCTATCTAACTAAAGTCTAAGGCGAAAAGTCACTATTAGTAATAAGTATGACATGTTTTTGAAGAAGCTAACATTAAACAGCAAAAATTAAAGAATCTTTTCTCAAATTTATTTGATATATCCAAGTCTGATGGAGTATGGCCCTGTTTGAAGACGAGCGTTTGTATTATTCACAACTGCTGTACAATGGTAACGTAGGGCATACCACCCGTAAAGTTACCATTTAAAAGAACAAAGTTGCAACAAGCACATTACAGAACTATTGAACGCCTGAAAGTATGAACGTCTACTATTCAGAATGATCAATTAACATGGACGAGCAAGAAGAAGGGGAAGAAAAAGATCTAGGGTGACGAGATGACATGAAGTTTCTGTATCAGAGTCTTTAATCATTTCAAAAATTTTAAGACGATCGAGGTTAGATTTCATGCACCTCCAGGCTTATCTAACGCTCGTTGGAATTCTAGAGCCATTTTTGCGTTGCCTTCATATATGTGCTTTCGTTTTTGGAGCAAATTATGGTTTGGTGGACAAATGTTTAATGACCAAGAGTATGAAGATTTGCAGCAGCAAGTTGAAAAACAACCGTCTTTTTGAAAACACATTTAATCAAAAAGAGTCATCAAAGTATTTCAGGATTTGTATCCATTGTAGTAGTGTTTCATCATACATTTTATTAGTCTTCTTAAACCAATATAAACAAAATGCTATGTAAAATGTTATAACCAGATAAGACCAAAAGTTTGTCGAAAGAGAATTAATTATTGAAAAAAATTGCCTTTATTAATGAATAATCTGACGACAAGACACTGCCTTTTGCCAATAAGTCGATCGATTTGTAGTCACATTCAATAGCGCACGATATCAGCAGACGATGTGCGTTGAACACGTGATCATCATGTCTGCATGAAGGAAAAGTAAATTGTTCCCCCTTGTGACCGACATAACCAACGTGATGAATTTCGTGTGCACCGAAGTGCCGAAGAAATCTTGCATTCTCATTTCCTATCGACCTGCGAATAGATCCATTCATGCGTAATGCACTCTAATATTTTTCTTTACAGGGTCGTCGTTTGATGAGGCAGAGGGGATAACTGAAAATCCTGCCCTTCCCCCCCCCCCCCCCCAACTTTAGACTGGAAAAGGTCATCTCTTCAAGTCGTCGAGGGTTTTGCTACTCCTGGCAAAAGCTCAAAAGCTGAAATGAAGATCCATGTTTTTATCGCATGTTTCTCATGTTCTTTTTTTCCTTTTTTTTTTTATATTTCATACTTTATTGTTACATTATTATTTCATATTACATAGTGTATTATTACATTATTAATTAATTAACTAATATCAGTCCTCACGAAGGTGGGGCAATAGCAAAGATGAAAAGCAAACAGGTCATCTGATCAGGTTTAGGCAGACATGGGGTACTTGGTACTTGTACTCGGACCTTGAGTACTTGTACTTCAGACTGGAATACTTGGTCCCATGTTTGTGTTTAGAGATGGTTTCCTCGCCTAGGAAATGCTGGAACAAAAGTCTTTAAAACTTTAGGATATGACAATACAAGTGGTTAAACAAATTTTAACAAAAAATTTAGATATTAAATTATTATTAACGATGAATAATTAATATTCTGTGTTGAAGTTTATTCTATGACAACAAGGTTCCTGAGCAAACTTCTGCATACCTTGAAAATCTTTTGAACGACCACACACTCCAGGTAACCGATAACCGGAAATCACCTAAAGGATGAGTTGTCTTCGACCTTTTTCAGGAGAAAATCTTGATTATAGAGTGCTTATTTTTCAAACATAAAATCGGAAATTGTGAATAAATGTTGAACATAGATGACTAAGTTTAAGGAAATAATAAAACCCGTACACTCATAATCGATTTGAGCATGATTAATGTTTATATTCCACAGAGCCTCGTACACTCTTAATCGATGAGCATGTGAGCGTTTCTCCGTCGGCTCTCAATCGATGTTGGGGAACTCTGATAAAGTCAAAAGTCTGGCATCATTCTTTTTCGTTAGGCGAAAGTTTCAGGTCTTTTGAATGTTTTGCCAGACTTTTGAACGAGACAACAATTACTACTAGCTGGATGTTTGATAATCTTGACGAATTAATGTTATACTGTATAACAAGTACCTTCGAAATTTTAAGTCAGTCTTGTGAATAAATACTTGAGGCTGATATCAGAGGTAATGCCAGTAATGCGTTTCTTTGATTTGAAGTTATTTTAATCAATGAATTTTTATTCTTTGAATCTTCTTTGAATCTATTTTTATCGGATACTCGCGAGCTATATAATTTATTATGTAACAAAAGCAATATTTTAAATATATTTTTGCAGCTCCATGGATTCTCTTGTGGAAAAACTGAACAAGCGATGTGATTTTCTCCTTAAGCGAGATTGCTCGACACAAACAGACACTTTCATTTACTACTACCCTTCTTTGCTGAGGTAGATCGATCTTTATCATTGCAAAATATTAAAAATTAACGATTTGTCATTTAATATTCATAAGAAGTTAGTTGGAATGTTCCCAATTACGAAGTTTAACAAATGATTCAATTTTGATTTGATTAGATATGATGAAGAGGTTGAGCAAGATAATCCATTCTTCGATGGAGGTGAATTAGACACTAAGGCCGATTTCATTCTGAAACACATGAAGGTTTCAGGTAAGAAAGTCCAAGTTCTTGACCCTGATACCGAAGGCCATGCCACATGCCAGTGGAAAGAATGTCTTTCTGATAAGCTTGATAGAAATGATGAAAAGATTGAAGAAGCCGTGAAAGAAGGAAGCCCTGCAGGCAATCAGCAATTTCTTTCCTCACCGTCAGTAACTTCACCCGACAAGACAAACTCTAGCTATCATTCGGAGGATGTTGACAGCAGATGCCATCTTTCAAACTCCATGTGCAAGACAACTCATTCTTCCTATGCATATATATTCGACACCTGCGACAGACAACTGTCAAACACTTCTCTCACCGACCTACTCGTATCTTATGTGGCATCTAAGCCAAAATATCTTCCAAAGGTTACGCCATCCTCGCGATATATCAGAAGTTGCGAGAATGCACAGTTGACCACGCGAGTTTCATCTCCAAAGTTGAATTTTGTGACCAATGCAGAGCAGAATTCTATTCAAAGTTTGGACAAGTTTGAGACGACGCGACCAAAAATAATCTTACCAACTCAAGCCGCGAATCACGATCATTGTGCCACTAAAAGGTATGACAGTATCGGTGAAGAGTCGAGTCATCTGCCAGCGACCATGTTCACCAGTTTATGTGGAGAATCCGATGAGGTTTATACCAGAAATAGGTCTTCAACTGTACCTTCTCGGTCATGGAAAGACGTTACTTCAGACACGAACGCTGGTTATTTCCTTAACAGCCACAAGCTAGGATCAAGCGGCAGATTGAGTTCGAAAAAAGTATGCTTTGCAAGCTCCACAAATGATTTTAATTCACAATCCAATTTATCGTCACAAAATGAAAAATGCTTAAATATGATCAGAGGAGGCAGAAGATTTGAAGCCGAGAAAGAATATCGCTCAGGCCACTTTAGATGCGAAACAAATACTGATGAAACTGTCATATCGGTGACTGTACCCGCAAATCTGGCCAATAGTTACCTATACACCAAAGATACAAGAAACAGTTGCAATCCTACGGGTAGCGGATCTTATAAACCAATCGAGCCACTCTTATTTAACATAGCTTCCCTTGGACTGAACGAAATATTGAGATCTCAATCTGAACATTTTCTTTCAAAAAGACCAAAGAAAAAGAAAAACAAGTAATGTAACTGGATGATGTAAATGAGTAAAAAAAAAATGACGCGATTACTTGGGGACATTAATTACAAATCATTTAAAGTCGTCATCGCAATTTTTATGTGAACAAAATTATCTATTTATTTACTTTAAATATATTTATAATTTTGGTTTAACTTAAACGTAGGTATGTGTATTCATACTTTCTAAAATAAAGGTTTACTGGTTATGTTGCAATAAACCAACTTCGCGTAGACTTAGACAAATAAATGCTAAAATACTATTTGTGACGATTATTGAAATTTGAACAAAATTTTTATTAAATGGCTTTAAACTTTATACAAATTAAATTTAAGAAAAAGATTGAGAAATCATCTAAATCACATTTACTTTTACAATATTTTACAGTTAAAAGTAAATTGCTAACAAAAAATATTTGTTTATTAAATATTATTTAATAATTGTGGTGGATAGGCAGCAGTGGATTGAACATTCGATGTTTCAAATAAAAATTTGTGCTAATAATGTGACGTAGCGTAAATTTTCACTCTAAATTTTTCGCTTGTTCTTCCATTAGGCGGTCGTTTCCGTTCAATTTAGACATTGATCGTTGGTACAATTTTTGGTTAAAAAGAACTGCATTTAGGTGAACAAGTTATTCATGTATTTTGTGCTATTGATTACATAGTATCGCTAAAAGCCCAGTGGCCGATTTTGCAATTGAGAATCCAAAATAAGCGCGGACCGGTTACTAATTTCATTTGTTCCGAAACTGGATTACTTTTTGTATTAGCTATTGTTAAATCATTGACGCTTGATTCTGAGATCGAATTTGATTTGTTTACAGTCAACTGTTTCCATCTAACACAAAGTTGTGGAAATATGGCAACCAAAATGGTTCTCCGAAAACAGACGGGACATATTTGCAATGAATGCAAAATGTCATTTAAGGCGAAAGAGCTATTGATTGAGCACTACGAAATTTGCCCCGCAACAAAACTAGCTTGTAAACCTAATGAAATGAGAGTCAAAGTACCTGTAAGCGGCAATCTTATTAAGACCTCTCAATGTGAAGCATCCTCAGAATTGGGATCATTGCTTCTTAATGAATCAATCAATATACAACAAGTAAGAGATGAAGGGCATTTGCAGCCTAGGGAAGTTATTGAAACTGATTGTACCACTTCTCAAAAGAGTGACACTTTATCAGAAAATGCTTATCCTAACAGAGTAACAGAAACAGTTGAGGAAGTTGTGAAGTTAAATCCAGATGGAGATGAAGCTGGTATAATTCCTGAAAATTATGTTCTACTTCAAGATCAAAGTGGAGAGCAGATTGTTGCATCTCTTGTTGATGTGACCAATGTTGAAGGTTTTTTTGAAAATGATGTGTGTGCCTTTGAAGTTATTGAAGAAGTAGTTGATGGGAATCCAGAAAAGATGGAACTTCTTTCTCAAACAGAAGCAAAAAACGACACCAAGCATTCAAATGTTGCTTATTCTGATTGTATGAAAAAAGTAAACAAGAAAAGAAGATTGAACTCAGGTTCAAGTGGAGCTTGTGAGGTCACCAGTTCAAGCAGCAACTCTAACTGCAACAATCCATCCGTCTACAGTCTCTGCTTGGCTGCTGAAATGGCTTCCAGCATGGAGACCGTGCAGGCTGCTAAGTCTCTTCTAGGTATGAGTCTGCAGCAAGGAGAAGTCGAGACAGATGATTCGGGTAATGTGAAAATGGTAAGCATCTTGAGAAAGAAACCCGAGCCAATGGCTCATATGCCTATTAAGAGGGACTTGGTGATCAATAACCATCCGTCTGTTGGAATCAAAAGAGAATTGGACCATCACGGCCCCATGACCAGTACCCCGGCACTAAATGTCATCTCGAAAATCTCTTTTCTCCAATCTCTCAACAATCGCATAATTGGAAAGGAGACGGAAGGTGCCGACTTTTCTGCACTCATAACGACGCCGGTCGCGTGCGACACGAAGGTGAAAGTCGAAGCCGAAGGGGACAACGTGTTCGTTCAAACTCCCGTGGACAGGAAAGTGACAAAATTGAATTTCAACATACTCAAGTCGAACAGTGCAAATGTAGGACCCGTAGGCCCGAGACTTGCCGGGGAGAGATCGAAGAGCACTTTCCTCTCTCCGAACGCAACCAGGGCTGTTTACCCGTCTCCGGTCGGTAATCAGACCAATGTCTTTAGGGCCAGGCAAGCTTTACCATCTAACTTACAATTCGGACACGACGTCGCCACCATGCCGGTGACCAACGAGGTCGAAGTGATCACCGAAGTGGTGAAGTGCGAGACCCCGTCCTTTAAGAACAATCTCCAAGGAAGACAATACGTCATACAAGTACCCACAAGTGTTTCTGCAATCACTAATACATCCCCCCCATCTACTCAAGTGACTGAGGAAAAGAAGAACATGTATGTTTGCGGTCTCTGCAACAAAGCATTCGAGGATTGCGAAATTTTGAAGCTCCACGTGGAGAAACACATCGGCATGGAAAGGCAGAATTCCAGTAAGATGAAAAACTCTGAAGACAAGCTGTCGGGTGTGTTTTAGAAATTTGCATAATAATCCTTGCCTATTTGTGTTTTGTAAATTATGTCACGCTTAAATTGCCAAGCTGTCCTGTTTACATGATTTAAAAAATACATTATTGACATTAAGAAGATGAAAGTGCTGGTGATGAAGAGGGCGAGGATACTCACAAGCACGTGCTGCCAGGATCAAAACACGAATGCAGAGAGTGTGGCTTACAGTTTGCCAGACTGTCCTTTCTTAAGAAACACGCCAAAACTGAGCACGGAGGCCTCAAGGCTTACGTCTGCGGGGTTTGCAACAAGACCTTTGCCTTTGCTTGCGGACTCAAATTACATGCTCTCACCCACGGAGCCGAGAGGAGGTATTCTTGCCAGTTCTGCGGCAGGAGGTTCAAACACGCGTCAAATCTCCAGAAACATGTCAAAGTGAGTTGTGACAGACACAAAAAACAATTGATATTCTATTGAATGGTTTTAATGCTTGAAGGTTGTCCACGTTAACGCTTGCAAATGCCGTACGGTCGAGTGCACTTGCGGCAAGAGGGACCCTTCTTCCTTCAAGATCGACCACGCTTGCAGCTACTGCGGTCGTGTTTGCGAAAGTTCGAAACATTTGGAGATCCATTACAGGTCTCACACAGGAGAAAAACCAGAAGTAAAATGATAATTTTTATTATTATTATTGATTTCTGTAGCAAGCATAATATCTTTGCTTAGCGTGTTTCGAAATATTTTTCAGGTTTGCCAGACTTGCGGTAAATCCTTCCAGCACAAGTCGAACCTTCAAAAACATCAGCTGAAGCATTCTGGCGTAAGACCGTACAAATGTCAACACTGCGAACGCAGTTTCTACGTCAAGCACAGTTTTATCGGTCACTTGCGCCTCCACACTCGCGACAGTCCGTACACCTGCGAGACGTGTGGAAAAAGTTTCATCAGCAAAAATGGATTGCAGGTTTGTAATGGTGTGCACTGTTTGAGAGGGTTGGATAAATTCAAGGAAATGGCTAAATCAAAATGCAACTATTGTTAATAGTATTAGTTTTCTATGGATTGTTAAGTCTCTAAACTCATTAAGGTTAAAAGAAGTCAGCAAGATAAAAGAAAATAAAGTTAATTATTCAAAAAATGTTTGAATTGCTTATGTTATAATTCATGATGTCCCTCATTCAGGTGCATTCCATCCTCCATCAAGATCGTCTGCCTTTCTCCTGCGGCCATTGTCATAGGGAGTTTGCTCAGCTCGGAAATCTGAACAAGCATCTGTCGTTGCACACAGGCGACAAGCCATTCCCTTGCAAATACTGCGATAAGAAATTTGTGGACACGTCGGCTCTCAAGAGGCACACCGTGATTCATACGAGGGAGCGAAATTATTCGTGTCCGGAGTGTGGCAAGGTGAGAAATGGTGGTGGTGAGGGTTGCACTTGTCTCGTCAAATAAGATTCGTCGATTCGGTGCCCCGTCCATCTATGTAAAGGAACTGTAAAGTGCTTAAGCCAAGCCGGATGTCGATCCCAGCATTTTTTCAATCATTGGATTTGTAAATTGGTGTAACAGTTTGAGGAGGATGTTATTATCATTTTGTAACCAAATATATTTAACTTGTTTAATACTTTGTCCTTTTGTCTTCAAAAATAAGAATATGTTTGTCATTTGGCATTAGCTCGTGTTGTTACTGCGATCAAGAAATGACATGCCTTACTTTTTTGGCCACTGGAACTTTTCTATCCTTCAATACTTTTAAAATAATTAACTAATATTGCATTTGCTGTTTTGTAAACATTTAAAAAAAAGAGTCCGACTAATTTCTTTAATGCTGCTCGGCAGTGTTTACATAGTGACATATAGGTTGATCGATGACTCACTCAAGCTTTTCAATATTTGTATATGCGCTGTTTTTAGGATGAATTAACGTTGATTAATGAGAATTAAAGTTCAAACCAAAATTAACCACCTTTTGCGTGAGCTTCGTAAGGACTTTTGTAATCCACGAGAGGACGAGCGCAAGTAACCAACCGGCTGTGATCATTTGCAGACTTTTCTGCACTTCTCGAGCCTGAGGTCGCACATGACCACACACAAGTTTGAGGAGCAGGAGAGGCACCAGTGTAACATCTGCAACAAGACGTTCACTGTCAAGTCCAACTACGTGCGACACATGAAGCAGCACGAGGAAGGCCCGCCTTCGGAGGCCGAGCAGATAGAATATCTCGTGTACATGCAGTGAGTACCCCGGACGAACGAGCCGACCCTTCGTCCGTGAATCCGACTCGATCGGGAGGTTCTTCTGGAAGCAGCACCTTTGGGAATTCCAACTTGTATTTATTGGCAATTTGGTTCTACTCGAGTTTGATGAAAAATTCTGAGATGGTGTTTAATTCATGTTTGAATTATTATATTGATTTTCTAGATGCCATTGAATTGAATACGTTCATCGTTGATCGTTCTATGAGAGAATACTTTCTTTTTCATGAGAATTCGATTTTAAGCTTTTAATGCATTCAAGGCAAGAGGTTAAAGTTGAAGATTTTGTTGGTGCAAAACTATTGCAACTTATAGATCCATTACTATTATTATATTTTTGTAAATGAGAATGTTTTAAACATTTTTTGTTGTGACGCAACAAAATTTGAATTTGTTTGGCTTGGAAACCGTCTAACGCCTCCCACAGTTATTATTCATTCTTATTATTCTCACTTTGCCTACTTGCTGCATGTTCTTGGTTATCATACATCGTATACAAGTAATGACTTTGAGAATTAAACTCAAGTTTGAAAGTATAGTTACATCTTATGGCATGAACTGCCTTTTTGATTTGAAGATGTTGTTGCAATAAAACTTTTTAAATTCTTGGTTCTTCAATACAATCAACTTATCAACAATCAATCTATGACATTTTCCTTCTTTAAGATTAAAAAAAATGAATAAAATAAAACTTCTGCTTGAAGTTTGCCAGTTATTATAATGGGGATTTCAGAGGGAAAGATTTTGAGGCTAAATATGAAGTTCAAATGTGGATCTTTTCATGTTAATAAGTAAGTTTCAGGTTAGGTTTTTTCCAACGGATAATTGGGAAAGTTCTTTCAAACGCGAACGAGGAAAGCAAAAAATATCTGTTTAAAAAATAGCACTTGACCGCAAGTAGGGATGGCGAATCTCCTGAAGGATTATGCAAAATATATTCGCCAGATGTTCCAACATGTTAAAGGTAGCGAATACTATGTTATCAGTATCAGATTCGATCGTTAACTCACATTACCAAACGCCGAATCAATCTATCACTACTTAATTGTACAATTAACAGCTAGGTTTTCAATGCCTCAAACTGTCTTGGTCTCGGAACCCTAAAATGACTTCCAGTTTCAGCTGATCCAGGATTGATACATGGGGCACACCGCCCTTAATGGCTTACGACGACGATATTTCATAGTTAGAAAAGGTCTAACCTCAAAGTTTCTGTCGCTGTGTTTTTACCATCTCGTCTTATTCCATTAATACAGTTCCATGGTTTTGTACAGCGGTGTTGCAAGATGATTTTGCTTACATTTCTACATATATTGCTCTGACATTATGCTCCTTTAATCTACTTGATCCCATAATCGAAGTGCCAAAAACTCATTACCCTAACATGAGTGCTTATTACGGCCACTGAGTGAGCAGCAGTCTGCTTTATAAGCCACATGATGAATAAAAACTTCGCGATTAAAGAATATTGCACATGTGTACCATGACATGATCGACAGTTGACACTTGAGTTTGTAAATTTAAATTTCATCAACCCAGAATCCTACATATATATATAGTGATTCTAAGACATGATTGATGTGTGATGTTGTGTTTACGTCCTGTTTGCCGAAACACCTGTTTGTTAAGCTACCGAGTACAACCAGCTTTCATAATGGAGAGAGAGCCCATGCTAGATGTGTCGATCATGGGTGGTAATTCTGTCCGGCAGAATGGTAAAAGTAAACCTCAAAAGTTGACGTGCTTTGTATATTTGTTGACATTTCTGTCAGCACTTGGAGGATTTTTATTTGGATATGATACTGGAGTGGTGTCAGGAGCTCTTGTCGTCATAAAGGTTTTTTTAGTTTTTATTAGTTTTTAAGAATCTATAAATTTATCTTCACAATGCATGATTATTGATTTCATTATTTGTGGTAGTAATTTTTTGACAACTGCTTTTGACACATGTGATATGAGATGGCTCAGAGTAACACCTTCTTTGAGATCAAAGAGCTTGACTTTGAGCCAGTCTTGTAGCAACTGCTAAGTTTTATTTTTTGACATTTTGCAGGAAGAGTTTCATATGTCTTCTCTGATCCAAGAAGTTTTTGTGAGTATAACAATGGGCTCTGCAATGATATTTGCTCTTGTAAGTGGCTTCATCAACGATTACTTGGGCAGGAAAACAACAATTCTCATTGCCAGCATGACATTCTTATTAGGCAGTTTAGTCTTAGGATTTGCAAACTCCATTCCTCTGTTGTTGATTGGCAGATTCATTGTTGGGGTTGGAATAGGTGAGGAACATTTATGAGGACATAAAAATTTGTAGTCTTAAATTTTAAAAGCTACTTTTAAATGGTTACACTCAACGGCTTTCTTCCTCACGTTTTCCTCATCCTGACAGGGTTTGCGTCTGCCTCGATCCCGATGTACATCGCCGAATGCTCCCCACGAAACATCAGGGGGCAGTTGGTTTCGATCAACACTCTTCTCATCACGGGGGGACAATTCATTGCCTGCCTTATTTGCGGTGTTTTCAGTTTCGACACAGAACACGGATGGAGGTTACATTCGTTGTTGTTCTCTGAAACTTGGTTTTAACTTAATTTGATATTCTTTCCTTAAATTGTCTCTCATAAACATTTTGTGATTTCTCCTTAATAACATCAAGCCAGTTCATCTGTTGCTGTTGTTGTCTTTCAATTGGATCTTTCAACCGTTGTTTTATTAACCTTGGTTTTATTCTTGAGGGTTCTATTTTTACAAAATGGTGTTCAAAATGTTCCTCAGTCATCCAAAACAATTCTGAAGGTTTTGCAATGTTTGCAAGGTTTCTTTGCAGTGAAATGTTTTCATTGTAACACAAATATTTTGTGCTAATGTGTTTTTTTTCAAGAGTTGTTAGTGGCCTTTGAGATCTCTTGATGATGAGGATGATTTAAAATATAAATATTATTTTTTCACCTTAGTTTTTATCCTTGTAATAAAGCTATTTTTGTAACTCGCATCATATACATTTAACCTTTTAATTGTTAATTGTAATAATGACTTTAGTAAATATTTAAATTACATTTAATCTATTTGCTGCCCCTGTACAAACCGATCAATGCCTTTTGTTTTATTTTGTTTGTTTGTTTTCACGATTGTGTTAGTGGACCAATTGGGCCCTTCAATTGCATCTTATAAATAAAAAAAAAATAATTAATCAATTAGATAATTGCTTTAATATGAAGTGAAATCAAATCAAATGAAAATGACACATTGCAGATAAGTTGTATTCATTTATTTTCCTGACTTGCTGAGGTTAATTATGCAGATTGCTTCTCATAAAATTAAGTTGTGTTGTCATGTGTGTTCAGTACAATAAGAATCAATATTCTAACAATTCACAATATCATTTTTTTTATTAGGTTTTTTTTTAAATTGTTTCAATTTTTGCATTATTATTGTTTGTAGAAAAATACTTAAATGTTAAAATGTTCTGCAGTTGTAATGCATCAAAGCAATATTGTTTGTAAATGTTAAAACTCATATTGAATAACTAAGCAATTAGTTATTACTCATCCTAATAAATTAATTCTTTTTCATATCCAAAGGGTTAATTAATAAAATCTGCTCAGCAGACATTTGAATATGAATTAGTTCATAATTGAGTGTATAGTTGAAATCATCTTTTTGATTTTTTCTTGAGTCGAGATCTTTGCATCATGTAATATGTAGAACATAGTTTGTAATTTGTATCATGTAATATGTAGTACATAGTTTGTAATTTGCATCATGTAATAAGTAGTACATAGTCTACCATTTGTGATGAAGTCTTACTTACTTGAAAATATGTTTAGATTTAAACCACTTCCACATGTTATTGATGCTCTTTAGATTATATTTTATCAGAGCTTCTTTTTTCTTATTTTTTTTGTATATATTAAATATTGAAAAATTATACCATCTTTAATCCCTTGTTAAGAAGATAAAAATAAAATTAAAGTTATTGAAATAATCATAACCAAAAATCCAGATACATGTTGGGACTGGCAGCCATTCCTGCCTTGATCCAGTTCGTCCTGTTCATGTTCATGCCCGAGTCGCCTCGATGGTTGTACTCGCGGGGTCAGGTGGAGAGGGCTCGAATGGTCCTCGAGAAGATTGAACGAGACGAAAACACCGTCGAGGAGGAAATCGAAGACATCCGAACGTCTCTCATCGTGGAGGTCGAAGGTTGTAGTTTATTTGCATTCATTTGTTGTCTGTGATTGATTCGTTTGTTGTTTGTTAACCTGTTCAGAAAGCAGTTTGAGCGATTAACATCTCTTGTGTTTTTTATAGAAGCTGTCTTGCAGAATGAATCATGGGCATCATAACAATAACAAAAATAATAATGATGACGACGACAATGATGATGATGATGTTGATGATAATGGTGGTAAAGGTGATGATGGCGATGATGGTGATGGTTTAATTTAACATTTGTCTCATTTGTAAGAATCCAGCGTCTTCACCATCCTTCGGGTTCTCAGGACTCCCCACGTAAGGAGGGCACTGCTCATCGGGGTCATGCTTCAGTTGATACAACAATTTGTGGGCATCAACACAGTCATGTGAGTCTTAACGACTTTTAGCTGCAATTTTATCGTTTGTCGTGATGCTTTTTAATGCATCTTATCGCGTTTGACGAGTTCTTTTGTTTATGTTAATTAATTTTTAATTCAGTTCTCATTAAGGAATTGTAATAATTAAGGGTTTGTGTTAACTTAGAACAAGTGATCATTGATGTTCAGAAAGTGCTTTCAAGAGAGCTCACCTGTGTGATTTAAAATATCACTTCAATAACAAGTTTCTTGCATTTTTAACATAATCACTTCTATTAACAAAATTTTGTCTCCAGTTTTACGATTCAGAAATGAGTTCCTAGTGAAATGTTGATCTATGCACAGATGTTCAAGTAATTGTAAAATCAAGAAGACACTTTTATTTTCTTTGCCTCCAAACTGAAATAATAGTTTTCAGATCATTCCATGTTCTAAACAATCAGTTATTATATTTAAGTTAATGTCGTCACACAAATACGTTCAGTTTTCAATAGTTATCACCATCGTCAGCATCAGAATTAGTTTTATTATTATTTCAATATTTTATGAAAATTTCCAAACCTTCTCAGGTGGCAAATATATTGGCA
This sequence comes from Whitmania pigra, assembly GCA_021613335.1. Lineage (NCBI taxonomy): Eukaryota > Metazoa > Annelida > Clitellata > Hirudinida > Haemopidae > Whitmania > Whitmania pigra. The sequence continues at coordinate 980,243 of JAJTWR010000311.1, forward strand.
ATGCCTGCTGGTTTTAAATAATTCTAAAATATTATTTATTTATAATAAAATGTCATTTATTATTTAATTACTTAATACATTCTGGTTCAATAAAATTATTTGATGAAATTTTGAAAGCAAGGTTTATCACAGCTTGTGTGATAATTCCAGGATAATTTATCCTTGCTTTAAACAAGGAATTATTAATGCAATTAAGTTAACATTATCAAACAACTATTAACAACGAAGCATTAACAATAAGACAATATTATCACTATTCATAAATCAACTGTGCATCCATTTGGTAGGTGATGTATGAGTTATTATCTCTTCTAGTCTTTACACAAAGAAGCTTGTTGCGAGTATTTTACCCACGAATCTGCTTAATTTGACCACATGGTTTTAATGGCAGCCATTGTCGTTAATTGTTTCATCTTTGTGAATAAAATTAGTATATATTAATAACTGCTGTTAGTGCTCTTGAGATACTTGAATTCATGCTTTGCCAACTAGCAGCTGCTAGAGTAATCACAATCATAACCAACACTACCACCATCATCATCATTATCTTAATCAATCACCTTGGCGATGTCATCCCCCTATTGTCCAGGTATTACAGCGCCACGATCATTCAAATGTCAGGAACCGATGATGCCTCGAAGGCCATCTGGTTGGCTGCTCTTGTGGCTTCGGTGAACTTTCTCTTCACATTTGTCGGCCTCTTTTTGGTCGACAAGATCGGGAGAAGGAAGCTCATTCTGCTCAGTTTGTTGGGTTGGTGTTTATTTTCAAGTTTGTTGGTGCTCTTATTATTGACTTATTATTTGTTGACACTTATTTTTTGATGTTCTTTACTAAATTTAACATAATTATTCTATCTTAACTTTAGATATTGGAATGTTTAAATTCATATTTATAATTTACTCAAATTTTAATTGACTTAGCATCAACTTATACAAGGCGGATCTTCACTGCTGCATTTATTGAGTTATTTTAATTATTTTTTTCCAGGAACGTTTTTTAGCTTGGTTATACTTGGAAGTGGCTTCTTGCTGGCGAGCATCTATTCGCCTCAAGTTACTTTCATCACACCATCATCATCATCATCATGCTCCAAATATTGGTGAGCCATGTGGTCTCTCAGATGACTGAATAGCTGCCACATTTGTTAAACTAATATTAATAAATATTGCAAATGTTATAAACGTCAGTGATTGTAACCTCACAATTACTAGCAGTGATTTAGCTCTCAGTTCTGATAATGATTAAAACTATGAGCTTTGGATTGTGATGGTTTTCATAGCTGCTGTCAATAGCTGGCTGCTGCTGTTTCTGAATAAAACCTTTGCTCAACATCCAAGTGAACCACTGTCATTAGTGAAATGTTGGAATGTTGTTGTAAAATGTTTTTATAGGAGCAAAAACAAAAAAAATGATGAAAACGAAACATTTTGCAGGAATTGTGGAACTTGTGTAACAGATCCGCATTGTGGATTCTGCTTTGACAAGACATCGCAACACAATGCAACCTGTTTGCCACTTCCCAAGGAAATTCACCTTCAAGAGTTTGGTTTGCAGCAAGATCTTAGCCACTTCAACTTTAGCTCCACGTCGGGTGACTTTGAATGTGGAAACAACACTGCCGACAACGGCTGGGAACTCATCACAAAGTTCTGTCCCACCAAATATGCCTGGATGAGTACGTTCGGACTCATAATCTACCTGGCATTCTTTGCACCAGGTATAGTTTTGCTTTTGTCGTGACAAAGAATTTAAGCGACCCATTTTCTTGAATTACTTTCTCTTCATAACATACTTTTCCTCAGACGAGATGTCTATTTTATTATTTAATTTTTACATTTACTAAGTTGGAAGTAAGACTGAAAATGACATCTATCAATGAAGCATTGCATTTTTAAAACTATTGATTAAATATGAAAAGATAGCACACATTGATCTGCAATCATTTTTAATAGGAATGGGTCCAATGCCGTGGACGATTAACTCTGAAATTTATCCCGGTTGGGCCAGAAGCTCTGGGAATTCGATCTCGTCATGTGCCAACTGGTTGAGCAACCTGCTCGTGTCGATGACCTTTCTCACACTCACCGAGACGATCACCACTTACGGTTTGTTTCAACACAAAATTTTACCACGCGGGCAATGACGACGATAAATCACCTCAGAAACGATTGCAACTCAGCTTACAAATTCCACCTTCATCCGTTTCACATTTACAGCAATTATTGACATCTGCATGTTTTTTTTTTTGGAAAAGCACCATCTCAGTTTATACAAACTCATGCCATTTCCTTTGACAGGGGCCTTCTATTTATATGCAAGCCTGGCCCTCTGTGGCCTGCTGTTTTTGTATCTCGTCCTGCCCGAAACAAGAGGCAAAAGTCTGGAAGAGATCGAGGAACTGTTCAAAGAACCACTGGTCATACCTTGTAGGAAGGACTACCTTGAAGTAACAAGAGACATTAATGGCTAGGTCCGACTCAAGTTGAACAAAATTGTACAATTGACTCCAATTTGTATTCCTTTGTATGACCTTTCTGGCTCAATGTACATGTCGAATATTTTCTTTGAAGTTAGCGTAACACAGAGTCCATTGCATATTTCACAATCAAGGCCTAATCGTTCTTAAATAACAAATCTTGAATCCATGATTTTACAGTCAAAAGATCCAAATAAGCTTGGAAATTGAGAACAAAACGCAGATAAATTTAATTTAAAGATAAAATCCGCATTAAAAATGAGTTAATTTAGTAAGTAAATCTTCCTAAAACTATTCGAACGTTCTTAACCGGGAAGAAGAGAGGGGGCGATTAAAAATGATCAAAGTACCTTGAATCCAATCGACCCTAACAGGAGTGTGCACTGATTCAACCAATTGCAGCTTCCAAAAATGTAAACATGGAAACATAAATTACTAATAATCATCATCGTCGTCGTCGTCGTCGTCAATGTGGACTTCTGAAGAATTCTCTAGGACAACATAAACATTTCACTCCACTTAGAAAACGAGACAAATTGAATGAATGACAAAATGTAAACAAGTAGGTAGAACACAACAACTATGGAAAAGTTCCTACAAGTGGGGGTACGGATACGGAAGGCTATGAAACAGTTCGAATGACGTTCAAAACGGGAGAGTAAAAATGCAAGCATCGTGTGCCGTTAACAGACGAAAACTGGATACATCGAAGCAGACGCCTCGAGGAAAACGTTTCTAAAAATACTCATAAGGCAGTTGAATTATTGACCAGTCACAACAAATCCTTTGAGCACTTTGAGTGGATGGACCTCATAAATCATCCAGTGTCAGTTGCACCATGTCAGTGTTCTTCCTGAAAATTGGTGTAAGAGTTTAAGGGCTCAAAATTAAAACATGGAATTCATTAATAATAATAAAATAATAATAATAATAACAATAGTAATTTAGGTAAGTCATTCAGAATTTATGAGTGACTTATTTGCATTTGTTTGCAATTGATCCGTCTACACAAACACAAACTAACAAGACTGACTTGTTGAAGTTCTTCCTGAACCTGACATTGTTCGGCTTCCTGTTGATGACTCCCTCGTCGTCGTCCATCATCTTCTCAAGAAGAGATTGGTCGTTGGCATTGATCGGAGCGATGGAGATGTCCCTCACGGCCCTGAACTGCCCGCAGTTGTTCAGATGCTCGTTTTCCAGCCGGAAAAAGTTCCACACGAACCTCCTGTCGACGAAAGGTTTTTAGTTTTGCACTACGAAAGTCCACATGAAGCTTCACTAAGTTTCACAATTTCCTAGCCAAAAAGAGCAGAATTATTGACAGCTTAATTTTTATGGCCATGAGCACAGGCAAGATGGACTGTTGGATTCTTGCAGAGGAATTGATGCTACTGAAATTAACGAAACTAACGAGAAGGTGAACGAGATCAATCTGAAATCACCCACCTGAACACTTCAAGAGATGCCACGGCAGTCCTGAGGACTTCAGAGTTGATGACTTGTCCCTCGCCGATGGTGACCGTGATGGTCCAGGTGAATCGCAATATCAAATCTTCAATCATTGCAAAATAATAATAAGCCTGCAAAAGTAACAATCGACAACATGGTTTCAGTGCAAGCCACGAGATGACCGTCGACAGAAATAACGAGGCTCTGATAAATTGCAAACATTTTCCAATTTTAAGAACTGAATTGTCATTAGTGATGATTACTCCCAACAATGATAAAACATCATGATATGATGGACCCAGCAATTACTAAATGTAACAATGACTAGTCATTAATGACAGGCAATAACTATCGGCTATAAACAAATGGATTAATGTTAACTGACACTAACTGGACTTATTAAATGTATCATCATTAAACAAATGGGTTATCTTTAATTAACAAATACACAATTAACGGATTAATACCAACAACTAGTTAGCTATTAAATTCAATCAGCTCATAAAACATTAAGTGATAACTGAACCCACCCTCCTGGAGTAAACGATTTCCTCTCTCAGGAATTTATTCTCAGTCATCCTCTTTTCCATGAGTCCCCAGTCCATCTTGATGTCCCAGGTGTACGTGTAGCAGGTGCTGATGAAGGCGGAGATGATCCACAGGTAAAAGAAGGCGTTGTTTTGTATGACGTCCTTGTTGTATTGGTCTGCCATACAATATGTGGTGGAATAACTCATTGGACCACTGAATGGTGGTGTAATGGTGACCGATTAAACCACTAATTACTGAACTCGAACGAGGCAGCAGGCAATTAATAAATTTGTAAATCATGTAATCGTTCGCTCATTGTTTGTTCGTTATTAGATATTATGCGAGTTTAACCAATAAAGTAAAATTGAATTTTTAGAACAAAAGAGGACTTATAAAATGATATTTCTTAAGTTCTTAAATATCTCAGCCTTCCGATATCTAAATGTTCAACCCTTTGAAATCACAACTTCAACCGTGCAACACAAACTTTTATAAACACTGTTGAGCGAAGAAAACAGAACGACGAGGAATGTGGTTCCATATTTTCCAGCATTGGCGATGTGAGGGAAGACATTCTTTGTGTCCCTGTACCTTCGCAGGCACTGGGCAAACCTGAACCAGGCTGGAAGAGAAGCAATGATCGGACTGACCCCGTACATCAGCCCACTGCACGTGTGGCCATCTGCGGGCAACGAAACTCATCGTAAAAGCGTGTGGAGTTTAAATTACATTGTTAGATGGATGGATGGATGGATGGATAAATTACATTTAAACTCATCTTATAAGCTTGTGCTTGAGAAGAATGCTATTTAAACTAGTAATACCTCATTACAAAATGATGTTATATTGCATTTATAAAGCTTGTCAATTTGTTAAAAAATATACAAACAATCAAAATGCTTGTGTTTAATGCAATCTTTTAGTCCAACTTCCACAATAAACAAATCCGTAACTTAAATAAAAGAATATATTATGGTAATAAAGCATTTAGTTGGACTGTTTAAAATTGAATAAATGAAACCCATGAAATCACTTTAAACATGATGGCCTTAATTTGAGACTGGAGTCTAATGAATCATTATTGATGATGAGAGGAAGGACGAATGAGGAAATAAAAATGGCAGATAACTAAAAAAAAAAAATTGACACCCACGTTTCCTGTCGTACCAGTGCACGTCGAATGCATAGTAGCAGACGAGGTATTGGAGGTCGAGCAGTACAGTGGTGAGGCTGTTGAGCTGATCAGCCAGCCAGAAGTCGGCAAAACCGACGTAGTGGAATGGAGCTGTGAAGATGCGGAACTTTTAAGAAGAAAAACAAATGGCCTTGTAACAATTTGTTTAATTAGTTTAAATTGATAATAATAATTTATCTAATAAGTTTATATTTGGTGTAATAATTTTTTGCAGTAATGTAAATTGATCTTAATAATTTAATCAGTTTAAATATATCGTAATAACTTATTTAATCCGTTTAAATCAATTTTTATCAAGTTGTGCACTAACACTTAAACTTATTATTGGAAGCAATATGAATATTATTTTAATATTTTAATAACTCATAAATTTAAATTAAATTCGTTCATTTAAATTTGTCTCATTTAAATCTGAAAACAATTTTATATTTATCACTAACAAACATGTTTATAAAATACAAAGATGGTGCCGTTAAACAAAACATTAACATGAATTACACCCAGACTAAATTACTTGAAATTCATTTTAAATCATAATAATTTAGCATATTTATTAATTAATTATTCATTTTCCTTTAAGGAAAATTCAATTAATTAATTAAAAAAATAATAAATAAATAATAACACCAAGAGTAATAGTTAAAAAAAAGGAATGAAATGAATTCAACATGAAAACAAAGATTGGTCCCGGTTCGATCTGCTTCCTGCTGAGAATCGAAGCCAGTATCAGCAGGTATTGAAGGAGAGGATTATGAAACTAACAAACAAATGTGGGTCAATGCCGTTGCTATTGTTGATGTTGCTATTGTTGCTGTTGCTATTGTTGTTGTTGCTATTGTTGTTGCTATTGTTGAACGTTGCTATTGTTGAACATTGCTGTTATATATTGTTGTCAGTGATTGCAAGAAACAATAGCTGACAGTTCATCAGTTGCATTGATAAATGGACACCTACTTCCTTAACATCTTCACCCCGACATGTTCGGTTAATAAGAACAACGACAACGACAATTACATTGCGTTCGAAAGAATGCAATTTCGTAAAGTACTCACCAGAACTTTGAGCAGCCACATTCGTGCCTTGTAGTGGAGGACCTTGATTGGGTTGATCATGTAAATGAAGAAGAAGGCAGCCAATGCGAGGGGACTCGCGAAGGGTGGTATGTTGATGACGTTACTCAGAAGATAGGCCACCACGCTGATGCACCATAGGACCGAGAAGAATGTGGCAATCTGGATTACAATGAATGGATCTCAAGGCTGTTGTTATTAATATTAATGTTATTAATCATTATTATTATTATTATTATCAATTATTATTATTGTTGTTATTGACAACCATTGTCATCAACTATGACATGACACATTGAATGCAGTTGTTAATAGAGGATCAATAATTAGCCTTTTCAATCACATGAATGATTGACTGATTGATTGATTGATTGATTGATTCAATGACTCGGTCGATCAACCTCGAGAAACTGTTGGTGAGTCAAGTGATGTCGTGGGTCCAGTTCAAATATGAGAATGTGATTGACCCCTGATGACCTCCATCCGTAAGTGTTGACACCCAACAAGAAGATGAAGAGGAAGATGAGGAAGCATCCCCGAAAAATCCTCAGGGCTGGCTGCCAGTCCCCTTCGTGCTTGTCGGCCGTGACGACTCCTGGAAACACCGCAAATGGTCTTCATCGATAAGGAGCATTGCATTGCCGAGGTACGTCGAGCGAGCGATGTACTTATTGCTAATGTAATTGCAATTAGCAAAAGTGCTTAATGCTAACTTAATGGCAATTAGCAGGCTACTTAATATCGTAATGTTAGCATAAATAAAGGACTCACCTGCCACCACGGTGATGATCGCCATCACCAAGAAAATCCCCGAATACAAGCCGACCCGAAACGTTACGAAGGGATTTTGCTGGAAAGCGAATCGTGATTTTTACATGATGATGAAATTTACATCCTTCAATGTAAATGCATTTAATAGATAAAATAAACTAATTAAATAAATAATCGACCAAACACCTTCTCCCCAAGTGGTGGAACTCTGAGTCTCTTCATGGCCCTTGTTCGGTCACCCGACTCCAAGTTCAGTGTGAATGTGTTCTGAAGCAATAATAAGTCGAATAAGTGGAATCTGACGTGTCTCGGACATTTGATCATTCAACTGTTAATAACCAACACAGATAACAAATAATACAATTAATACAAAAACAAATGCAAATAATACAAAAAACAAATACAATTAATACAAAAATAAATGCAAATAATATGAAAATAAATGCAAATAATATGAAAATAAATAAAATCTGTCATACCTCTGTTTCCTTGATGAGGTGATCGACTTCTTTGCTCATGTAGAAGATGGCAGTTTCCACATTGGCCTGTCTCCATGTTGCTCCTCTGTCTGTCTTCAACAACTGTTAAAATAAATTAATAAATAAATAAATAAATTAATAAATTAATTTGACATGTTATTCAATCAATCACTTTAACATTTTATTGAATCAATGGATTTAAAACTTTTAATAGTGATGTCATGGTGGTGAGGGTCTTTGAAATAAAATTATTAACAGTAACAACAACATTCAATAATCTCATAAAATATGCAATAACCATAAACTAGCTATTGAATCGATAGAATAGTTTATGAAGAAAACGTTTAGATATTTAGAAACTATTAACAAGAACTTGTTACTATTAATTAAATTTATATACATATTTTTAAAATTGTTACAGTTACAGTTGTGAAACTGATAAAAAACTTTAGAATGATTTGAGACGTTCAAGTGTTTCGAGTTTGAGTGGTTTGAGAAAGTTTTATAAAAATGAAGACTTATAAGAATAATAATACATAAATAAAATGTCATTTAATAATAACAATAACAATAACGACGATAAAAATACGAGAGAGTTTGTACTACTTTGTCGTGCTTTTTGAGTATCTTTCTGAAGCCTGTGAAGTTGAGAGATTGATAGTTCTGCAGGAGGATGAGACTGAGGTAGAATTCTGAGAAGGCGAGCTTTATGTCGTGCATGGACCTGCGTTTAAGTAAGAAACAAATAATACGACATATAATGTTTATTCAATGAGCATCAAGTTGTGATGTATAACGTTTATTTAATAAACATTGTGTTTAGTAAACAGACAAACAGTAAACTGTCACATTTTGAGATATAACAAACAAGTATGTTTTAATAAAGTCGATAACTTCTGAATTATCGGTATTTTCTTGGATTTTTCACAATTTGCAAAATATTCAATCACTTATCTTATTATTACAATTGGCATAGAATATAAAGCCTCTCATCATTCTTATCAGTAGCAGTGAATGTACATTTATTTTAATTCATTCAAGTGCACCAGCAAATCAATTGACAACCTGTGACTTGACTTTTCCTCAGTTTTTGATTTTAAAATTGCTGGCACTTTCTTTCTCATCTTGTTTTTTCCATGTTGGTTGGCATGCGACGTGAACGCATCCAGTTCGGATTGAAGTGCAGAGAACCTTCTCGTGGCTTCCGCAATTTTTTCTGAAGAAAAACAAATGAAGCACCATGTAGGAATATTCAGCCATTTTGATTGAAATGTCAGCAGTAAAAACATTCAATTTAACCTGAATAAAATGTGTTGATTTTTAATAACTCTTTGTCACAATACTGGAAAAATATTTCATCAAATCTGGCAAAGTGCTGTTGAATCATTTCTTCTGTTGCCACTAAAAAAATTTTGTTTCAATAAGCCATTTGCATAAACCACCTGTATTAACTAATAATGACTAAAGAACATAACTGTACGTAATTCAAAGTGAATCTATTTACTTTCTAGGTCTGGTGCGAGTTCTAAGGTTTCGTAAAGTTGCTCTTTCATCGCCTAGAAAGTTTAGTAGTAAATGTAGATATAAATATAATTTACAATTGATAAACTACTAAACTACAAACTACTAATTAGCATCCACGTTAACATTCACTTCCTAACCTCGTATGTAATGTACTGTTTCCTCCATTCCGGAGTTATGTGAGCCGATAAATGCTCGGCAAACTTCATTTTACTCCAACAATTTAACGTCAAATATCAAAATAATCGCCAGTTAGTAGTTCCGAGCAAGTCACATTTCAGAATTGTCTAAAACTGCTGTTTATAAACAATGCCTAGGCGCGTTCAAATCGCAGACACATTTTCAAACAAGACTACATGAACCTGATACAAGCGATTGTTGGTGCGAACAATGTCTTAAAAGACCGCTTATAAAACCTCATTAAAGTCGGTCGTTGAAATCGTGAATGGTGCGAAATTTATGCTAATGACATCGACAGTCTTTAGACTTGGTGCTTAATCGATTGTTCAGTTTCCTGGTAACGTAATGTAATGCACTTTTTTTATTTTAGGATGTTTTTACTTCTTCAGACTTATTAAGTAAAGTCCTCTTAATAACGCACCTCGACTGAAGGTACTCTAGCACTCTATCAATACCTGAATTATTAATTATGCTTTCTTAGGCACAAGATGCCTCACTAAAGCATTCTAAGCTTTAAGCATTACAAGCCATTGACATTCAGACAACTTTCTTACGTAACTTTTTGTCAGGTAAGAATAATTACATTTAATAAGTCTTTGTATAATTTTAACATCAATATATTATCCATCTAGTAGAACGTTGAATAGTTCAGTTTTATAGCCTTTGACCCGAGCATTATCACGCCGTTCGCAGTGTAACTTGGTTAATATTAGACTAAAGTTGGTGATTGATTCCTCGCAATGTCTTGACACGGCCTCTTAAATGACCTGGCTCATGGTCCTGTTAGAATAAACTATGTGTGAGCAGCAGTGTTACATTTAATTACTGCCATTAATGACGAGGTATTCAATATAATCACAAACACAAACCTGCTGTTAGGCGCACAAAACAGAACAGGAGTTCGCAAGCAAGACTAGCTCAGGTGTGATTTAATGACTTTATTATTGATTTGGTTTCTCAGAGTTTGTTTGTGTGAGTCACCAGTTTCGTTTCTAATTAATTTATCGACGACATCGTTTTAGCGTTGGATCATTATGTGACAATCGTCTGCTTTAAGTTGGTCTAGAGAGGTAAACAACGTAACCACGTTTTCTTTTAATTACTTCAGAGTGTGAACCAAACGTTCTTTGTATGTCTTTGTTGAGTTGTGAATTTCTGACCGGTTTTACGACTTGATTATCACAGGATGTCAAAAAAAGCTAACTTACAGGAATATGCAAATGGAGAAGATTCTAATGGATTGGAACAAAAGAGTGAATGCGGCGCCATCAAATTTGTAAACGATGACTCGGTAGGAGTTTCGATTCTTCTATTCTTTAGCGTCAATTGCCTTGGTATTGATTAGTACTCTGAACTTTGCATAACTAATTTTACTACCTATTAAGAAAAACTAGACGTATATTTATTTATATATGCTCATAATAATGAAACATAATTGTATTTGTATTTAAAACATTTGAAACAACCCTGCAGTACATCGGGGACAAAAGCACCTCCTTGGAAGACCTGGACGAACCCGACGGCTGGTTCGGATTCAAAAACAAACAATCCACGGAAAGTAAACTGCATAACAAAGTTGCAGAATGTGATTCCTTGATCAAGAAGCAAATTGAGATGAAGGAAGGTTGGTTTCTCAATTAATCAATCAATCAATCGGTTGATCGACGATCAACATCTTAAGAACCAATGTTCGTCCAGCGAACGTCACTGAGTACCTCGACAGCGTCCAGGGAAAGTTGGACAAAGGCCAGAAAAACAAGTTGAAGTCCAATTTCGAGAGGACGAATCAGAAATGTTCTCACAACATCGAATACCTCCACAGGAAGAAGGACGGTTACTTGAAAAGGTGACACGAAGTTATTATAGTTAAGAAAACATTATTATGTTGATTTAGTTTTTTTTATTTATTTATCATGTAGATACATCATTTTGTTAACTATATTTATCATTATGCTGACATTTATTTTATGATTTGTTGCTTTAAGTAAAGCATGCATTACACATTCAGTGAATAAAAGGGAATAAGAAAATTATGTCTAATTGTCCGTTATCACGAGAACAAAGTTATAAATGATGATGCTATTCTTAGCTACCCGGTGAATATTATAGCATGTTCTTCAGAAGGCAATTTGGATGTATTAAACAAATATGCACAAAGTTACTTCTCCAAAGTGTAAAATCATCAATACCATAAGCATGATTTCAAAACAAATTTAAGCAGATTTTCTGCAAGGCTAATGGCCGGCCCATCAACCCGATATTATTAAGTTAATTATGCGTGGATGTGCAAACAGATTCCATTAAGAAAATAAATCTTAATTCGTCCGAAGACTGCAAGACATGGAGAAGCGTCGAGCGAGTCTAGCAGTCGTTCCTTCAATCAACGGGCCATTGATTGATTTCAAAAGACCCAGGTGAGCATGAAGCTTGTAATTAATTTCCCACTAACTTCATCCTGATTGCCAAGGTACCCTTACAGGTTCAGCTTTTATCTGAATGAGTTGAAAACAATCACTATTTTCTTGGGCTAAACTTAAAAGAAAGAATGTAATTATTAATGTTATTATTCATTATTATAATATTATTATTCAGTAGTGGAATATTCATTAATTTGTTGTACAAGTAGCAATATTGACCTGCTTGGCTATTTACCTTTCACTGAGCAAGGTTTTACTGTCATCAGCATCAGTTCAATAAAGAGTTTGACCTTCAAAATGTCAACGCCTCCTCCAGCCTCCATCTCGTGCAGCAGTGCAGATGATGCTGTTTCTGCTAATTGTGAGTGGACGACATCAGAATAATAAATATTAATCACGACAGAGACGTTCGCGAAGGTGATGATGATCGTGTGGTTGTTGTACGAATTCTCTTGCTGAAAAACAAAACAAAATCCGAACGCTTGCATCACAAATTCTTTTACAAAACACCAAGCTTCGTAGCAGTAGCAATGGCAGCGTTTAATGTTTTAATGTTTTGTAATGCGGTTGTTGATGGTGCAAAAGTTGCGGCAATAGTGATGATATTGGAAGACATTGATACATTGAAAGTCCTCCTTTGATCAGGTGATGATCATGTCACCTCAAAAACATCACTCAAAGGTCTTCAGTCCGTCAAACACCATTTGGCCAATGAGTCTCTCAGAATGACATCCTTCCTTGTGGCTGGGTTGGATGTTAATGTTTATGCATAATCATTTAAATATTCATTACTTATTTCTACTTGTTGGATGTTATTATTCATGCATCATCATTATAATATTTATTATCTGTTTCCACTTGTTAATCTGATATCTCAATATTTAAATTGCATTCTTCAAATTAAATTAGAAAATTATTTGTATACAAGTTGCCTCTTACATTCACTTCAACAAGATGATGTTGATAATTGATTTGTAATGATGATGATTTAATATGATGATGTTAGTAATTAATTTTAATAAGCATTATGATGCCTAAACATTTTCCCCATTAAGAAATCATTCAAACAGCAGTTGCACATTTCCAGGTGCAAATCAAAGTCTTTTGCTGATCTCTCACCAAGAGTTGAGTTCAAGGAGTTCATCTCTCAGAACAACTCCAACTTAAGTTCAGAAATGAAGGAGCCAAAACCTTTGAAGGACAACCGAGGTTTTGACCTTGCCAAGCAGAAGGTCAAGGAGCTGAATGAAAACAATAAAAGGTTGACCACAGCTGTCAGAGAGCTGCAGGTTGCATTAGCATGTTAATCACATGTTATGTTAATCACATCACACGTTTGCGATTAAGCTACGACTCGAAGTTTACACGTATCGTTTAATTATTGTTGGAAATAATTGTATTTGACATTTTAATGCTATTAAAGTCATTGATGATTTTATTACTTCAGATGAAACTGGAAGGCATCATTCGAGAAAGCCAGATGTTAATTGATGAAAGGGTCAGGAGGAGTCACCTTCAGAAGAACATGTTTGAACTCATCGGAAGACAACAAGAAGAAATCACCTGCATCAGGAAGGTTTGCAATCGTTGGCCTTCTTTATAAACGTACAACATGTTATAAACATCTTTATAAACGTATAACATATTATAAACATCTTTATAAACGTATAACATATTATAAACATCTTTATAAACGTATAACATATTATAAACATCTTTATAAACGTATAACATATTATAAACATCTTTATAAATATATAACATATTATAAACATCTTTATAAACCTATAACGTATTATAAACATTTTTATAAACATATAACATATTATAAACATCTTTATAAGCATATAATGCAATATTATAAATATCTTTATAAACATATAACGCATTACTATAAACCTCTATATAAATGTATAAAGCAATATTATAAACATCTTTATAAATATATAACATATTACTTCTTTATATTTATTATACCATAAGAAGGAGATAAAACAGTCATTAAAATACCAAGAAAGCTAGTAGCAACAACAAATTCATTAACTTGAACAATTCTAACAGGATTTACAGAATATTGAGGAGCAAATTGAATTGAAAGTTTATGAGAAGAGTAAGGAGATTCAAAAGACAATTGAGAGTTGCCAATACCAGGTTTTAGAACCATTTCTGATCGTTTCATTTATTGATTCTTATTATTAAATGAATTTTATTATGTTTATTACATGATACGATTTTATTAGTTGTTTTATATTTATTATTATATTTAACCCGAGGCATGACAAAAATAATGGGTCAATATTCTAATATACCGGTTGCAATTTCATGTTGTATATAATATTATTGTAACGCTTAGCTATACAAAGTTATGTTATTCACAATGATGATATTATTCATCATAATTTAAATGATTGTTTTGAAATAACAATTAGCAAAGGTTCAAATTTCTTTGAAGATCTTCCAACTCGAACATGTCAGCTCCAACCACCACCTCGAACTGCTCCCTGACAGCAACATCTGCACCAAATATCTCGGACAGTTCGCCATAAAAGCGCTCGACCACCTCTTGACCTTCGTTGCTGCCATTTTTATTGTCTTGGCTACCATGGCTTCCAATCTCCGGCATTACCAGCTGAATGCCGGCTGGTGAGTTGCGGATTTGTGTGAATTTCCATGACTTTTGGCTGTCCATCAGCAAAAAGTTAGGTAGCTAGTTTGCATTGGTCGCACTGATGACACTTACTAGTATAAGTGTATATACTTTATAGCTGGACATAGATATCTGTGGTGATAACATTTGAATTTATTACATAGTTTTTATTTCTGGATTAGGAATAATTGAATGCAAGATATTCAAGTTTATGTGTTGTTTTCAGGTCGCAAAAGTTGTTCTCTTTTCTCGTCTTGGCATGCATGGCCGGTGCGTTCGTCTTTTGGAACGTCACCTGGGATTACGGAAGTCGTGCAAATGAACTTTAATCCTGAGAAGCAGGGATCTTCAAACTTTGTTTGCACGTGCCATAATTCTGAACTCTCAAATGTGGCCTTTATTCCATCGATTTGTGATGGTGGTCGATTTGATCGTTAATTGGTTATTAATTGGTTGTTTTGTTTAATTAATTTTTTGTTTAATTTTATTTCCTCACATTTGTCTCACTGCAAATTAACTTCTCTCCTTGATGTTTTGTTTGAAATTTAAAACTTTGTCATCACTTGATTAATTTTGCAACCGACAACCATGACTTGTAAGCATGACAACACACCGAGGGAACCATTCTTTCCTACATTCTATTTTAGGATCTCCAAACCGTTTGTCTAAAAGGTTTGCTTATTTGCTTTAATCACCACCAGTGCTACTAAAAGGTGCTCACCTGATTTTTGATTCCACGTCCATGTGCCTATGTTTATTTGAGCTGCCAATTTGCTGCACACAATTGCATTAATATATTAAAGTTTATTGATTTAATAATTTTAGTTTACTTCATTTTCTAAAATCAAATATTTAAATTAGATTAAATATTCCTTGAGAATGCCAGGAGAATTCACCATTCCATTCACTTCAATATCAATCTTTTTTGTTCATGAAAGTATGATACAGATATATTGTTCACAAATACAAACGCAAATATTACAAAAAGCATTTTTTATTCTAAGGACTATTTTCCCATATTTCGTGATTTTGCCATTAAATTAAAGGAAATAGCAAACCCATCAGGGCCATAGTAATATCTTACTTATTGAAGGATTGACTTACCAAGAATTATAATTTAATCTGCTAAACTTATCCAATTATATCCTGGCAGCCTAAACATTTTTCATAAAATGATAGAACAAAAATTGAATCAAATCATGAAATTTAAAACTTGTTGTTTATTTGCTTAGCAGCAAACAATTATTTTTACAATAAAAACATGTAAAGAGAATAAAGACACTGAGCTTACCTGAGCTTTGCTTGGACCACTAAATTATTATTATTTATTAATTACGAGAATTTAGAAATATATCAAGGTGTAAAATGGCAGGAGTAGGAGGATGCATGCCATCTAAAAGCACATTGCTTATCTGCTTAACACAGAGAGGAAGCAAATTCTACGGACCCAAATGGTTTTACAATCTTTTTCCTTGCCCAACTGATACAATATTCAAATTTCCCAAAATTTCTGTTGGCAGCCTTGCCTGATTCTAGGATGACCGACTTAGATGGGGCCTTTACATATGTCATAGGTATTTTCTCAAAAGTCAGAACTTTTCTCAACTTTCTATTTCCTCTTGGGCATTGAATTTCCTCCAAGTGAGAAGTTACATAAATTGCAAAACATAACAAACTTCCATTTTATTCAAAATCAATAAAAACTTTCACCTGCACCGTTCAACTGCAAGTTTAGTTGACATTTTTTGATTCTAAAGTTTTTATTTGTGAAATACCCGGGTCTTAAGCAAGGGGAAATAAAGTATTTACACCAGCAAAGGGCACAACTCGTGGATAATTCATGATTAAAACTATCCAAGATCCAAAATGAATACTGAAATGTACATTAAATTCTACTAAACTAGCTATTAAACAATTGAAACTTAAGGTTCCAATTTTGGAGGAGAGGTATATGAAAGAAAATATTAAAAGTTAAATATTAAATAATAGTAATTTATTTCACAACCCATTCGAAACATGAACATTTTCATGATAGCAAGAAATTTACTAGGTGCTCAAAAGCAGATCAACAATGACTATAAAACTGAAAACACAAGTGGAAATATGACAAATGGGGTTTGATTGGTTGGAAGTTGAGAAGTTGCTCAGATGATGTCAGGGTCACTGTCGAAGTAGGCCACGCGGTCTGTGCCCTCTGTTTCGTAGGTGGACGTGTGCATTGCAAGTATACGGAGGAGGGGCCTCAACTTCAGCCACCAATTGTCAACGGGGATGCGATGCCTGAAATTGAAGTTTTAACCGATCAAATACTCGATGCTTTAATTAATAAATTATGATTACAATAACATAATTTCAGAATCTAATGGAGAAATACGAGTGAAGGGCAAAATCAAAGTGCATGTTTAATGTAAACTTGTATGAAACGTGCCAACTCACGCAAAATCGCTCTGTTCCTTCAACTCCTGCAATGGTGTGAAAGTTGACATTTTCTTCTTCAGACCAAGCAGAGTTGCACTCTCAGGTGATTTTGTGTAAACGGAGCCTGCGTTGAACCAAAAGAATAATATTTCAGTATGTGTCAGAGTGCAAAAAAAGTGTTGTTGGAATTATTTTGTTCAATATATCCTGATTTAAATATTCATATTATTATATATGCCAAAAATGCTTCTTATGCAACTAAAGAGAGAACCCCTTAAACCTCCAGTAAAGCCAGTTCATCCTAATAGCTGTGCCTGTGATAATGGTTAACAGCAAAAAACTCCAAGACAAAGCGCAACATTACGATTGGCTGAATTCATCACATGACCCACCATCAGAAGTCTTGTTGGCTTCAATTTGCTTGACAAGGAAATCAACACATTTTGTGGCCCATTTTGTTCCGAGAATTCTGTCAAAAGGACTCGGACTGCCTCCCTAATCAACATTATGAATAATTAATTTATAACTAAATTTCGATATATGTCTATAGTTTATAATATTTGCCTGCTAATATCACTTTATAATCACCTAAATACAATTTATTTTAGTAAAATGTGGAGCAACTGCTGACCACGTACATTTGGGTGATGGCTAAAAAAAACTAATAATCAAGAACTTAAACAACTAGCAAGCCAATTAAAGCAGTCTTTAATGAAACAATTAATTAAGTAAAATATTAAATCAAAGTTCAAACCTGCTGCATGTGACCGAGGACGTTGAGTCTGCATTGGAAGACACCTTTGCCTTCCTCCTGGTACAAGCGGGTCACAAATTCACTGGTGTAATTCTCATTGGCTTTTTCGCTCCTTCAAAAAAATAACAATTTAATTAACTGATGGTTAAGCTATTGTTAATAATTAAACCACTAAATAGTCCAATCAATGAAATTAATTAATGCAAATAATATTATCAAGACAAACCTCAAAACCATTCCTCTTTTAACTCCTGCTTGGATCTTTGCTGCCAAATGTTTCACATCACCCTAAACAATTTGTGGACAAAATTAAAATTCAACAAAAACCAGAAAATAAGTAAATTAATAATAATAATAATAATATGATCTTAATTAAATCATTTTAGTAACCACAATAAACCCAAGGGAGCCCACCTGGAGATCAGCAGCAGTGAATGGTTCTTCGTAAATGTAAGCGGCATCTGCACCACTGGCGAGGGCACTCAGTGTGGCCAGGTAGCCCGAGTACCCTCCCATGACTTCGAGGACAAACACCCTATTGCTGGTACCAGAGGCTGACTGCTTGATTCGGTCTGCAATCTAAGAGCAACAACAACAACCCCTTGAGATTCATTGGAAAATAAAATTACAAATTAATTATTTGAAGTTACTAATTAGATAAGCAATACTCATAGATATCTTAACAACTCAAAGATCAAACAAAAAAAATCTACAAATTGCATTTCAAATCAACCGAAAAAAACGAAATGGTTACCATGGCGATGGCGTTCAGGGAGGTGTCCGAACCGAGGGTGAAGTCGGTGCCGGGAACGTTGTTTGAAATGGTGGCCGGTATGATGGTCATCGGGATGCAGAACTCCTTGAACTTGTCTCGGTTCTCGACCAATTGCAGTGCACTCTCGAAAGCCTAACGATGGTTTTCAAATGCCAATGTACTTTTAATTTAATTCAGAATCATAAAATATATAATATAATAATTAATAATAAAATATGTAAAATAATAAATCAAGTATAAACAAAAATATAAAGAATGATGTCACCATTCATAAAAATTAAAACAAGCAGCTTAAATAATTAATTAATTATTATTAATAAAATAATTAATGTAAAACCTCAAATCCACCAATGATGAGGAGACCATGAATATTAAACTTCTTGAATTTTTGTGCCACCAGCTCCAACCCAACGGCAGCAGGGGTTGTCCTGGAGGTCTTCAGCTTGGCTCCTCCCATTCCAGACCACCCCTGCACATCTCTCCAGGTCAACTGGGACACCTGGAGTTAAGAAGCCAAAGTTCAAGTTTTCTATTTTTAAACCTCAATACCAAGCAGCACTTCATTAGCTTCATGCATAATTATGCATATTATTTCATTAAAACTAACATTTACAATTAATTTCACATTTTTAAATTAAAGAATTCAAAACAAATGAGAATTTGGTTGAATTTGATTACAATATCAAAAGAAACAGATGGAGATCCGATGACCTTATCGTGCGAGAGGCCATCGAATCCAGAGAGGATTCCGTAGACTTTGTAGCCTCTCGTGATGCCGATCCTCACGAAAGAACGAGCGGCTGCGTTCACTCCGCATGCAGGTGCACCAACGCACATCACCGCCAAGTTGTAAGGCGTCTGTAATCATTTTTCAATAATAACTGATTTTGTTTACAACTTCAATGTTATCTTAATTGTTATACTACATTTTAAATAATAATATAAAATTTTAAATATAATATAAAAAATATATATTATATTCTGCTTAGGTATTTTACTTCATTATTATTATTATTATTATTATTATTATTATTAGTTACCATATTTAATACGCTCAATTAGTAGTGGGACGGTTGTATCTGAATTACCATTAACTGCTAATTTAAATTTAAAAAATCATTATCTAATCATTTAAAGGATTAATTGTCAAACACACATCAATATTTGTAAACATTAATTGCAATCATTAAACATTTAAATTCATTAATAATGCTCACAAAGTTATTAAAGAGAACATACTATGAAAACAACAAATGCAATGTTATGAAAAAACAAAATTAACATTTTAAACAATTGAATCATAACATTTTAATAAATAACATTTAAAAAAATCACAAATAATTTTAGAAAATGATAAACATGCACTAAACATGATTATATATAAAAAATCATTTCAGCAATTACAAAGAATCATCAACTTTGAAAGAATGTCTTTAAAACAAAAATGTAACAATGAAAATAATGAAATTGATATCTTAATATAATAATTTAGAGAAAAGATAAGTTAGCTAAGGCAGAGGTTAGTCCCTAACAATAAATTGAAATAACAAATTAAATAAAATGTAAATGTGAACAAGAAACAAGGAATTGTTAGAAATGAACTCAGATTTAAAATGATTTTCAATTCTTACCCCCTTCGAGAAGAAAACATGGTTTGAAGGATGTTAATGTTATTAATGTTTATATTAGTTGTAACAAGTAACTTACAATTTAAATATAAACTGCAAACACTTTATCAAATATACAAATATTCATTGAGGTCGCAAGTAAAAACAAAAATATAATCAATTTCACAAAACCAGAAATCAAGAGAGACAGGTAAGTGGCCGATCGAATGAAGAATAACAATCAGCATGCAAACATTAAAGACAAACAACAATGCAACAACAAACCCACAACCACAAAACAAACAGCAGACAAAAACTGTCAGTTGTTGTCGTCAATGTTTTTCATTAAAGACAAACAACAATGCAACAACAAACCCACAACCACAAAACAAACAGCAGACAAAAACAGTCAGTTGTTGTCGTCAATGTTTAGGAGTCACGTCTCCATGGATACTAACACAAATCTCGAGAAGAGGGGCCTTAGCACTCGTTAGTTCGTTATAAGATTCGAGGTCCGAAGAAAAGTTTCTGACAAGCAATGTCAACTGGTTAGTAAATATCGATGAAAACACAAACATACAAATACATTTCTAACTGAATTACACAACACAACGACATAACGAATACATAATGAAATAAAAGATTCAAACAAAAATGACTTATTCTGAAACATATTATTTGATGCGTACACTGATGCATAGTTTTTCTAAGCTCAGAACCAAATGTACACAATGCATACTATCCATACTGGACAGTAAATTTGTTAGCAAACAATACCGTCTGCAAAATACTTTACATGTTAGTGAAGGACATTTTGAGTAGAAGAAAAATAAGCCAATTAAATAAACTAATGTTGTTTAAATTTAGGAGAAAGTAAAAAGCTCTTGTTAGGTTTCGTTAGCATGCAGCTTTTGAAAGGGAGTCGATGAAAAGCAACAACAACAACGAAGCAAGCCTGCTGCAAACAACAACAACAATGAGGCAAGCCTGCTGTTCGAAAAACAAGCAGCTGGGAGGCGAGGAAGCAACTCGAAACAGCTTTTTACCTCGGTGATCTTTCCAGACGCCTGAGCTTTGTTGAGAGTTAGGAAATCATACACGTTGCTCGTGAAACTCCTTCACGATTTTTGGTCAGAAATAATTTTTAAGTGCAATCAATATTTGATTTTAAAACTAATTCATTAAAATAGTAAACTGCTGCTTATGATATAATAATAATAATAAATTTATAATTCAGACTGCACAAATTATGAGTTGATAAGTTGCTTAATAAATTGACGTCAACGGCATGAATTATTTTAATTCGTTTATTTGAATGTTTCAGATTTTGCACAAAATTTTAATAGCCTAGTCAGAACATACTCAACTCCCAAGCACTCATTAAACACTTCTATATAAACTTCTTATTTATTACAAATTACAATCGAGAAGAATCAAGAAATTAATCCAAAGTTGACCAACCTTCCTCTAAGTTTGACAGCCTCGTCGAAGTTTTTCTTGTCCATTGCAGCCTGCACCTCTTTGGTGCGAGCCACGCATTCCAAGAGGGGTACTCGGACGATTTGGTTCCCCGTGAGGGAGATGACGCAGGCAGGAGTGAAAGGGGTGGCCTCCATCAGGGCATTCACGGCCTCGGCACCCATCCTGCAACCCTGTGTGATAGATCAAATAAGCGTTTAGTAATGCTGTAATAATATAATAACAAACATAACATTAAATAATTTAAAACAATCAACCGGCATTATTAAGTGATAAAATAACTTATTAAACCTTAAAAATACTACAACCAAATTTATTAACTTATATCACTTCAAGTAACTTAAAAATGAATTCTCAAATAAATTTAAAACTGAAAACGAACCAAGAGTCGATCGAACGCGGAAGGATTTCCACCTCTCTGAACGTGGCCCAGGATGGTCACTCGGGTGTCGTAGTGGAGTCTCGAGGAGATCAACTGGAAGGAATTAATGAATTCAATTAAATAATTAATTAAATGATTAATTATTGAGTTAATGGATCTGGGGTTGTAATTACAGTTCATTCAGGTGATTCACTTTTCTGTTAATATACATATATTAATAATTGTGGCAGTAAATGGTGAGTTGTATAATGTACCATAATATATAATGCTACGTACACATCATAAAATCCTCCAAATTACCATATTGAATTTATAAAATAATAAAGTTCAAATCATTATCATTGTCTAAATGAAATATATAAAATATTGAAGTTCAGGCATCATTATCATCATATATACCTTCCTGACATCCTCAGGAGTGATTGGTTTCCCTTCGATGTCGATGGCTCCTTCGGCAACAATTATGGTGTTCAGTCTCTGACCAAGGTTCCTCTCCTGAAAAGAATTTATTCAATTTAATCAATTTATTCAATTTAAATAATTTAATCAATTTAATCAATATATTTCTAATCACTTTATCCAGTGCTATATGTCTGTAAACTTTATTTTATTTCTTAATTACTGATTAATTAGCATCAAGTAAACCTTCGAAGGTACTACACACAAGACGATGCTTTCAAAATGCAACTAAAGCACTAGCCACTAAATCACAAAACAAAAAAACATGTAAAACATTGAGACCTGAGCAAGTTTGTCACAAAGCCTGTCCTCCCAACCAATCTCAGGTGGGCATTCTGGGATGAACACCCAATCAGCCTCTGAAGCCAGGGCTGCCACAAGTGCCAGGTACCTGTGAGTCGATGGATTATGTAAGCAATCAATTCACAAACAATCACATCAGTCGTGATGTAAGTTTTATTGCTTAGAAGTGACATGACAAAACAACGCAGGCAAAATTCATCATCCATTCACTCATTCGCTCCTTCATTCATCCACTCATCTGCTCACCACTCATTCACTCACCCACAATGTCTTCCCATGACCTCGAGAACAAAACATCTTTGATGACTGCAAAGAGAGATAAAGATATGCATGATGTTGTATGTTACTTATAAGTAATATAAATAATATATTAATGAAACAAAACAAATCATCAATAAAATAATCAGAAATGCTTACCTGCTTGCAGTGGGAGCGATGTTATCAATGGCTTCGATGATGCGATGAAGTGCAGAATCAGTCCCGATGGTCATGTCGGTGCCACAGAAGTCGTTGTCGATGGATCCGACGAGACCCACGATGTTCAGGTGCGAACACGAGTTGGCCTTATCTTGTGTGATTTTGCCTGGTAAACAAATGAAATCAATAAGTAAACAAATGAAACTAATGGATAAAAAATAGGTAAATAACAGTATATTATAGTAAATAAATAAATACTAATAATAATATAAAAACTAAATAATAATTTGAATTCAAATAGTTCGAACAGAATTCAAAACATTAAAACTAAAATTTCAAATGAAAAATTTGCAAAATATAAACTACAAGATACCCGTATCAACAAGCTCCTTGAGAAGACTTGCCCATTCCTGTCTGAAAAGGTTAGCCCCGGTGAGACTTCCATCACCCCCGATGCAAACGAGGTTCGTGATGTTCTTTTCCAACAGATTCAGAGTGGCCTTCAATCTTCCCGGTCGTTCCCTGAACTCCATGCACCTCGCACTGCCGATGACGGTACCTCCCTGCAAATGCGGATTAAAATGACGATCAAATATGATTCTATTCGAATTTACCAAAATAGGCTTTTCCTTTGTATAATAAATAAAAGTGCTGATCAACTTTAAACAGTATTAAGTCAACATCCTAAGGTCATCCTTTGGTTTATTTGAAATATTCAATGTTTTAGAGATGTTTGACAAAAATTTTAATTCACTCTGCATTATTAAAGCAACCATTAGAGCTGAGAAGCTAAGCAAGAGGTGAAACAACCTTCTGAATGATATTGGAAACAGTCTTCCAGTCAGCAAGGACAATGTTGGACCCTCCATCAACCATGCCCTGGTAACCCTGGAGATAAAGAGAAAATAATAATAATAAACTTCTTTCAACTGCAACTCCTGCACAGTGCAATAACTTACTTCTTTTATTAAATAGACTTTACATCCAACATAGATGCCCATTCTTACAATTGCTCTTACAGCTGCATTCATCCCTGCAAATTTCAATTTCATTTTTAATTATACTTTTAAGAGGTATGCAATGTAGACAACTAGGTTGACAGATAAATAATTTTAATAAAATGTTTTTACATTTACCTTGTGAATCTCCGCCACTTGTAAAAACCGCAATGGTGCGCCCTGCGTAACATCCTTTGTCGATTTTCTTCCCTTCGTTTCCAGCTTCAATGGAAATACTTTCAGACTTCTTTATGGGGTTCATTCTCCTGACAAATTCGGCATTTTCTTCATGTGATAAAACTTGTCCTTCCATTTTTTAAAGATTCTCTGAGAGGAAAGGTAGTTTCTGTAGTGACCGATCCGCACAAAAACGTCAACAACTATTTTCGAATAAAATTATTTCCAAAAGCCACTGCTTAAATACACAATCTAAATATTGACATCTGCATAATTGCGTAAATTACGTTAATTGCAATCTAAAAGTTTCTTTATTATACAACACCTGATCACACTCACCACCGTGCCGGCTAACGAATGTTGGGCAAGTGATCTTCGGTTTTGTTCATTGTGTATAAACAATGGTAAGGTGTCCTTCAACCACTTTTGAAGGTCAAGCTGTTTGCTTAAAATTAAAATCATTAAACTAAATCTGTTTATTACAAATTAATTAAACATTGGCTTAAACATTTAAGAGTTGTGCAATTCTGCAGATTATAAGTTTAATCTTGACTTGTAACAATAATCGAGGTTCATTTTATTCCAAAAAATGAAATTATAGTGAAAACTTTGCAGCAGTTCTTAGATGTTTCAAAGGTTCTGGTTCAAAATATGTTGCTGCAAAGCTTAAAAGATTTGTCAAAACTTTGGTTATTATTTTGTTGAATTTACAGAATTATAAATTTAACTGATAGGTTTAAATCCCTGTTTTCAGCGTAGAGCCTTTATTCTATAAAATGACCAATTTCATATGTGTTTCTTAATAATGTTGCAGAAAACCAGAAGAGCAATTGTTCATATTGGTTAAGAAGTTTAACTCTCAAATAATAGGCTGGAAATGTTTGCAGATTTTTTACAAAATAAAGTAAATAAGTGTGAAACTATTCTGGGTTCAAGAATGAACTACGACTTGTACTAATGTGAATTTATGCAAATTATGTGCTATCTTAATTATCACTTCAAAGTCTCACAAATCACGCGTACAGTGAATGCTTCGAATTGAAAATTGTTTATTCGAAGGTTCACCACTAGCTAAACAAACTTGTCATAATGTACTGGTGATGACAAAACGATGACCCAAGGTCGGTAAGACAACTAATGACAAGTTAAGAGTAAGATGGCGGATAATGGATATTCAACATTTATTGGAGATAGCTCTACGATCTACATTTTTCACGGTGATTAGGGCCAGTATGATGACAATTCCGTGGTCAATAATTTATTGTATTTGCTGGATGAAGATGATGATCACGGCAACAGAAACTGTCATGACTGAAAAGCATACGATCCCAGGAAAGTGTGTTCAACAGAGATCACCTGTAATTAAAAATCTTTAAAAATTATTTCGTATTTTTATGTTATATATGCATTGAAATGGCAGTAATGTTCACTAAAGTGTAGAATAATCGAAGTGTGATTCAGAGACGTCATTTGACTTTAGATGCAAAAAATGCAACACAAATGTTGAGCGAGGGTTTCCCCTCTTCTTTGAAAAAGTTGAAATGATGCCCCTGGTATGGTTTCGTAGCATTTCAGGTAATCGCCTATAGCAGGTAGTCATCAGTAAGACCTACCTTTGTTATGTCTAACTCACCTTTACAAATATTTACAACTCAAAGTGCATGTCGTAATTTTGCAGTGATCGTTTTAATTAATTAATTAGTATTTTTCAATGATTTATTAAAATTCGAGTATCACAGCAAATATTTCCTTTTGGATAATGAATAATTAAGAATACATATTATTCATAAGAGCATCAAATTTTGAAATCAATTTTGAGAATTTTATGCAATTTCGATTTATTTTACTTATTTACTTGTATTTTATACTTAACTTAAGATTAAACTTAACTTTTACTTTTTCGTATTTGCACACATGGCGTGACGTCATAAAAGTAGTAATTTTTAAATTAAAAGTGCATAAATACTCTATGAATATCTTCCATTGATTTAATTGAATTTCTTTAAATTATTACATTCTCATTTTAAAACAAATAAAACATTTTCAATAAAGTATTAGCAGTTATTCGTGAAGTTGATGTCCATCATTAAGCATATAGCCTTTGCCGATAATCTGGTGTCGTCAACTGACATTGGAATGGAAATGATGTTGAAACAACTAGAAGTGGAGATGGATAAGTCATGCAAGCCTCAGTCAGGTATGGAAGACAGGGAATTCTCCAGTTGCATAGCAGGATTCCTGAGGTCAGAATACGAACAATGACCAATGTTTTGCAACAAGCAAAACAGAGTAATGATATCTTCTTCATGGATGTGCTGCACAAAAATACAACTATCGTGTGCGAGGTCAGGAGATTTGGAAAGCCGCAGCTGAAAAGCTCCGGAAGTGCTGAGAAAACTAATTCTCGGCTCCTGACCACGGCTGATCAGTTATACAAAACCGTTGATGGATACGGCTTGAAGTCTCTTGTACCTGCCACGGTTCCAAACGAATGATTGGTGGATGGTATAGACAGGATGCCAACCCAGCACTTCTTCCAATGCTTAAAAGTTCACGCTGCCGTTTTACACAATAACTGCGCTCTGCAAGAAGATACCCCATGACCAACACTGCTTGCGATGCCGGCTGTGAGGTAGCCGAGTCAGTGGGCCACATTGTTCAAAATTGTCGTAGAACAGATGGCCCTCGTCATTCAAGGCATGACTCCATAGTTCGTACGCTAGAAGCAACACTGAAAAGGAAGGGCTACTCGACCAGGTTAGAGCCAAGAATTCCAACTGAGCTAGGAACAATGGAATGAATCTGAGTACATTGTTAGCGATGTTGCAGTGATTTCTGACATCTTTGGACTGGATAGAGTTCACGGTTTCATAGTCAACAAGTATGACAGACCCTATATTCACAAATGGATGAAGCAAAACAATCCATTTTCCAAACCTTGTGAAGGGAGAGAGACAATGTTTCAAAAAGTAGTATTTTATTAAGTCCTCAGCAGAACTTGATAATTAGGACTCACTCATTTCCGAGTCTGAATGTGCTTCTGCTGAGCTGACATCTTCCTTTTCCACCAGATTGTTTTCCATCGGCACCGCTTCATCGGATGCTTCACTCGGTTTCTCCTTCTCTGCTTCCTTGCTGCTTTCTGCTTTTTCTTCTTTTTTCTCGTCTTCCAATTGCTCTTTCTCATCCCCCTCCTCCTCCATTCTCGTTCTATCTTCATAATCTGAAAAAGTGACATCTATATTGTAACTATTACTAGCGTCAACAGCTGCGTTTAATATTTGGATAATGGTTGAGAGCAAATGAAAATGTACCTGACTGATATATTCATTAATTGAATTTTTAAAGTTTGCAGATTCATTCAGTTGGTTGATTAATCGTCGACTTTTTTAGTATAGTCTAACTCTACAAAATAATTTAATTTTGCATAAAAAACAACTAGAGTATAATCATTAATGAAATTAATAATAACAGAATGAATTTATTTGAACAATTTCGTCACAAAGGACCTCACAAAAAAAGCATAAAATCTTCGATATCCGAAGATATCAAAGATCCTCCTACAAACTCGGAATGATAATTTATCGGAAGGTTTTTATTCCTCGAATAAAACAAGTTCAAAGTTTGCCACACGTTCTAAAAATCCAGAAAATTCTATTCCATTTTCTTTCTAACACGTCATCGCATCTCATGTCGCTCGTCATAAATTCCTATGCCTCAACTTCATCTTAGTGCGTGACGTCATTTTTAATGACCTCCACGATTTTTGGAGAAGTGATGCAAAAGGGGTGAGCAAATTTCGTCAGTTCTCAATGGCTTATCAAGGTTAGGGTTTGAGAGGCTGTGCCGTCAATATTCGCATCCATGTTCGAAACCCAGATAACTCATTCGGCACTTCAGTCATATTAAATGGCATCTTAGCACCTCCAAACAAAAGCATTGTGTCTACAAGCTGTAAGACACGGTATTTGTGTACTTAACGAGGTAACTCCATTTCACAACTAGGTGATTAGGACGGATATGACATGTCATTTAATTAAATTAATTGAATGACGTGATTCTGGGTTATCAGCTTTTAAAAGACTGGTCAAGCTGATTTGAACCCGTGACATTTTGATCTTGTACATTTTAAGCTTTGTTAAACTGCAAAAATTGTAAGATTTGATTAATTCTTATCTTAATTCTTTAATTCTTAAAGATCTTTGTACCTACTTTGAAATTATTTGCTGCTACAAACTCGCCATCATCGTAAAACTCGTCATAATTTGTATAACGTCATTTTGCTTGTTAAATTGTGTAACTGCAGTGAGGCCAACATTTAATAAAAACTGATCGCTTTAAAATATTCTCTGTGAGGGCTTAATAGGAGATAAATAATAACAATCTAGTTGAAGGTCACAGCTTCTCTTCAGTCAACCTTTGGACCAAAAGTCTCTTGTTTACCACCAACTCAGTCAACTAAAGCATTCCCATTCGACTGTTTTGTGAATGAATTTCGAATCTTTCACCACGAACACCACAAGGTGTTTAGCGAGCGGAGACCACCTATCATATGTTTTTTTTCGTATTTTTTGTGGGAAGGTTGAGGAACCCCAAATACAACCTAGCACTGTTTTACTGATTCTCACGAGACTATGAATAATTACTGCGCCTTAATAATTTTGGTACTCAATTAGTCAGTAAATTCAGCGACAATTCGCCTGGGAACATTTACATCCCTATTATCTGCTTGAGCTCTCAGATGATGTGACAGACAACACGCAATGATCCCTGATGTCTTCATGACTTGTGATTGATTAATTCACCTGATGCGTGCATGCACGGGGGAAATTCTCAAATGCGATCTCAAATTGGATCAAATCTGCTTGGTGTGGAGCCGTTTAGTGACCAATGCGGGTCAACATGTCTTCCTAATAAAATGCTGCGCAGTAATGATAATAGTAATAACAAAGTGATAACGCTAGTTAACTTCTAACAAAATATTTATAGGCGACTACACTGTTCAACGGTTTGCTTGTACCTGTTTGTAAACTTTTTAAGTTTTATGTGAAATTTTTAAGAAATTAAAATTGAAATTTTAACAGAAAATATTTCTTGAATTCAAAACATTAACAAATTCTATATCTAAACGAATGAAAATATGTAAAACACGAGAGACTTGGTAAAAAGTCCACGAACATGCAAAAATGAGTGAACAAAGTTCTTTGGCCAGCATCCACTTCTGGCAACATTTGAACATAAACTTTGAATCATTGAATTAATAAAACAAAAAAAAAAAACATTAAAAAAATATTTAATATCTAATGACAAATCAAAATTCCTTAGGACATAATTTTTAAATGCATTCACCTTCCATGAATCTAAAACCAGTAAAGCGTGCAAAAAAAAATATGACAGATGGAAAGAAATGAAAACGTCTGAAGAAAATATGAAAATTGAAAAGAGCCATTCTCTCTAAGTCAACATTTGACTGGTCCCACAGGCATGTCTCCACACTGGACAGTGAAATAGCAACTGAGAATATGAAACCAGCATGTGCAAAATCAATTTTCTCAAAACAGTGGTAAATAATTTAAAGGCGAAATAGAAATAAACCTCACAACATAATCGGGAATTTCCGAAAAAAGGTCTCTTCCTCTAGCTTCGGTTCTAAAGCTTCATGCTTTGTGCCACTTTAAAAGCTAACGAATGGGCTGCAAAACGTCAGGCCATAAAAATGAATCGAACGAAAAGAGAATGAACTCAACTTAGCACTTTACGACCAACAAATGAATGATTGCTCGGTTGTTTACGCCTGCTTGATTACTGATGCTTTCACCATTTAAAAAAAAATTACGTAGAACAAAAATAAAAACCAATGATTCCAAAAATTCATTCAACCTTGTAGCAGCTCACTGGTTGCCTTTCCACCCTCTGGTGTGGGTATGGTGATCTCCAACTGAGGGTTTGGTTCAAAAGGTGGAGGAGGTGTGGGTGGAGATTGTTGGTCGTCGAGCTGTTGGGGGGCAGGAGGGAGGTCCATTGGGGTTGACTGAGGCAGGGATGTCATTGTTTCAGGGGGTGGTGGGCTGAATTCTGGAGGTCCTGGACGCTGGGGGGATTCCAAAGTCTGGAAATAATAAGTTAATAAATAAATTAGTTAATTAATTAATTTTGATCATTCCATTTTAATCAATGTTTTAACACATTTAGATATTTAAATGCTGCTAAAAATTAATTTGAACACGCTTTTAAACTAAAATCTGCTTAAAAACAAAATTAGTCAGAACATTTTCTAAACCCTCCCAAAAAAAACTTGCAACAATTCGTATCACCTTGTCCTCATTGTCCGCCAGTTCTTCGACCACCAGTGAAGGAAAGACTCCAACCTTTCCATTGAACTCTCCTTCCCACCATCCATCATCCACTCCATCGTGCAATTCCTTCCTTAAGATCTTTATCAGTTGACCCTCAGGAAAGGTCAGTTCTTCGTCACAAGTGGCGTAATAATCATACATGGCTCTGGCCCACGTGCCCTCTGTAAGATTAGATGGAATCAGAAGTAAGCTTAAGTTAATGTCATCGGTCAAATATTAATACTTAAACTGAAATAACTACAGATCTCCAGAATAATTATCCAACTAAATCCAATATACAATTTTTGTAAAACAATTCAACAGAAGTTATATCAACAAAACCACACCTGTAGTGACAATCACAAAACAAATGAAACTTTGAAATGATTTCAAATGAAATGGAGAATAAAAGGAAGATGAATTGATAACAATTAATAAATAATAAAATAACAATTAATAAATAAATAAAGTAAATAATAAAAAATATAAGCCATGAAAACGTCCTCAATTTACCTGAGGAAGGCATGATTGGCAGCGTAGTGAGAGCAGCCTGAACCTCATAATCGGAGGTCGAGTAAGCAGCTTGAACTCCATTTTCCAATGGTATTTCCGCATCTTCGGCTGGATAATCTTGAACGCTGGTCGCTCGGTAGTCTCCGTTGTGTTGTTGATGCTGAGGAGTTGCTGCTGTCGCCTTGTTGTTGTCGTCGTAGGCGTGAGTTGGCGTGTGAATGTTGTGGTCTGCAGGGAGAACCACCGAACCTATTTGGACGTAACTCGCCGGCACCAATCCAGACTGTCCTGCGCTATTTCTTGCCTGAATTAGTTCAAGTGTGTTATTACATGTTTTAATTGTTATTACTTAGCTATTACTCATTTATTCTGTTTTTAAATTTTGGAGTCCATATCATATTTAAATATTGAATTAATTAAAATTAATGATTGGGCACTTTTTGTAATCACAAAGTCAATGACTGCCCCTCAATTGACAAATGTGAGAATTGATTTAAAAAAACACAGTGTTGCAATAAGTTATGGTTAACATAATAAGTTATGGTTAAGTGATCGAATTAACCCTGATCCATCCATCTCCAGCTTCTCCAAGTGCCTGCAATTGCTCCCCTTCGGTTATGTCGATTTCATTTGAAGCAGACGCCTGCACAGAACAGGATCAAAAATGTTGTCAATATGAGTAAGTTGAACACTTGTTGGATTGTATTATGTAGTTGTGTAATTATAGTTCATAAATTAAATTATTATATGGAAAAATATCTAAATAAAAAAGAACGCAACTTTTTCATCGATTGTGCAATTAATGGCAAAAAAACCTCTTGTTAATAATAATTAATAGTGATTAATCACTTTTGATTAGAAAATTCAGTTAAATAATGTAAGTAAAAGATATTTCAACATGTAAAGATTGTTAATAATATAAACCTGGAAGCTGTACAGAGCCACACTAGGCTGTCCAATTTCTGCCTCAATTTGATGAGTTTGTTCTGCGAATGATTGATGAGATGGCGAGCCAGAAGAGATCTGTTGTTGTAGTGGTTGTTGTTGTTGCTGTTGTGGTTGTTGTGAATCAACCCACGTGGTCGGGGCATCATCAATCCATGTAGTTGGAACATCATCAACTTTGTAGTTGTTAGCATTGGCATCTTTTGCTCCAGGAAACTCGTCCACGGTTTGCAGAGGAACATCATCGCTCTGTTCACATTGTTGTCATTGTTTATTATAATAACAAATAATAATAATTTTAAAATTATCTTTATTAAATTACTACTCATTACATATTCACGAACACTTTAGTGGGATATTTGAGTTAGATTTGTGCAATCAGGAAGTATCTCAAAAGTAAAAAAAGACAAGATTGCTTTCAATTTCCTTTCATAAACAAGCATTGCATCAGTTTTTCCTTTTAATATGTTTGTATCCGTTTGTGTACTAGTGTATATTCTATCTACTTAACTCAATCGATGGTGCCATCTCATTATTTCAGAGTAGAAGCAACAAACAATACCTGGGTGCAATCACATTTGAATGTTCACGTGAGCCACATAAACCCAAACAAGTCCATAGAAACCCACATAAACCCACACAAACCCAGGTAGCCCTCCTCAAATTCCAACAATTTCCTGCCAGAACTGCAAACCATCATTTAGAATGCCTTCCGAATGAACAACAGAATAATTATTACTTTTCAACCTCAAATTATTCATGGTCTTCTCATGAATGAATTTTTCCAAATTATTCCAATTAATTAAAATATATGTAATACATGTTATTACAAGTAATCGACGAGACAAAGTTATGTATCTTAATTGTTTCTCCCACGCATCATAGACACAGCATGGATGCTCAGATGAATGAATGTCGAATCAAAAATTGTGACAAAAGCCCAATAAATGACACGGCAGACGAGAGCATGGCATCAATGAAAGTATCCATTTAAATTTTAATTACCAGGCACCATTGCACCTGCAATGCAAACATGACTTTTAAGGTTTTTCCTATTACCTCACTTTTTTTTCTTCTAAATTTTCTGAAATCTTTTGAAAGTTTTCACAGCAACAAATGCCTTTTTGATTCTTTCGACTGATTCGCTAATCACAATAATTAAACTGCAAATGTTTTTGCACCGAAGCTCGCATGGCATTTTTATTAACTTTCCAACTTACCAATTTCGAGCGTTTTTAAGAGGATAAAACAAATAGGCTAAATCATTCCCCAGGCAACATCGTCCTTTATCCATTATCTAATTAGGATTGCACTGTCATTTTTTAATAACTGATATTTATCACGTCAATCATTTGGATGCACCTTCATTAGTATATAATAATTAACGTCCAACTTTCCAATTACATTAATATTATTATTATCTAATACATTTATTAACACTTATTACAACTTAATTTTATTATTATTACTATTATATTCTAACTACTACATTAATTTTATTATTATTACTATTATATTCTAACTACCAAAAATGATTGCAAACCTTCTGGTTGACATTGATGTTGGTGAAACTGGACCCAGCATCTCCGGCAGAGTTGATGATGGGAGGTGTCGTGATGGTCGCTTGTGTCGTCAATCCAGGTTCCTCTTCATCTTCAGGTGTCCTCGTCTCTGATCTGGCTGCCGCTATGTACACATCGACGTTGATACCTGCTTTCCTCAGCGATTCCAGACGAGCCTCAACTTTTGTCTTTTCGATCTGCAGGTGTTATTAAGAAATGGAAGAAGTTATTGATTAATTAATAGTTGTAATAATTATTACCGTCATCACACCACAATATTTTCAATGTTATTGATTGATTTATTCATTGAGTAATAGTTATGGAAGATTAGGTTGCATTTATCCATGTCATTCCCAGTGCAGTTTTTTTTTCAAGGATAGAAAGATGGAAGCAAGCCTCGTTACTTTATCATCCTTTGAGTGCTTAATTTGGTCATTAATATTTAATATTTTTAATTGGGCCATTAATAATTAATATTGTTAGTCTGGACATTAATGATTCATCAATTTTGTTGGATCATTAATGATTATTATTTTTAATTTTTTAGTTTTAATTAATAATTAATATTTCTATGATGAAGATATTTCTATTCACCCCAGACTTTCTGATGACTTGCTTCATTTCTTCGATTTTCACCTGAGGATCTGCAATTGATGCTGATGATGATTCCTGGGGTTGGTCCTGTCCCTAGGTTTGCAATTCAACATCCTCTATTAAGTTGCAATAAATTATGATAATCATTATTAATTATTATTTGAGTTTTAGTACATTATGGTAATCATCATTAATTATTATCCATTATTAGCATACAATGATTTCTGATTTATTCCCCATCTCAAAATAAACGACAGAGCTGAATAGTTTGGCATAGAAGAGAGTTTTTGATCAAATTTAAACACGCATCCTTGACATTACTAAAGGTATTACATTTTACTTCTAGTCTCAGATATAATAATATTCATTATCATCATCATATTTTTTAATTTAAATGTTTCCATGTTTTTACTTTTTAAAAATATTATTTCATTCCATTACAAGGAGAGTATCAAAAAATGAATGTCTTTGACTATGTCTACATTATGACCCGAGAATGAAATCATATTTTTGCAGGTGGTCCATTGAAAACAACTTCATTGAAATCATGTTCATGCACCTCAACAAACCCTACATTCGATTCAAGACCAACAGTCTGATCGATGACGACAAACCACAAACACGATGCTTTGCAGAAAAAAGAAGATTGAAACAGGAGGAAAGGAAACAGTGTTCTTTGAGGATATTGAATATGCATGAGGAGGAACATGAGATAAAATCAGTAATGTTAATTATAATTTGTTAGTTAGTTATCTGATAAAAGTACACCCTAATGTGCTTGCAAGTAGATTAATTTTTAATTTTA
This sequence comes from Whitmania pigra, assembly GCA_021613335.1. Classification (NCBI taxonomy): domain Eukaryota; kingdom Metazoa; phylum Annelida; class Clitellata; order Hirudinida; family Haemopidae; genus Whitmania; species Whitmania pigra. The sequence goes on from JAJTWR010000311.1 coordinate 1,015,508, forward strand.
ATGAGACAAGGTTAAAAATGGTTTATAAATATTATTAATGTAATAAATATTATAAAACAAATTTTATTATATTGCTATCAACCTTGTTACTGGGAGAGACTTGATCAATGAGTTTCTGAAGCTTTTTTGTAGCCTGTCTTATGGCTCTGTCCTCCTGTACGAACCTCGAAGCACATTTCTTCGTCTCTGCCTCCATTCTCGACAAGTTACCATCGTCCGTCGAAACTTTGGTAATCTGTGAAAGAAAAATTATTTTAAGGAATAAATTAACAAAAATAAAATTATTTTAAGGAATACATCCATTCAAAATAATTATTCGTAATACATATAATTTGTTGCAGAGCTGACTTATTGCTAATATCAAAGAAACATGGATAACATTTACTTCCTGATTAAACATTTATTTAATTATTTAAATAAAAATAATTAACCTAATCCAAAAATTATTCAATTCAACATTTCAACCTTGAAACACACTTTGTTCATTTTTATCATTAAAAAATTCTTTGTTCCTTAAAAATATCTTTCCCTGCTCAATTTAAAACCCTTGACGCAGCAAATAATGGTAATGGAACAAAGGCGACATCAAATGCAAATCATGAAAGAAATATTTTATCCCAACAATTAATTTTGAAATGTTATTCTTTTAGTTGTTGGCGAGGGGTTAAACCCGTGCCTAGATTTATAAAAAAAATAAAAAAACATTTCATTTCAACAACATTTCCACATAATGAATGTTGAGATGTTCCAGATGAATCAATAGTTTTATAACTAATTTTATATAATGTTGTCATACAAAGAGCACAATATCATAAAATATATTTCTATATGCTCCAATAAAAGCCAACTTTAAAAATAAATCCAACATTTTTTAAAGCGTAAATTGTGGAAAATATGAAAAATATATTAAAATGTTCAAATAATCTGACATTAAACATGCCAACCACTGAAAGTAATGGCAGGATATTTTTTACATTTTGATTAGAAACAGATTAATGAAGCTGATGTCAAAATTTGTATTTTGTATTTGCATTTTGTATTTGTATTTTGTATAAAACAGTTTTCATTTTGTATAAACTTCGAAAATTAGAGATTGGAGTAAAAATCACTTTAAAGAATAATTAATTAAACATAAACGAGATCATCAATATTAACAATTTAAACAAATTAGAAAAGCTTTTATTCAAATTAAATTTGCACAGCCAATTAAATTTATGATCTTCTGGAAGGCTGAATATTTTATAAGCATCCAAGCAAAGGTCAGGAAAAATAAAAGTTCATTAAAACCTGATCATTGTCCTGCGGTTGGAACTGATACTGGATGAGGTCCGTGAAGATCGAATTGTCCTGCAGGAAACCTCTTAATTGGAAGTCTCTGTTGACCTGTTTCCATGGATGTAATGAAGGTCTTCAATACATTTTTAAACCTTAATATAATCACTCTTTTAACAAAGAGAATATTACAGAAGAACACTTTAGTGTAATTGTCATTGTAATTGTCAGATCAGCAAAGAGAACTCAGAAACAGTGAGTGGTTTGTTAAGCTTCAGATGTCATTCAGTTGCACTTCATCTTGTCATTATGATTTTCTCACTCTGAACTTATGAAAGGACAGCAAGAATTACGCTTTTAAAAGACCTATGATTCATAAACTTATGAAATTATTACAAGGTGGAAATGCTATCTTTAATTATTGTGCTTAATTATTATCTTTAATTATATTACCCTGTAATTATTATCCATAATTTCCATCCAAAAAACGACCCTTAATTACTGTCTGTACTTATTAGAAAAATTAATATGAACATTATTATTAGATCGACCCAACTAAATCAGTCCTCATGTGAGCCATTTTAACCTCATTGATCAAGTTTTTATGAGGCATAATAATAATAATAATAATAATAATAATAATAATAATAATAATAATAATAATAATAATAATAATAATAATAATATAATAATAATAATAATAATAATAATAATAATAATAATAATAATAATAATAATAATAATAATAATAATAATAATAGTAATAATAATAATAATAAAATAATATTAATAATAATAATAATAATAATAATAATAATAATAATAATAATAAATAATAATGATGTTGATAATAAAATGATAATAACAATAACATTATTAATAAAAGTACTACAATAAAAAGAATAATGATTAGTAATTGCTAAATTATAACAACGTGTTACATTGCATCGTATATGTCTGATTAACCTTGGTAGAATCAGCAAGGATCCTCATGAAGCACTCCTGTGTGATGCCACAACTCTGAAGCTCAGCGTGGCAGAAAGCAGTGAAGTATTCCTGCATCTTCTCGTATATTTCACCATCCATGGCCTGCAAATGATCACATCACTTCATACCTGATCGTCATCATCGCAATCGTCACCAACATTGTCATCATCATCATCATCATCATCATCATCATCATCATCATCATCATCATCATCATCATCATCATCATCATCATCATCATCATCAACACAAATATAATAACCACTAATAAAATCACGGGACATCATCGGTGCATTGCATGGAGTATGGTTAATAATAAATGTAATTAACCGAGATAAAACACGACAAATAAGTCAAATAAGTAAATAAAAAAATTATTTGCACCCTTTAATGATCCGACATTTATTGAAAAATTAATAAAACAAGGGCATAACATGAGAGCATGACTGTTCTTACAACAGGTGTTACGTGCTTTGTAACTGAGATGGTCTAGACAGATGTTGATTTTAAAATGGATCAATGGAATTATCAAATACTGTTTGTACGTTATCCTGCGTGTTGTATTAATGACGAACAACAACTACAACAACAATATATAGCAACATAAAACGTACTACTTATTACCAATCTTAAGCCCGAATGTGAACTCTAAACCTTTAAACCATCCATTTTCTTAAATAATGACAAATACAAGCATGCTCATAAATCCCAGGTAAATCCTAGATAAACTCACCTTGATTAGCTCAGGAGCATCCTTGGTATAGTACCTGTTCAGATGAGCGTTAACAGCTGCCAGACACAACAGGTATTCGTTACGAGCGATTGTTGACTTCAAGTCGTGCAAATCCATTCGAGAATTTAACTGAAACATTTACAAACATTATTTCGTTTTAATGAATTAACTTATAATTGCAGACGTTACTTAATCCAACCCTGTCCATGAATCCATTCATGGATGCATCCGTGCATCCATCCATGCATCCATGCATCCACCCATCCATCTATCCAAGCATCCATCTATCTATCGAAGCATCCATCCTTCCATCCATCCATCCATCCACATTTTTATATCAAGAAACAAACCATAGAACTCTGTTGCTGCAGTTTAACCATGGAAGTGAATAAACCAACTGATTTCTTCTTCACTCTGTTAGGAATTAAAACGTGTTGCATAACAACTGATCAACAATTATTTGTTTTAATAATATTAATTATGAATCATAAATAACTTAATAGATTAACATTTTTAATTGACAGGTGAAATAAAAATTAATCCCAAGGAATCACAAGATATCTGAGACCTTCAAAGAGAAACATCGATGGCGATGATGATGATGATGATTATTATTAATTACATAATAAGTTAAAGTATTATCCTCGTTGAAATAACGTTTCCAAGAAAGATTTGTAATAAAAAAATTAATTAATGAACTTAATGAATGGACAAATTGATTGCGACAATACACGTTATGGCAGTTGGCTTTCATCCTTTAAGAGATCCTTCAGTTACAAAGCAACGGAGACCTTGAAGGACCAGGCACTCCTTATACTATTGCACTCCTTATACTATTGCACTCCTTATACTATTGCACTCCTTATACTATTGCACTCCTTATACTATTGCACTCCTTATACTCTTGCACTCCTTACACTTAACAACTTGACGAGGATCCACTCGAGAAAGGAATAATTTTTGTTTCTAAGCTCCCTCAGGACTTAATTTGAACATTTGTAAATCGAATTATCCTTGTTATTGTTGTTACTATTATCACTAATAAATTGTTAAAATCATTATTGTTATTATTATCATCATTATCATCATTATCATTATTATTATTATTATTATTATTATTATTATTATATTATTATTATTATTATTATTATTATATTATTATTATTATTATTATTATTATTATTATTATTATTATTATTATTATTATTATTGTTATTATCATTATTATTATTGCAATTATCGTCATCGGCTTGTCCGAGGTGGAAACCAACTTCCTGAAATAATAAACAAAAGCGGAGAGTAATTGAAGGACGTGAAATTGCTTTCAGATTAAATAGTGAACGTTCAATTTTTAAAATTAAAAATAATAACAAAATAAATTAATAATATCTTAATAATTAAAAGTAATAATATCCTAATCATTGCCATCCTATAAGCCTTATTATCATCTTGAGTGATAATCATCTTAACTTCCATTCGAGTAATTAAAATAAAAGTCTCGTTTCAAATAATTAGTTGTTACTAATTTTGTTTACTTCCACCTTATTAAACTTAAATTATTCCAATAATTATTATTATTATTAAAAGAAGAAGAAGAAGAAGATGATGATGGTGAAGTAAACTCGTGAACCTCTGAGAGTCATGTGAGAGCAAATGAGTGTCGAATTAAAGTTCTCACGAAGTCTAATTGAACAGTAAAAACTATAAAAGTTCGCAACCTTACATTGAAGTGTGATTTTAAAATAATTTATTATACTGTAATTTCATATGTTTCATCATCTCAATCAATGCTAACCAAGCGTCTATTCCCAGTTATTAATAGTTTACATAAGTCAAGTTGTGAGCTGAAATTCACAACGATTCACAACTCCGTGACGCATTTAAGATTCATGCCATCCATTCACAATCCTTGCTGAATCTTCCAACGAACATGTTTTAATTCAATCAAGTTCGTGTCTCCAGGTCAAGGTCAGTTTTTTATCTCAGACGTCCGCTCAAGGTTTAATAGGTCATCATCTCACCATCACCACCACCATCACAATCATCATCATCATCATCATCATCACCACCATCACCATCATCATCAATGAGAGCGGACGGAAGAAGGCGGCTTTTAAAAGGAAAAAAAGAACTTCTTGGCGAATAATTTTTCTGAGTCTTTTGATTTACAAATCTTCACAAGCACTCGAAGTATTACATTCATGCATTAATCCACTCAAGTAATTCATTCGTTCAATAATTCACCTGTTGGCATTCACTGTCTTTCATAATTAATTCACTCTTTATGAATGCAACCTCATTGAAATCGGTTCAGTTGATTGAGTCCTATGTAGATTCAAACAGGCCTAAAATACCTGATTGTTTTATTGTTACTATTATTATTACCATTATTATTAATATTATTATTACTACTATTATCATTATCATCACCATCATTATTTCACATCCAGCTCTTTGGAATCGTCTGAAAATATCGAATGGCTGTGAAAGTTATTCTTTAGCGCTTGTACATGATTTTTGTACGTAATTTATGCGAGCTTTGAAAATGTGAGCTTGAGATAAGAAGGATCTTATGTGAAATGATCTTTTTGTTTTCCCAGCTTTAAAAAAAAACTTTCAAAGGAGAAACTCTCATTGAAACCTATGTATTGTGCTCTTTGGAAATGGCTTTCATTATTCATTAAGTCGCCAGGGACTAAGACTTTGTACGCGCATACCATTAGTTGCCTAAATAATTGTCGTAACCGGGATTATTGGAGCTCAAAACAAACAAAAATTAGTTTTAAAAGTGGAATATGTTGATAGACGTTGAACTACATTGTGATGATGTGAGGATGTGCAGGTGTAAAACGCCACGCGTGTAATAAACAGAATTCTTTTGAAGCTTCTTTCTACGCTACGAAATGAAGACCTGGAAGCTCGCATGTCACCTTTTCCTAATGCACCTCATTATAATAAACAATTATATTATTCATATTATTCAATAAGCACCTCATTAACATGCATATTGTTCAACATGCTTTCCGAGGAGCCAATAGCATTTTGTAAGGCAAATAAAAGTTTTTTTCCTCCGCCGTGGCCCCACCTCCTTTAAATCCGCCACTGGATGTGATGACGACGACGACAACGATGAGGTTGGTAAAGATGATGATGATGATGATGACGACGATAGAGGCGATGATGATTATTAGGTTGTAGACCTTTTAGCATCTTCTGCAACGAGGTCAGTAATGACTTCCCTTTGAAGTTGAACATCAACCACCGATAATAAATAAACTCGTGTCTGTCCAAGTGCTTTCTTGACATCACATGAATATGGCTAAATAATAATAATAATAATAATAATAATAATAATAATAATAATATAATAATAATAATAATAATAATAATATAATAATAATAATAATAATAATAATAATAATAATAATAATAATAAATAATAATAATAATAAATAATAATAATAATTGAAAATAAATTTATTTGTTCAAATCATTTGAAGTCCATAAGAAGAGTGACAGTGTTTAATGTTTATGATTAAATTTCTAAAAAATCAAAATAGTTGCAAGTGAAGAATTTATGAATAGTTGTTATTTTTAAGACATTAAATAACGACGTTATGATGTACAATAATAACAAGCTTATAAATAAAATCATTGAATAAATACATATATTCTCTAATATAAATATTAACTTTCATCAGCCACAGATATACGAGAATGTATGTTGCTAGTAAAAGTTGTAAGGACAAAAATTGGTACAAAAAGTGACAAAAATAGGAATTACTACTGAAAGAAGAAGCATCACTTAAAATCTAATTACACCTCAGCGCACGAAAACCTCGCTCAAATTGAAAGATCTTCAGAAAAATTAGCACTTTCTAACATTTAACAAGTTTTTTCTTAAAAAGTTTAAAGCACTCTAAAACATTACACGTTATTAAATAAGGCTAAGAAATATATAAAAAAAAAATTATGTGAAAATAATCGAGATAATAATGAGAGTTAAACTATTTTTAATGTTTAATGTTGACGTTGACAACCAAAAGAAGACGTGGTTGAAGACACTTGAAAGGATTCATTAAGAACAAAACAAAAACAGACACATCACAAGTCAAGTGATGTTCATCAGAAACTGGTTACTTGTGCCTGAGTTGAGATCACACAAAACGTGGAGCATAAAATGAATGTTGTGAGGTTGGAATGTGGAAAGTGGTTGGTTCGTACCATTTACGTTCCTGAGGGGTTACAAGTTGCAAGCCATTAACACGACTAACAGCAGACGCGAAAATGATTCAACTCTATCTCTCTCTGCTGTTCCAGTGGAAAGTGAGTGCACGTGCGTAAATGGGTGGATGTGAGTTTATCTGTTTGCAAGGATGTGAACAACATAACATAGCCATCCCAAGGCAGACATGTTACCTTGTTTCGTTTACTATCAGTATTTGCCCTACTTTCCGAGGCCAACTCACTGCTCGGCAATATAAAGGCCAAGCAACAAATCATAGTTGCAAACCTTGTGCCTCTCAGTTCCGCAAGATCATCATCAGCACCAACTTCCACAACTTCCACCAACACAACTTACTTCAGTGTATTTTCAGTGCCTTTGAAAGTTATGGGAACAACTTAAACTCGTCATCGACGATAATACAAACAAAAGCAACATGTCATGGCATATCATTATACATCATACCTTGAAACGTCAGCATCTCAAGATTATCACAAAAATGATGATGATATTAATAATATCTATAATAATAATAATAAGATGATGATGATGATAATAATAATAATAACAACAATAATAATACTAATAACCATAATAATAATATGGTCATGATAATGATGATGATGATAGCGATGACTAATAGGATGCTAAATAATCTTCATTAACGTTAAACAAGAACTGACTTATCCTCAGCTTCAGCAGCCTTCACTCTGACATCGTGTGCCACGTGCTCCTCCTCCCTGTAGACCTTTTGCAGTTTCGTCAACTCCTGGATGCTCCCTGTCAAGTCCTTCTGGATTTCCACTAGATTTTCAAACACCTGGATTAAAAGTGGTGATAAGTTATAGGCGATAGGAAGCAGACGCCAATTTATGATAATGGCGATGGTGATGATGATGATGATGCTAATCAACAGTGGGTAATTGATCACTGAATAATGACATTTGATAAATTCCATTCTACTATTGGCTGGCAACTTGAACGAAGCTCCTAATGCGTCACCATGGCGATATAAAATAAATGATGAGACGAAGTGGATTACTACGATGCATGACGTACGTATGACGACTCCACGGTGGTTGCCATGACGACAACGTGACCCCAAACGCACTCACCTTTTTGGCCACTTGAACTTTAACACTTCTGACGAGTTTGCACGAATCAGAAATCTGTTGCGAGTACACATCGGCAGCCATCAGCCTCGTTTTGCCAACTTTATCGGTCTCTTCGAGTAAGGTTTGCCACACTTCGTGCATAGTTCTGATGAATTGATTCAATTATGCATTTCATTGTTATGTTAATTCAATGCATTCTTTAATTATGCATTTAATTACTATGTTAATTAATGCACAAAATCAATGCATTTCTGATTTGAAATGTTGAAATAATAAATGAAGTATCAACTAATGCAATTAATTTTAATACAATCATCATATCTTCACTAAAACTACTAATTAGCTCCAGACTCAAATAGTAATTACAAATTGCTGATCAATAAATTTTAAATTGTTTTAGATGTCTAAACAATGTATCAAATTATTATTTTAATTATATGTAATTAATATATTCAACGATATTGATCTTATGCCTCTTCAAAATAAAGACGAAATAAAACAGAATTTCATGCAAAAAGTAATTTTCTTAAAAATATATATTGGTCAACTGAAAGCAATTTTGTGTTACTAATGATGATATTAACATTAACACTAATGTGTTACTAATGAAGATAATAATCAGGAATAATTCAACACAGGATTGAAACAACGGTGTCAACTGACAAACTCCAAGTTCCAAATCAGGCTCTTAAGACACGTGAGAGCCATTATGACTCACGGGGAAGAATTAGATCCATCCATCCATCCATCCATCCATCCATCCATCCATCCATCCATCCATCCATCCATCCATCCATCCATCCATCCATCATCCATCCATCCATCATCCATCCATCCATCCATCCATCCATCCATCCATCCTTACTTTGCAGACTCCAAGAGCTCCCCAATATAAGGATGATGATGGTGGTGGAGATGATAATTGACGACGACGACGACGAATGATGATGATGATGGTAGTGGTGATCATCATGACGATGATGATGATGATGATGGTGGTGGTGGTGGTGGTGGTGGTGATGATGATGATGATGATGATGATGATGATGATGATGATGATGATGATGATGATGATGATGATGATGATGATGATGATGATGATGATGATGATGATGATGATGATGATGATGATGATGATGATGATGATGAGCGTTACCTGATGTTCAAACCGCATGTAAGAAGATTTTAAGAAAGTTCTGTTCCGCGTTAGGGCTTGTTTGGGTAGATAAGTGAGTTGTGGGTGGGCAGAAGAGTGACACGCCGAAACAATGGAATGATGAAAGAAACGAGTGGAGGTGATTACATCAATTTTCTCCAAGAGTAACTGACACTAAGAGGATATTAATAAATCACTTTAAAATTCCTTATTTATTTAGCGCCAAACCATCTGAAGATCATTTATTAAGCGCCAAATATAATCAGCAAACTCGAGCGTTACATAAAGATAAAAGTATAATTTTTATAAAACGAATGATAGATGCTGATAAAGGCGATTGTTTCAGCATGATTAGAATCCTCATCGCAACTATCATTATCATCATCATCACCACCACCATCATTATCATCATCACCACCACCATCATCATCATCATTATCATCATCACCATCAGCAACAGCAGCAGCCCACCGTCATTAGGAAGCATCCATCCATTGTGAACTTAAAAGAACTCTAAACGCCAGTCTCTTTGGAAGCAGACTTTAAAGGAAGTACAGACTATGAAAAGATGGAATGAAAGTGAATGAATGGAAGAAGTGAATGTTAATGAAAAGATGGATGGATGAGTGGGTGGGTGGATGGATGGATGTTTGGGTAGATGGATGAAAGAAGTGTTCTGATAATAGATGAAGGACAGCTGTTTTATACTAATGTAAAGCAAGCCATCACATCACCTTAAACACGTCACATAACTACCAATCACATGACCGCACAATCACAGCATCACAGGACCACAACACAACAAAATCACAAGATCACGGTACCCCATCCCTCATCCTCCGCAATCATTAGCAAGAACCATCATTACCTTTGCAACTTCCACTAGCATCTCTGTAATCAAATCTCAAAATGCTACCCTCACTCTTCTTCTCACATCATCACCATCATCAGTATCATCGTCATCATTACTTCCCTTTACTAGCGTAACTACCACCACTATTCCAATCATCTGTCAGCCGAGGATATGCATAAATGGTCACTGAGTGATGCTGATTGACGGACCAACTTCATCGTCATCAACACCACCGCTATCAGCGTAGTCATTATCATCCTAAGTGTCGTCATCATCATCATCATCATCTTCATCATTTCTCCACCACCAATCCTTGGAAGGACACAACATAATTCAAGAGTCAACGAGTAATTTCCAACTCCTCCTCTCCTCATAAACCAAACACTCGCAGTAAAACTCCGCTATTTATCTTCAAAACGACTAGTGATGACGTAGCAGTGGATCATGATGATGATGCTGATGATTAAGGAGAAATTATTTATTTATTCTTTTATTTAGAGCGGCTCTGTCTATCAAACAAGCCACAGCCACAAAATACCAAATGAACCGTGGAAATAACACCTGCTAATTGATGCTCAAATGAGTCGGATCACTCCAGGTGCGACAGCGTGAGGGATCGATACGTGCACATGCGACTCTGATCCGTTACGAAGGGGTCACGAAAGGTCATAAAGAAAGGAGCCTTTAAACAAAACAGTCCGCAAAAGTTCCAATTGCAGAGTGAGATAACACAGCTGTCCACACGGACACACACAAACGAGAGCACGTGTTTAAACATTAACGTGGCTTCGCGAAGATGGAGTGAAATTTATTCCCAGTTCTTAGTGAATGTAAGGATTGATTTGATTGGATGCCCAATTATCCAATTAGAGCTCACTCCATTTAATTCATAAAACCATCTTTAAAGGACCTGAAATATTATCAATTAACAGAAGCCGCTCGAGAGACATGAAGAAGTTTAAATCAATTACAAAGCATTAAACTGCAAATACTTAATTAAATAGAAACAATTCCTGATAGTGATCTAAGCTACATTCAAATCAAATGGTTATTCTCTAGAAGACAGGAAATCTCTGCTGCTGATCAGTATTTCAAAGCAAACATTCACTGCAAATGAGCACTCATTGACTGGCTTAACTTATTAAATATGCAAATTCAAACGTAAATAATTTAGACACCAATTTATAACAAAATTATAAAATGAATCAGAACATCATTACCAAGGAAAAGGAAGCAAAAGAAACGATCATTGTGTGAAACTCCTGTCATAATTATGAAACGTAATTATTGACAAAAACACTTCCTTTTGGATGCACGTAATTACAGTTCAAGCCCATAAAAAAGTTTCCAGTGTGTTTAATTTTTGACAAAAAATACGATTTGAAATCGGAAGACAAACCCTGCAAACAATTTGCATCAAAATGCCACAGATTCATTATAACCGTTTAACGTGTAAAAACTTAAACTTAGACAACAAAGTGGAAATAATGGAATCCTCCAAACAGAAATAAAAAATAAAAGATAATTTTTCGATTGAATTTTACCTCCCAGGAATTCTCCTAAAAGGTGAAAGAAATTTCAATTTCAGATTAAATTCCATTAAATCTATCAGATTGCATCAAACTAATTTCCAAAGACGATTTAGATTCCTATTCGACTTCAAGAATGAAAGTTTATAATAATAATAATAATAATAATTTATTTATTTTCACATAAAAACATAAAGAACTTCCTCACTTCTGCTCTTTGTTTCCTTCCTGAGAAGCCAAACTTGGAGGAGGCAATGGAGGCCTTTTAGTCAGGTACTGCTGAGCCAACTTTGAAAGAGACTGCAACACATTACTTCAATGATCACTCGATGAATTAGCAACGTAATCAACTGCTAAATTAATGTTCTGCAAGCCTAAAAATTGTTTCTCCTTCCAGTTTAGCATCAAAAGTGAAACAAGGAGGTTGATATTCACGAATTAAGTCTCAACTTAATTAAAGTCAAAATAAATAATCAATTGTTACTTGAGCATATTCTTTTTCTATGATGGACCTTTGCTTTGCAAAGAGTCTAAAAGCATAATATGATAAATGAATGTAACGTAAACAGGTATTTGAATGCAGTGTTTGTCAGCCTCTGACTCTAAGCGCAAGGCTAATAAATGAATTAGTATTATTAATATTATTTTTATTATTATTATTATTGATGTTGTTGTTAAGACCTTAGGTCCTCCAAAAGTTCACATTCATGTTTGTGCTTCTGTTGAAGTTTTGTCAGTTGCTCTGTGTAGATGTTCTTCAAGTTTACTGTATTCTTCATGTTTCTAACATGATGTGAATCAAATAAAAAACTATTTAATTTGCATCTATAAAATCAGTAAATTACGTTCAGTTGAAGAAGAATTTCGAATAAATTAAATTATGTGCAATTATGCAAATAATGATTTCCCACCTCTTCTTTCCAAAAACAATGCAGTTATTTAAGTTATTAAAATGGCTAAAATATAAAGTAAATTTAACTGATAGGAAAAGTAAGTCCAGAGGGTTGATAACGCTTTGAAAGACTCGAGCTTTTGGAGAGCGAGGCCAAGAGTCTAGCAGCAGAAATTGATTTTAGAATGTTCATAATTTTATCGTGAGCGCATCACCAGCAGCCTCAAACGCGCACCAATCAGAACAGACGTCACATACACTACGACTTGTAAACATTGTAAACATTCATTTAGTAGTTCCAATTTAAAAAAAAATTATCTTTGACTCAATGGTTGACACTTAAAAGAACTTTCACCAACATTAAGGTGAACATCTTTCCAAGTATTCTGTCTGGAGAGCGCCAACATTTATTTTGTTTACGTCACTAAATGGCAAAGAACTGCTTTGAGAGTTTTTATTTTAAATTTATTTAATTAATTTCATACAAAAGTTCATTTTAGAAATAAATATTTTGCAAATTATTATTATAAACAATACTCCTAATTATAATTAATTATTCACGTGCAGATCACGCGCGATAATTTCTGCTAAGACGACAACAAGGAATAGAATTGATAGTTATTAAGAAACATGTTCGGGCTTGATTGAAGAATAAAGTAATTTGCGTCACCTGCTCCATGACAAAGTCGTTGTTCAGTTTCAAATTCAAACTGGAGACTATTTAACAGCTGCAAAATAGAACAATGTGTTTGTCAATAAAACAAAGATTGTCAAATTTAAGAACAAAATCTCCGCTCCCTCGAAATGTTGATGATGTAAAAAATAGCAAATGATGTACAACAGAGTGATTGGTCGGACGGTTTAAATACCATTAGCCGAGAATTCCGGGATTGGTTAAAAATCTTCTCTTGACCTCGTTAAGAATGTTATTGTTTCTCTTTGAGGAATTGCGGTTTTAGCTTTCAATGCTTTCATCTTATTCAAATGCTTGCATGAACCGACCATTTTGATTTAGCTAAATAATTGCAATAGCTTAACAATTGTGACATCGATCTTCTCTCGGCATCAGCGCAGATCCAATATGGTAACGAGGAAATACTGCACAGCTGATTTGTTTACAATGCATTCCAGGGTAGGGAAGGCCCTCAAAGATATTATTCAGAATGGATGGACAAACTTTTAGAAATTGATCGATCATTTTCTCGTCGCCGTCACTGGAGGAACATCATTAGTGGCGCATCGTTACTTTATTTACGATGATGAATTTAAGGAAGTACGAATTTTCTCCTGGAGGATTTGAAATGGTCATATTTCCTTCTGGTTACAAAGTGAGTTATCATTCTGTGAATAAATCATTATCAATAAGTAGAAGGAAGCATAAAATTACCATTTGAGGAACTCATTCAGTTGACTAGCCAGTTTAGGGATTGCACCCATGGCAGTGAGAACCTGGTTATGAAAATCCTTCCCAAAGAATTAATTCTGAGGTATAGCAACATTTACTTTAAAATTAAGTTCAAGCAAATGACCATAATTTTCTAATTATTTAAACACTGCTTATTCTAGGATATTTTCTTACTTGGATGTGGTGAGTTTGTGCAGATGTGCAAGAGTCTGCAAGGTTTGGAATTCCTTGGCCTTGGATGGCAGTAACTGGCAAAACATTGATCTATGTAGATTTCAAACCGATGTCGACGTAAATGTCATCATTCTGTTCGAACTTAGTCACGTCTTGTTTGCATGCCAGTTCTAATTTTAGGGATCCATGCTGGAAAGCTTGTCTTACAGATCAGCAGGGTTTCTCAAAAGAATAAGTCTTCGGGGCTGCAAAACTATAACCGACAATTCCTTCAAGCAAGTTCATTGTTGCATTTTTTTTATAAACTTAAAAGCAAATCCAACTTCTTTGTTGACATCAACAAGTTTTATTTTTTGTTGGTCAAAATGTGATGAGCCTTTAAAAATTGTTTTAAAAAACTTCAAAAACTGTTTTTTTTTAAATAGATTTTTGGCTATGAGTTGTCAAAATCTTGTCCATCTTAATCTCAGTGGATGTGTCAGAATTGGAGATAGGTAATTAAATTGTGTATTAAATTATTGTTTTATGCTTAAGTTGCATTATTTTGCCAAAACATTTAATGATTTCTGTGGTCTCCTGAACCAGATTTTTAATAATGCATCTTTGTGCTGAACATCTTTCATTGCCCGGTTTCATTTCATTTCATTTTCATCAATCACAGACTTCTTTTCTAAGGACTTGTCATTGCTTTCATTTCTGTCATTTTATTCTTATTTCATTGCAAAGAAGAAATGTTTATCAATCAAATTATGTCATTGATTTCTCTTTTATTCTTCCATATCCTTCGTTGATGTTTCCCTTTCTTAATTTAACATTTATTTATGAACTTTTGACAAATGAATCTGTTTCTCGCTCGAATAATTAACTAACATATAAATGAGGTTGCGGTTATCTCGAGTCTCTAAAATTAGCCGTTACCATGATACTCCGGCACTTTGCATAATTTCAGAGCCTGTCAGAATCTCGGTCTTTACTGCCCTTGTTTGCTTCATCTGGACCTCGAGTGCTGCTCGAACATCACTGATCTCTCACTTGTTTCACTGAGGTTTAATTCACTTGATTATTTCTTTAATGTCATTAAGATAATATTTTTCATTATTTTAATTTATTATTCGTATTTTTTTTGTTTTGTTCGTCGCCATAATTTATGATTTATTTTCTTGCAATTTTATTGGGCATTGCTTGCTGAGTTTGTCATGTATTTGTAATTATTGATCAATATTTTCTGGTTATTTGTTTAAATGAATTTGTCAATAACTTTTAATTTAGTTTCTTCATTACGAGAACATGCAATAAGAGACAAAACTTGATTTGAAGTTGCTAACATGGCATGCTTTTGATTTTATTAATTTGACTCTCAACTTCGACGAAACGTTTTCGTCCGCTCAGCTTGGGATGTTCTAGCCTGAAGCACGTCAACATATCCTGGTGCCTTCGACTGACAGATGAAGGACTCGTGCACTTCCTCAAGAAGTTGTCCTTCCTCGAAGTGTTTTGTGCCAAAGGATGCTCGCAGGTTAATTCATAATTTATTTCAAAATGTTAGTTTTGATTTAATTATTTGGAATCATCTTCGAGAATTTTGTTTGATTTCAAACTTGAAGTACTCTGCTGAAACTTGCCATCTCTGAGCACTGAAGATTGTTTCAGGCATTAGTTTTCTACAAGTGCTTATACTATTTTAAAGTCTTTTATAAATCTTAAGAAGCAGCCACTCAAACTGACCTCATAAAATAGCATAAAAGTTTTGGTAATGCTAAAAAGTGATGCTCATCACAATAAAAATGGATTAAATTAGCAAGTCTACTATTAATTAACAATATGTCTACTACTCCTGATATCATTATTCCTTATTTAATTTATTGGCTTTAAGCGGTAATATTATTATATCAGTAGTAAGAATAATAATGGAAATAGTAAGATAATAACAATTGGCTGATAATAAAGTGATTGAAACAAATGTTTTTAATATTCATGAAAATCTTTTTTAGTTTACAAACCAAGGATTGGAAGGACTGAGTAATTGTCCATTGGTTTCAAGCATCAACATCTTTGGCTGCGAGGTGAAGAATTTAATTGTGTTTTGGTTAAGCAATTTAATAATAATAATAATAACAATAATAATAGGTAATAATTTGATTAGGCATTATTCATAATGATAATAAATAACAATTTGGTTAGGCATTAAGAATGCATTTAAGCTGTGATTCTTCTAGGAATGTAACATTATTATCCCTTTGAACCCTACTTTCCCATGGCCATTCCCCCTGTAACCCGAGCCCCCCAGCAGTTTTCAGCTAATTTATAAAAGTCATATTTTTATCAAACCTCAAAATTAATTAATTAATTAATCTAAGTAGATGCAATGGCTGGAAAACCGGCCTTTCAGGTGTATAGGCTTCTCTTATAAAATGCACAAGAGCTAGAATAGTATGAGAATATAATATATAAAATGTAATATTATAATTGCTTACAATTTAATCTTTTAGTAGAAGATTGCTAGTTCCAGTTAACACTTGAAATCATTAAATGGCACATTCTAATTTTTATAAGTATAAAAAGTTATTATTTGATTAAAATAGCTTAAATATGGAATATCTACTTTAAAGTGGCTTATTGCTTATTTACTATTATCAATCAAAACTCTTTTTAATCAGAGAGTGACAGATTCTGGAATCCTTCGAATCACTGAAGGTTGTCCGATGCTGAAGCTATTGTGTGTTTCGAGGTGTTCCAGACTCACGGACGTTTCACTCGTCTGCCTCTCAAGGAACTGTCTCAAACTCGAGTCTGTCAAGTTTCTGATAATTATGCTTGCCGTATTGCCAGAAATAATTTGTCTTTTATTTTGTTATTTGATTTTAATGTAATTGCTTGTAAATGCAAATGCAAATTTGAAAAATAAGAAATTAAGGCAGAAAAACAAACCAAAGATCCAAAATACATTCGGTTTGCCAAACAGTAATTTACTAAATATTTAAAATAGAGTGTGGTGTATTTTAAAGACATTTGTCAATGATTTCATTGGCATTGACAGAAGTTATTTGAAGGTTATACAAAAATCATGCATTCATAATTTTTACCTGAGCTAAGTTCAGTAACATTATTAACATTTATTTACAGTTTATCAACCAGCAACTATAGGTACACTTCCACAAGTATAGGACTTCTATTGAATTGAATTTCTTAGATTATTCAAGTCACCTTTTTAATAAAGTATTTTGGAGTCTTGCACTGGTTGATCGGCATATCATTCTAAATATTTTTATCTTGCAGAACTCTTGATGTCTCGAGTTGCTCAAGGATGACTGATGTTGGTTTTGTTGCCTTGTCCAAGGTCTTTGATGAATGGTTTTCTTGTTGCTAGTAGTATCAGTAATTACATTATTAGCTGAATTGATCACAATTGGTGCTTCCAATAAATATCTCTCTAAATGTTTTGTTAAGAATTGTCACAACCTCAAAAGATTAGACCTTGAAGAATGTACACAGGTATGAATGTAATGTTCAGCAACCATTCATCTTAAGACTTAATTCATTAAACCTGTCTGCTTAAATGATGGAAAAGATTTGAAAATCTTTCAAATAATTAAACAGGTGCAATCACTGATGACATTTTTAATTTTAATTGCATCACATGCTTTGTTTTTGGTGTAATAAATTATAGGAAGCAGTTGTAAGATAAGCAATTAACGAATTACAGATCAGTGACACCACAATCTCTAACCTGGCCTTACATTGTCCTAGACTCTCTCATCTGGTCGGCATTATATTTCCAAATAGCATAAAATAATCGTATTTAAAAAATAGA
This sequence comes from Whitmania pigra, assembly GCA_021613335.1. NCBI lineage: Eukaryota > Metazoa > Annelida > Clitellata > Hirudinida > Haemopidae > Whitmania > Whitmania pigra. The sequence goes on from JAJTWR010000311.1 coordinate 1,033,660, forward strand.
CTGTTGACTTTAGTGAAAGCATTGCCATAAAATGCCAATGATATTTATTATTACTTAACAGATAGGACATTTTGATTTCAGAATTTATCTCATTGTGAGCTGCTCACAGACCAAAGTTTGGCCCATCTAGGAAACAGCACCTGTGCTGCAGAGTCACTTTCCATTGTGGAATTGGACAATTGCTCCCTGCTCACTGATGCATGCCTTGTACATCTGTATGGATGCCAGAATCTTAGGAGGATTGAACTCATCGACTGTCAGTCAATCACTCCAGGAGGAATACACAGGCTGCTTGTAAGTATGAATGGGATAAATGTGCCAATCATAACTTTATTATAAATTTATTGCTCCATGAGGATGATCACTAGTTGGAAAAATGATTTTCAAAAAAATAGCAATTTCTATGATTTGAAGTAATTAAATTAAATTATGAAATTTTGCTATTATAATCACAAAAATACTTTAAAAAAAAATGTTAATTGCTTGTTTACTGATTATGTCTACTTTGCTAGAATGTCAAGGCTTCCTTTAGATTAGGGCTAATTATTGTATTAGCTTAATTAGAGCAAGTGAGTTTCTAGAAGAAGCATTTTGTAATTATAAACTCACTTATCATCATCTCCGGCAAATGCAATCCATATGCAAAGTAATACTTCTGCATGCCTGGAAGATGCTTCATCTTCCGAACTCTGCATCGAAACATTCTCATTGTTGATAACTAATTGCTGATTGATGGATTGCAGTGCCACCTGCCAGGATTGAAGGTTCATGCCTACTTCACTCCCACCACTCCACCGTTATCCATCAGGAACGACCGACGGAGGAAAATCTGCAAATGCTGCACCATTCAGTGAAGAAACATCGCTACTGATTTGGACGAATGTTTTAGTCTTTCTGACGATTATTTAAATTCCACTCTCCTGACAGCTTCCAAATGACGACTCATTCTCTACAAATGCAACGATCCCCGCTGTCACGTGCTGGATTGGTGAACCGACCCAGTCATCATTTCCAAGTTTCCAGCTTTGAGTTGAAACTAAAGTGTTTTCTTTTTGTTGAGATCTCATCCAACCCTGTTTACATGTTCTTGCTTCTGTTCTTGATTGTTCTCGACAGTCTTTCTTGCCATGCTTTTTTTCAAAGCTCATTGGTCAAAAGTCATCTTAAAAGGACCAATCAAAATGCAAGGAAATTTTATTTGCTGATCCGTTATGAAATGACTTACTGACGTTGAAATTGATCGCAACGTAGAACGAACCTGTGAAATGTCAAATCAACCTGCAAGAGTATTCTCCTTTCACCCAAAGGAGCACTTAATTTATTTTTTACTTGCTATTGTTAAAAATTGTAATCTTAAAAAAAACTTGATTACTTTTTGATGACGACTTTATGTGAATACTTTGAACAATTAAAAACATCTAATGAAAATCTTCTCAAGTCTTGTAGGACTTTAGGAAAACTTAATTTCTTGCCAGTTGAAAGCAATTGCTTTTGATAAGTAGTTAAGTAGTTGGAGATATTGACTGAAGGCCACAATAATTGACATATTTCTAACAGACCAAAGTTGCCTCATTTCAATCTTAGTCTGAAATTTAATAAGATGAGAGGTTGCCACACAGTTATTTCAGATCAATTCCAAGCATGCAATTCAGCTGTGTTTATTTCATAGAGAACATGAAGACCTGAAAGGTGATCATGCACGTTAATACCAAATGGTTCGTGAATGAGAGGAAAACTTCTAAAGCAATCTCTCAAATGAGGCAAACATCACACTGAAACCTTGTAGCAAAATTATGCAGATGTTGTGGGATTTGTCACAAACGAAATTATTTGAGACTGAGTAATTAAGAAGGCCTGTTCAGTTTTTTCAGGCCAAGACTTTTAAAAAGCCCTCCACATCACCAAGGACAAAACAAAAATGACTCCCAAAAATGTCAAAAAAATGAGTTCATTTAAGTCGGTTCACAAGACCTTGGAACACACGGGTAATCCATTAAGCGAGCTCCTCCAAAAACTGGCGAAACAAGGTACCCATTCGCAGTGCAATAATATTTGGAACGACGTAACCCTCGCACGAACATGCAAAAGCTGCACTTTGTTCAGCACGGCTCGCTCGGCACGTTACACGTGGATATGATTCAATTTTAGCTGAAGACATTTTGTCCTAGTAACAATTACCGATAAACATCAAAATAATAATGCTGATATCGGAGATGGTGGTAATGATAAAGAATGCAAGGTGATTGCTGATAAAGACCACGAGGAGAATTGGCCCAACACAAACTTCAACTTAAGAAAATATGCAAGACAAAATATGCAGAGCGACGAATGAATGCCATAACAACAAGCCCAACGTAAAGCATTGAAATTGGTCATTAGAATGTAAAAGTAGAGGTAAACTATGCTAACGAACATACAATTTATCTTGCGTATTTTAAGATGAGACTGTCTCTATACTGACACCCTAATAATCATGAAATTAAATCTCAAATGTTGCACTGAAGTGAAATTCATACGAACATACAAATTACTTATAAATACAAAGACTTACTCAATGTCTTAATATCAAGTTCTGTAATGCATTAAACTGAGAAAAACCTAAAAACTAAGTATTGAAGACTCTTTACAAATCAGAATAAAATTGTATTAATAAAAATGTCACAAATTCAAAAATTGAAACAATTCCATGACTTCAACCTATCACATGGGCCACGTGCCCCACCTCATCCACTCGGTCAGAACAAACCAGTCTCTCTGATGCTATGTGGTGGTGGTGGCCATAGCTTCTTTCCCTGATCCTGGCCCATTGTCTTTCCAGGGAACTGAACGGTGAACGCTGCTTTCCCTGCGATCCATTGTGCTCCGAGGAAGCCCGACAAACCTCAACGGAAAAGATCACAAACCCGATCACCAGGGCCAACGACGGCCAGAAGATGCTGTTGACTACAGTGGCAAAACTGACTACGTCCAGTAAAACAAAATTCACAGAGGCTCGAATCCTGGCTTGCGATGAATTTGTATTAATCTCTAGATGATCTGAGTCCTCTAAATTCTCATAGAAGCAGGGAAATAGGTTCTCCAAAGTTTTGTTCACCCTTTCTAAGAAAGCATTCACTGCCACCAAGTTTTCAGTGTCATAACGACTGCATTTGTGATACGAACACTGGAGAAATAATAATTGATTCTAGTTGCAAACAACTCATAAAATCTAATTCAATTCTAGAGTACAATCATTTGAATTAAGCAAATACCTGGAGCGTGTTGTGTTGCAGGCTGTATGTTTCGAACGTGTCGTACAGAGTCACATTTCTTAGCCATCCTTCGGGAGTGTTGAGTGACACCAAGACCTTCGAACAGGGGTATGAAGAGGTGCACGGCATATTTCCATCGCTAGAGCATTGGCACGGAACCAGCAGATCTGTCTTGTTCGAGGATGTAACGTTGCATTGCGATTCTTTGAAATGCCTAATGTACATATAGGGTTTTACGTAGAGAATACCCAACGCAACCAACAGAGAAGCTCCAGTAAGTGACAAAAATATTCCGAGCCCGAGGAAATAATTAAATTTCATAATTTACAATTCAATATACAAAGGCCAATCAAGGGACCGGAAACGTTATGGTTATATAAATACTTCAGCCTCGAACATCAACCAGTGTCAAAGGATTAACAACTGCCCTTCTATTGGATTAGTACGCGCACAATACAAAAGAAATCCTCTAATTAGCCATACTTATGCCCACAACCTCCAACGAAGAGACTGTAAATAAACAGCCCCTACCGAGTCACGTGATTACAAATGTTTATATGACAATATGATCAAGGTTTTATGGCATTTTTAATTTCAGGATCATTTGCATAAAAATATTCATAATTAATATTTAAAAAATTAATTAAAAAAAGTTTATGTTTTAAAATTGATAAGCGCCTAGCAAACGTAATTGCTCATTTTTAATGATTCAACAGAATTTATTTTATTATAATAAAATTACCTAATTTTTGGTAATGATATAAACTTTTGTATGTTAAAAACATAAGTAAGTAAAATTTATACAATTGCAATATTACAATACTAACGCACTCGACAGGGCTCTTGTCGAACGATGATTATCTTAGTCAAACTTGACTGACGTTTGTTATATGTTGGAGTTGTTGCTATTTTACATATTTTAACGACTCAGGCTTAAAATACTTAAGCATAGCCATGTCTAGTTCATTATCCATTATGAACATCTTAAGAATCTTCAAACAAATGAAATTCCTCTGCAAAGTATTCAATAACCATGCTAAAAATTGAATTTTAAAAGCATTCGTTATAAATGTTTATTACTGCTTTATGCACTCTCTGACTCCTAGATATAGAGGCCACGGGTTCCAATTGAGAGCAGTCAGCCTCGAGGCACTTCCCCCTTTCTGTTCCCTCTCGGCAGTCCAGCTAACATAGGCGTCATGCCAGCTTTCCCATGGGGCGAGAGAAAAATCTCACTCAACCCATTCTCCAGATGAGTTGACCTTATTGTGTTTCCCCAAAAATGAGTTACACAGGGAAGTCATTTCAGCTTTTTCCAATGTGGGGGAACCCTCGCACAACTTAAGAAGACGATCTATTTTTGCTTCTAGCAAAAATTTAGGAGAGCAAACCCGCATTAAAATATGAGGAGATGACTTTTTTTTGAGTTCTAGTCTAAAATCCAGTGCCCCTCTAAATTACGTCCCTGGCGTTACAAGCGACCACTATAATGATAAAGCGTTAGACCGATCGACTAATGAAGGAAGGCTATGAAGATGTAGCTAGATAAATGATCTTGTAGAAACATTTAAACTATTTAAAATATAGCAAGGGAGAGTATTTCACCTAATCATTTTGCGATTCCGCCAAGAAATTGAAAGATTGGACTAACAAGCTCTTGTTCCACAATCCTAATGTTATTAATGTTGAGATTTGAGAATGGCAAGTCGGAGAGGTAGAAAACTTTAAATTTAAGTCTCCAGCAAATCTGTGAGAAGTTTTGAAGCTCTCGTGAAGGTAAAGAACTGAGAGACTCCTGAGTTTTTCAGGGATGGGTCACGGGTACTGGGTACCAATGAGACCTTTGCATCTTTGTCTTGCTCTACGCTTGGGTTCAATTAAACTTCTCATCCACCTTATGATGGGCGCCTTACCAGCAGATAATTTCGGTTCCCAAACTATGTTTCAATTTAGGATTGAATTTATGTCAATTTCACAGTGATGTTCTACAAATTATTTCAATAAATAAATTGATAAATAATTAATGAATTAGCTTTCGCTTAATTGAAAAGATAATTTAGAAAATTGAGGACAGGCTTTAATATTGCGAAAAAACATTTCCTGAATTATAACCTTTTAAATCTTTTAATAATTGCTAAAGTAAATGAGATCTTAATTACAAAATTGATGTTTGGCCTTTTTCCATTTTAGATGTGAAAGTATATGCCTCATTATGATTTCCGAGAAATGTCTTTGTCTTAAAAATGGTAACCAAATATACGCTTCTTTCAAATGCTTGCTTGTGAATTCAAGACTTTCTTTCTGCAATGGCACCGTAATCATAATTACAATTTATTACTATTACTGTTATTATATATTTTTTTACATCATGTGACGCTAAACTTGAACAATTTCCACTTTTAGAGAAGAACCAAGGGAATAATTTCTCGAAAATAGTCCGATTAACCGAAGGAAAAATAAATTAACAAATTAATTCTGTTCCTCTGAAGTAATAGTTTTCAGTCAAAAAAGAACCTCTTTCATCTTAGGGCACCTCGATCTGAAGATTAAATTGAAACGACAATTTCATCATAAAAGAGACTTTTCATGGAAGGAGGTTAAACTAAGAAGTAGTTCTTTGTCGATAGAATGGATCATTTGATAACAATGGCTCGTAAAATTGCTTTGAGCAGCAGTTTCATCCTAGCTACTCTCAGGTGATGAAGCAACTCAACCTATCGATTATTTCCTGATCAACTCTTGCAGGGAAGACGAAATCAGGAGAAAAACAGTCTCTTAAATTAATTCAATTACTTAATTTAAAAGTTAATAAAACTATCATCAAACATCGTGCATGATTTCATAATAAAGTACTACTGCTCTTATTAAAATGCAGCTACTTATTTATTTTAAAGGATAAAAATACCTACTTATTTAAGTTCAAAATAATTTAGAAATGCCAAAAATTAATATGATTGGACTGTAACCGAGGTCGCTAGCGCATTTTTAATGGAAGCAGTTCCTCATATTATTAATAACATTTCATTCTTATAAGTATAATTGTTAACGTAAATAAACATGCACATCTTAAAACGGAACATTTAATAATCTTTAATGGCAATTTCCCAAGCATTTAACAAATTCGGAATATTTAAAACGTATTCAATGAATTAATCAGGAATTGAATTTGTTCTGGTTGCAAAGCAAACAATTATTTATTATGTCTTACGGCAAATGTCGCAATCCAAGGGAGTCATCAATTTTATGTAGATTCCAGTGGAACAAGCACTTAATGAGATTCAGTCACACGTGATTGGACGGCTGGGAAAGCCGCTTTTCCAATAGGACTTCTTATACGATGGAAGAGTTCTGAAAATATTTTCCTACTGGTCGTTGGAAACGGAAGAGTTTGGAGACTTCGAATCAAAACCCAGGATATTCCGAAAAAAAATTGATCATCATTTGACGATAAAAGGCCTTAACTGGTTTAAAGTTGTGAGGATTTTAACGAGTTCCTAAAAAGAAAACAGTTTAACTCTTCATTGTCGCTTAAAATTAATTTTACACCTTTCATCCTCTCGACAAAGTCGCCATTGCTCCCCGGTCTGCAATTAGACTTGAGAAAGCAAATATTGTTGGCAAGTGTAATTATCACTTCTAGGATAAAACAGCATCGCAGCACCGGCGTCCTAAAAAAGACTTTCTACTGAACTTCAATTGATTAAACTCTTTGAATGAAATGCCGCTCATTGGTTGGTGATCTAGCATGAAGAATTTCCAGGAATCTTCGGTCCAGGAGAAGAAACTGGACTCCATCATCGACGTGGAGAACTGTGACGAATCCGATGCAGAATCTCTGTTGGCAGAAGAAAATGTTTCCAGTACCTCGATCGATGAAAGTCGTGCAAAAGATTTTCTTCTCGATCAAGAAGCGGACAAAGAAATTCGGGCGAACATGATGAGGAATGTCTCAAAGGGAAGTGAGGACAGTTCGATAGAAGGTTCATTTTATTATCCAATGGTGTGAGTTTGATAAATGGGTTTGCAGATGTTACCTTTAAATATATTAAAATTATTTTTAGTTTTAAAAATTTATTCATTCGATTTATTAATATTATAATATTCGGTCTTGCCCATCTTGCCTTTCACATCAAGATATTTTACTTGATTTTTTAAATTTTAATTTAAATATAGTTTGAATTTAACGATTGCATCATTTGAAATGAATTAAATTTATTCAGATCCCCTTAAATATGTACGGTGTTTCCTACCAGTTTATTGGCCAGTTATCCTGGGCAACAGTTATCTTCCATTCCTCCTGTTCGGAAACAATTCTCGTTATTTCATTCCACACCAAGATGTTTCAAGATTTCAAGGTTTTTCTAACAATTAAAATTAAAAAATAATAAATATATCGATTTTAAGTTCTGTTGAAACCCTTTAAAAAAATTGTCAGTAATGATAATTTATGCAAAATTGTTTGTTATTCGTTCCGCAAAGGCTAAAAATGCGTGATTAGGATAAAAAATGTGATAAATTTAAATTTATGCTGAAAGTTTATTCTGCATTCTCAACTTGCTGCTGCCAATTAGGAAGCGAATTGTCTTAAAGCAAACAGTAACATTTATGTTGCTCTAATTAATAATTTATTGATAAATTTATTGATACATTATTAAATTTTAATATTATAATTTATTAATAAATATTAAATTGATAAATTATTAAAGCTAGTCAGATTATATTTATTATATTTAATATTAATAAATAATAAATTAATAAAATCTTAAAGTTAATTTATATTATTCCTATTGTATTTATTATTAATTATTAATTAAGAAGGACCTCGTAAAGGTCTTCTAAGCGAAATGTATCTTTAGCACAACTACTTGGCACCATCTTTATAGTCATGTCGACACCTATTCGAAACCAACATTACCTTCATCGGCATCATCATCATCATCATCGCCGTCGTCGTCAACATCATCATTACGAATGTTGAAATCATCGTCCCACAATCGTCTTCAATCGTAAATGTTTCGTCTTTCTGAACACCCGCAGCGTGGATATAAAAGCAAGTCATTTTCTGACGGGATTTCGTCGCCTGCATCATAGTTACGTTCACTTTGAAATGTTACGATGGCTGATGGACAAAACAAGACGAAATAAATGCTCTAATCGTGATTATAAGTAAATAAATGCTCGAATTGTCATTACAGTTCAGAGTTTTATCTTATTTAATTCAATAAATCACGATATTTAGATTCCATGAAAATGATTTATTTAATGATGTTAACATCTCCATAAAAAAATTAAATTAAATTACAGGCTTAAACATGAAGTCGTCATCGGCTGTCACTGGAAAGCATTCCGTTGATACTAAGTGCGCTTCATTGGCTCTTCATCACCAGACAGCCAAGATCAAGCACCAGTCCAGGGCGGGAATTTGGAATCCTGGAGTTGAATCCGGTGACGAGGAATCCAAAGTTGTGAACGAGGCAACGAATGTACCCCTCAATTATTGCACGAAGCCAGTTGTGAGTGATCTTCAGCTCTGATGATGTTTATTTATAAATTGATGTCCTTTGATGCAACCTACTCAGCGACATGTAAAACGCTTCTAACAATACCTCTAATAATAGTAATTGTTATTGTTATTGTTATTGTTATTATTATTATTATTATTATTATTATTATTATTATTATTAATTATTATTATTATTATTATTATATTATTATTATTATTATTATTATTATTATTATTATTATTATATTATTATTATTATTATTATTATTATTATTATTATTATATTATTATTATTATTATTATTATTATTATTACTATTATTATTTGAGAGTAGTATGGTAGTTGTATTATTTAACGTGGTAAAATAATATTATAAACTTTATTTTTTTATATTTATTTTTATTTTTTATTATAACTGATATTATTGCAGCAGGTAGATAAGTTGCAGAGCTAATAACTTAGACACGTAAATTTAGCGTTTGTGCTTCACAGAAACGCAAATAAAAGGCACATTTATGACAAACTAATAAATGTATGAAAAGGTGAAACATTAAAAATCTGAATTAAGTAAATATAATTAAGTCGTAATAAATAATAAGCGTTAAACCGCAATCAGATGACACCTGGATACTTCAGCGCACAACACGACTATTTTGGAGCTTCTACGAAGATGAAGCACCCTCCATTCATCCACCCGTTGAACCACCATCATCTCCACCACGATCACCACCATCCTGAACGCCCCTTAATGGAGTACATGAGGAGGACATCGAGTCCTCTGCAAAGTGATTGCCAAGGATCCGTCGATTCTGGAAGCAACATGGCACGTCTCATGCTCCTCTGGAACAAGAACAACTACGAACGAATGCAGGAACTCAAGTTCACACCAGAATCGACTAGGACCGATGCTCAGATCAACTGCTTGAACTCTTGCTTCACTTGTGACCTTTGCTCCTCGAACTTTGACTCGATGACCTCTCTGACCCATCACAAAGTGAGCCGAGGATAACGTAGTGTCGTAATGCAGACATCAGTTCAAATTATCGTTTAATCGATCAAATGTTAATTAGTTATTTAATTATTGATACAAATATCAGTTCATTAATTAATTAGATATTAGTAGTAGGTAATTATATAATCAAATATTTCACTGCCTCAACTGACTATTAATCATTCATCTTCTTTTTAGACATCTAACCCAAATTAAAGTGGTTTTCCACTTAATTTCGTTTTTTGCACTGGTTTCGTCAATCGCTGGCGCATAAAAACAACTAGTTAACAAATAAACTTTAAAAATACTAAAACAATAATAAGAAAAATATTCATTTTTCCAATAAGCTGAGAGGATCACAAGATACGGCTGCAAATAAATGTATTTATAAATAATTTCTAACTAATTAATTTAATGATGCATGTAATAATAGTAACCAAAAAGTCAACTTTTCTCAAGTTTTGTGCAATCACTTTTTAAGGACCACCGGTATTGGCAATTATGAATATTCATTATCCATTTCACCTATCAAACACAACATATCCCAGCCAATGATGGACAGTGATTAATGTTTATTAAATAATAATTAACCAATTATAATGAACCTCTGTGGGAAAGCAATCTTGAGAAGTTCTAATTGGTCGCAAATGGTTGCAATGTTCGAAATTCTAGGAGCACCTTAATGGTAGAAGTCACGATGAATTTCGAACAAGTGTAGTTTAATTTAAATTTTACTTTAGTACTTTTGATGAATTTATAATTTATTGACTGTTTATTTTATATCTGAAACATTAACGCATAAATTGGTTTATTATTATTTTTCATCTAAGGATTATTGTCACATTGTATATTGTAATATTACCAATTAATAGCAACTCATGCATATTGCTTATTAACTCGTAGAATAAATTTCATCCGCTACATTCTTTGAAGAAAAATATCTTTAAATTTTAAGTTGGTGGGAGTTACAGTTACTATGGTAACGTATTTTTGCTTTCTGCAACATCAACAACAACACAACATTAGTAGTAAAAGTTAAATGGATTTAGAAATAGTAATAATATTATTATTAGCAAATAATTACATATAGTAATTACTAGTAATAGTAATAGTAATTATTGTATATCAATAATAATAATAATGATGATAATAATAATTGATATTATTAAGAAATGGCACTTCTCCCACGAAATCAATACTCGAAGGTGGTCATAGATTGGTGCTTAACGATGCAATTAGCAACCCATAATCATACTAACAATCATAATCATAATCATACTAACAATCATAATCATAATAATCATCCTTCTCACAATCACTCGACTCAATTGTTTCATTTTTACGAATAAATAATTGTTGTGCCTTAACAAACCATTTTAATGTATCGTTAAAAGATATTTTAATGAATAATGCGCGTATAATTATTTTAATGTTTTAAACTGTTTCACATCAGTTGATTTTTTTTACAATCTCTTTGTCTAATATCTAACATCTAAAGTAATTTTGCAGTTTCAATATTTATTTTATAATGTAAAAAATATTGTTTAATAATTGCTTATTAAACATGCCACATTTGGGACGTTACATGCTATGTGGAAATGTTGCGCACTAGAATTTAAATCCTTCAGATTTCCACTCATGAATAATGTATCACTAAAAAGCTACTATTATTAGTAACTCATTAACATATGCTCTCTGTGACATAATAAACCCACGTTTACCTAGATGTCTTTCCACCGTCAAGAACGCAGCTTTCCGTGCTCCTTGTGTGGAAAACACTTCAAAAGGTCGTCCACACTTTCTACTCACCTACTCATTCACACAGACACGAGACCCTACCCTTGCCAGTACTGCGGAAAAAGGTTCCATCAGAAGTCAGACATGAAGAAGCACACCTACATACATACAGGTTGATGTTTAATGTTCAATTTTTTTGTTTAAATTCTTACTTCATTCTTTCGTTTTAATTATTAAAACGTTATGTTATTTTATAAAATATTGTAAACGCGTTTAAATAATTTCTTTTAGGAGTTGTAATCATTTTTTCTTTAAATATTTAACATTCGACCTGATGATATCGACAAAACTCTCATACGGTAGTCATATGGGAAGCAATAACGATATACAAACAGAAGGGACTGAACGCGCACACAAACTCACAAGCGCACACAAACAGCAACGTACGGAAAACATGATGGATGGGCTGGAAACGAATGAAGGAGCAAACAAAGTCGTAATCACTGTGCAGTTGTTTAATCTCGATGATCATCAGATCGCTACCGTCATCCTTATTTTTATCATCGCCGTAATTATAGTCATCGTCACTGTCGTCGTTATCATTATCATTATCATTATCATTATCACTGCATTCATCGTCATTGTCATCGTCATCGTCAACGTCAAAAGTCATCATCGTCATCATCGTCGTCGTCCTCATTATCGACCTGCGACCAACCACTTGCACAAACCCACTTCATGAATTCCAATCACTTAAAGACTAAATTGCAGAGATAATTGAGACGATGATGACGACGACGACGACAATGATGATGATGATGATGATGATGATGATGATGATGATGATGATGATGATGATGATGATGATGATGATGATGATGATGATGATGATGATGATGATGATGATGATGATGATGATGATGATGATGATGATGAGATGATGATGATGATGATGATGATGATGATGATGATGATGATGATGATGATGATGATTGATGATGATGATGATGATGATGATGATGGTGATGATGATGATGATGATGATGATGATGATGATGATGATGATGATGATGATGATGATATGATGATGATGATGATGATGACGATGACGATGACGATGACGATGATGATGATGACGATAAAGATGATGATGACGATATTAAACTCCGATTCGGTCACCCGTATGAGAGTTGAACCGCTGGGAGTTGTAATAGTCTTTGCCTTTATTTGCCCTCTCCCCTGTTTCGTCCTTTCATCGGCATTAAGATGACGACGACGACGACGATGATGACGATTTCAAGCGCGGTAACATCGAGATCATTGCTTCAGAGACAAAATTCTGCGATGTACTCAGGACACGATTTGATGATGATGATGATGATGATATCGATAATTAAGACGACAACGACGAGGATGCGGTGATGAGGATGATGATGATATGACAGCAGTAGTGATGATGATGCAATAGTGGTGATGATGATGATATGACAGCAGTAGTGATGATGATGCAATAGTGGTGATGATGATGGCGACGGAGGAAGTTGATGAGACGATGGTAATGATGAGTTTCACAGAGATTATCGTGCGGGACCGTAATTTTTTGTTGTCGTGGCGCCGTTGTTGTTGTTGTTGTTGTTGTTGTTGTTGTTGTTGTTGTTGTTGTTGTTGTTGTTGTTGTTGTTGTTGTTGTTGTTGAAATAACCACTCGATTCTTCTCATGCTTCGACATCCAATTATGTCCTTGGAAATGGAGTGTGAACGTGTGCCCTTGTGGGTTTGTTTACTCACGTGATTAGGGCAAACAATCAAATAAGACCACCCGCAGAAATTCACTTAAAGAGCCGTCATGTGAACTACAATTTACAACTTTTCTGCCTCCATTCATTCATTCATTCATCCATTCATCCATCAATTCATTTCTCCAACCGACTAACCCATTCAAACATTTATTCATCTACCCATTCATCTAGGGATCCATCCATCCATCCATCCATCCTCCATCCATCCATCCATCCATTATTAATTAATAATAATAATTACTATAATTAATAATTAATTATTATAATTATAAATATTATTGTTATTATTATTATCATCATTATCATTATCATTATCGTCATCAACATTATTATTAATATTATCTTTAATAATTAAAAATTTTAATCAAACAATTTAATAATATTATTATTATTATTAATTGTAAATTTTAATAATAATAAAATATTTTTTATTTTCATTGATGAATCAGAATGAAGCAATCTCTCCGTCGTAAATAATAATAAAACATAAAAATAATAAAATAATAATAAATCATTCATAAAATAATAGCAAAATATTATCAGAAATGTAATAATTGTTAATTGCATAATGATGAGTAACTATGCCAATAGTGGACTGTGAAACTCGAAAGCGAAGCCATTGCTTGGGTTTTCCCAAACCTACTTTTAGCGGAAAGTAGTTTACGCAATGAATGTTTCGCTAATATTAGACAAATTACCTGATGATGATGATGTTGGTGAGTCACAAAAGATTTCAAAGTGCCGCCCGCAATAAGCCACAATGAGCTCCACAATGTCTGACAGTGACGTCAGGGAAAAATTCAAATTCCTTAAAAATGATTGGCTGGCATCTGTAATCATCGAACAAATCAACATCACTCATCTGCATGATCACAGCCTCAAATCTACCACCACCTCGTTGATAATGGTAACATAATGATAATAACAAAACCATAATAACTATAATAACAATAATAATAATATTAATAATAATAATACATTCAAGCATCAAGGATAACAATAATAATAATAATGATGACGATAACGATGATAATGACAATAACCGTAGTAATGGTAATAATAATAATAATAAAAATAATAGTAATGGTAATAATAATAATAATAATAATAATAATAATAATAATAATATAATAATAATAATAATAATAATAATAATAATAATAATAATAATAGTAATGGTAGTAATAATAATAATAATAATAATAACACTGGTAAGACAATGATGCTCAAAATTGGCAAACATCAAAATAATAATGTTGTCTTTGAAGTTCCATGAGGATCGAAAATTATGACGAATGAAAGTCGTATTAAATATGATTGTAATGACGATGATGATAATGATGATGATTGTAATAATAATGCAATAATAATCTTGTAATACGTATTGCTACATTTTACTATTTATTATCAGATGTTTTTAATTTAATAGCAATTAATAATTTTTTTATTTGTTTACTAATCACATTAATTAACTAGAAGTCATAAGCGGTTATACGTAGAAATGTGAAATTCGAAAACTCGTAAACCTTAATTGTATGGATCTAACTGACAAATAAAATGTTTAAATTATAAAAATTACAAAAAATTAAATAATAATAATATTTAATTTATCATGTTTCCTCCTCAGACATTATGTGATTAATTTAATTCATTTTAATTTAAAATAAATTTTTCATTTGATTATTATTTATTGTTTTAAGTCTGATTATGGTTTCGCGATGGATTACTTCCATCTTTAAGTTCGAATCAATTAGTAACTACAATGAAATGAATATTACGCACAAATATCTAAAAAAAATAAGTCTCGAAATAAATTTAGAACGGTTTAATAAATTTAAAATTACAAATCATCTACTTTAATTTAATTTAAAGAAACTCAAAAGAAATTAATTTCGTATGATTATTCAAAAATCAAACAAATTCATTGGATTGGACAATTTACTTTATGCAATCAATTTCCTAAAAAATAATCATCTTACTGTAATTCAATAAATGTCCATTCATTTTCATGATAAATAATAGCATTAATCCGTCTAATTACTAAATGCTAAACAGATATTAACAATTAATTTAATTGATCATTAATTCATAATAAATTTAATTGAAACAATTCAATTCTTTGAATTCCAGGAGAGAAGCCATACGTGTGCCGTCAGTGCGGAAAGGCGTTCAGTCAGTCGTCCAACCTGATCACACACAGTCGCAAGCACTCAGGGTTCAAACCCTTCGCGTGTCAAACCTGCTCAAGGTCATTCCAGAGGAAGGTCGACCTCAGGAGGCACCTGGAAACGATGCATGCGCACGTTAAAAGTCACTCTTGAAGACAGTACTCGAAATCTTCTAAGGAAGAGCAGATGATGACGATGATGATGATGATGATGATGATGATGATGATGATGATGATGATGATGATGATGATGATGATGATGATGATGATGATGATGATGATGATGATGATGATGATGATGATGAGATGATGATGATGATGATGATGATGATGATGATTGATGATGATGGATGATGATGATGATGATGATGATGATGATGATGATGATGATGATGATGATGATGATGATGATGATGATTGATGGTGATGATGATGAGATGATGATGATGATATGATGATGATGATGATGATGATGATGATGATGATGATGATGATGATGATGATGATGATGATGATGATGATGATGATGATGATGATGCGATGATGCGATGATGATGATGATGATGATGATGATGATGAGATGATGATGCTGATGATGATTGATGGTGATGATGATGCATATGAGGATATGCTGATGATGATGGTTGATGCGATGATGATGATGATGGTGATGGTGATGATGATGTGATGATGATGACGATGACGATTACGATGACGATACGATACGATGACGATGACGATGACGATGACGATGACGATGACGATGACGATGACGATGACGATGATGATGATGATGATGATAGCGATGGTGATGATGATAGCGATGGTGATTACCCCGAGCAAACTTGTTACTACGGCTTACTTCACCAGCTCAGAACTTAGGAAAGGCAGAATAATCTTTATTATTAATAAACGTTTTATTTCAACGACACGTAGAATGACAAGGAGCGATTGTAAAATCTCAAGAAGGATGGTCAAGCATCTAAGCTAAGATGCTAATTGTATTTACGTGTTTGTATTCATGGAAATGTAATTGTATTCCTAGTGATTGTGTTTGTATCCATGGAGACAATGTCTAGGGACGTCATTTCAGATTTTTCCAAGGGGGGGCAAACCCTCGCACAACTCGAGAAGACGACCGTTTTTGCCAAAATTCAGAGGGAGGGGCAAACCCTCGTAAAATTTGAGATGACACTTTTTTTATTCAATTCTTACTCACGTCTACATTGCCACAACAAATCGGAAACAATGCGAACTTAATTACTCATGACTTGTGATTACAGCAGTGATGCACTTTTTCAGAGCTATTATTAATAATAATAACAATAGTTCTATCCATTACTAATAATCTCTGCCATGATTAATTGCACCGCCTTAGCACCAGAAATAAATGGCTTCTGTAATCTAAGTATTTCCTTTATTTTTAAATTAGTTATTCACTTATGTCATTTATTTCCTTGGCATAAAATAATCACCTTCAAAAACTCCGTTCAAATATGACCAAGCGGATTGTATGCTGTTTGTCAGTATTCTGGTAATAATGATATTATTATACTTATTGTTATCAGGATATTTTTATATATACATTAATAACAGAATATTATTATATTTATTAATATCATTCATTAGTTTCATCATTTTCTTTCCTGTCATTGCATCGATTGTCTTGATCCATATCTTGTTCAATTATTGAATTTTTTTTTAAATTAACGAACGCATTTTTACCTTTTGTTTTCAATTGTTATACAAGACCTAGTTGGACAAATGATGATGATGATGTGGACAGTGGTGATGATGGTGATGTTGATATTTGCAATAAAATGATTTAACACGACAAAGCAGTGAAGATAAACACGTATAAAAGATTATGAAATGGTTACTCACAAAATATCATCTTCGAAATCATTCTATTTTTCAAGTGCTTAATAGATGGTAATACGTTCGCGAGGAAATAATTATTTATAAGTAAAATATTACGCTTATGTTATTTGAAGTGATAAGTTGATAATTACTCTTTGCAACCTCAGTGGTCGTTTTCTAGGAAAGATGGTTGTGGGATGTTCGAGAAGTTAAAATAAGTCATTTAATTTAGATATATTATCATCTAGGACCTTATTAATATCTTCTAATGCCTCCGTTATGTCCATTTAGTCCATTGTAATGTGCCTATTGAATACTCTTTTGAATCGATGGGAAAAGAAAAACTACTAATTTAGCTTTTAATTCTTTTGCGAGTGAAGTTATAGTAACACAACAACAACGAAGTATCAACAATAACTAAGCAATTAAGGTTGTTTAATGTCTTTAAATTTATGTTTTTATTAGAACATAAGCTCGCAATTCTTGAACCAATTTAGTAGGAAGTCGAGAAAACAGGGAACAGTTCACGAGAACCAGGTAGAAACGAACGAAACAGAGCACAGTTCTGCACCGAAAAAAGTTCTGAATTGAACAATTACCTCACTAGCTTTGATCCTAACCGTTGTCTCTCATATCACCTCTATCACTGCCCACACAGCTTTCATGTTCAATCAGAAATAAGAATTATCAAATAAATGCTCTTCAGGGCAATTTCCAAGATGAAAAAGAACAGATCAACAAGAGATCGATATGAGTGACTGAAGTGCTAAATGTAGAAAATACGCTCGCTTTAATAACAACAACAACAACAGCAGCAGCAGCAACACAACAACAACAACAATAACAACAATAAAAATAATAATAATAATAATATAATAATAATAATAAAATAATAATAATAATAATAATAATAATAATAATAATAATAATAATAATAATAATAATAATATAATAATAATAATAATAATAATAATAATAATAATAATAATAATAATAATAATAATAATAATAATAATAATAATTTTATTGATAACAGGACCGATGTTGTCAAGTCGTTCGGTTTGCACTTCCAACACAAAACAGATGAAAATCACTGCGCACACGTAATTTTTGTAAGTCATCAGTTGAACAATTATTTGCCATTTATTGTTATTACTATGGATTAATTATCTATTATACATATACGGCTATTTTTGAGGCATAGTATCCAATCAGAGAAGACATGAATATTAAGTGGATTTAATCTGCGGCAGATTAGGTTTAAAATGGTCTATAAATGGCATCTATCTGGACATGCTCCCTATTTAGAAATTATAATAAAATGATGTATTCGGTGACGAACTACAAGAAACTTTAACTCATTAATTTCAAGCAAACGATTTGGTGCATGAATTGCAGTTGAAGTAATTTGATAGAAGAGTTTTTTTTTACTGGACCTTTGTTTGCACGGAGGATGCTCCATTGTTGTTGATGTTTCCTTCCAAAATGGTCAAATAGTGAACAATTCTTACCGACGAACTACTTGCAAATGAAACACTCTAACGACTCCCATTATCAGAGTATAAATGATTGATAGTCATAGAAACACTAGCCTTAAGAGATGGGTACCAGCACTTGTTTCATTGTTATTACAATTTAATTAATTAATTAAAATAATTTTATATTTTAAAAATTATTATAATATTTTGTAGTTTAATTAACATTGTGTTATAAGTAAAAGCTTCTTAATATTCATGTTTTCCCTCGAACTATGCTTTAAAAATTACGATGCTAGAGAGGTGCTTGTAGTTTTGTGATCGTTTAACCTGTTGCTATGACAACAAACAAACAAAGCAATAAAATCAGTTAATTGACATCTAGGACTTTTGTATGTGAAAACATTTCTTTTCATATATTTGAATATGAATTTTTTTATGATAGGAAGTCACATATTATTTCGTAGAAATAATAAAAATAAATTCACAAAGCATTTGTAAAAAAAGATTCTAATTTCGGCAAACAATAATTGCAATATATCTAACATTGTAAATACTGCATTTTGTAATATTTTGCAACTGAAACGTTAAAGCGAATTTAATTCGTGCTCAGAGATTTGACGTAAGACGATCGCATGACGTTTCAGAAACAGTGGAAACCTCATTTTCAAAACATTCGCAAAGGAGCCAACTTTAAGCAAGCTCAGAGCAAAAAAAACAAAGCAACATAAGCGAAGATTCATCGCTAGATTTGAAGGAACATCGCATCCAGTTGAATTGGATCTTAAGTAGTTATTAGCGGTAGACATGGAATCAATTAGGAGAGGATCCATGCTACTCGATGCTCATCTCCAGGATGCCTTTCATCGATTCACCTGCAAAAGACCAGTCATAACGAATGTGGAATTGGCAAGATGGTTTAAAACCGCCAAAATTCTCGGCAAACATTTGGACTTCATCCACATGGACGTTTCCTTCTTCAAAGTCAAGAAGTTGGGTTCGAGGCGAGTGAATATTCATGATTTTATGATTGGCATTTGCCATTCCCGCAAGGAATTACATTTTAAAAAGTTCAAAAGCATTTTATGGGCAGTTTCATGAAATTTAAAATATCGCTGTACTTTTTGCTAATTAATTATTATTACATATTGCTTGTTCGACACCTTAATTCTTTTGATTGATTACTAAATAGAGCCACTAAAACGAGATTAACTCGGAAAAAATAGGAAAATTAAAAATTGTTTTGCAGGACAATCAACTACAGAGAGTTTCTTGCGCTTTTGGACGAATTGGTCGACAAATATGTGGACGACACCAGAATCAACAAGAAGGATGCTCTTGTTGATCTCAAGGAAAGACTGAGTATCTCATATCCGACAATAACCGCTATCGAGGTGCAACATGCCTTTTATCGAAACCATTTCAAAACTATTATTAAAAGACTTTTACGAATTAATAAATTATTTTAACATACCGATGGTTCTTTTATTATTATCATTAATAACAAATGAAATATTGATTAACGAACGAATGTTGCGAACGTTAACTATTAAATAATAAATTAAATATTAACCACGAATATTCATTTCAGACAGCGGTCGTAGGAGCTGTGGATCGCCTGTCGGATGCGAAAGGATACACAGGGACATTCAAACATATCTTCAACGACCTGAAGAACAGCGGTATAAAGCACGAGAAATACGAGAATGTAATTGTAATTCCCAGCAAATCGTGACATTGCGGGAATATTCGTAACAAACAAATTAAGGATTGTTGGATCGAGGACTTTGCAATGCCAACTGGAACAGGTGCACCAAATTCTGTTGCAACGTCATCGGAAACAAACTCTACTCATTCATATTATTATAACAAATTGTAATTTTTTTTTAAATATTTCTTAACCGGATGAAACGACTGGCATTTTATGCTGATGCTAATCATAGCATTTCAGTTTAACTGTTACTGAATTAAACAAGTGACTACATTTGAAATCGTTATCTAATTACATTAACCCGTCAAATCTCAAGCAAATTATAAAAATAACTGGAAACAAAAATGCAGAATATAGGATAGGAGAATCGAGGTTTTCCATTGACATCAGAGATTTCGTTGCTTTAGCTGAATGATCTAAATGCGATTTTATTGAAGTTAAAAGATGAGATTAATTTTTTGGGAGTGTAACTTCTGTGGCAGCAACTTTAGGAAGATTATTGAAGTGTTAAATATCAACTGTAAATGACAGATTTAAAGGCGTTTCTAAGTTAAATTCGGTTGATATTTTACCTGCCGATTCATCGAAGATCACCAAACAACCTCAAAGTTGAACGTGAAATGAGAACGACGATCTCCTCAGCAAAAACTCCAAAATGCTTTTAAACGAGGACTTGCTTGACCAACAAGAGGTCCTATTTAAACATTCGTCTCAAAGTCTTTAGAAACATTTCTAAATTCTGGTTAATTTATGAACATTTTGATCTGCCATTGTTTTCGGCTTACAAAATGAAATTTCATATTTTATTTGCAATTCAACTCATAATTCCATTTAAATCTTGTTAAATCTACGCGAATTACCTGGGTTTAAGATCATCACGGTGCTATCAGTATTTAGTGGAGATATAAAAGAAGTCACCAATAAATTTTAATATCAGACAAGAGATTCAATTTTTGGAGAAAAAAAATGCACGTGATAACATATCATTCATGTGAATTTACAAAACAAATTTATGACATTTTTGATTTACTGACTAAAAACAGTGTTACATACAGCTAGATACATGTCTTACACGCATCTTAAAACAAGCCGACTGAAGCTAATTATAAAGATAAATTATTCAAAGAACTGAACAGTGATTTAAATTAATTTTCATTTAATAAGTAATTCACCAAAAAGCCATCATCAGTTGATCGTAAACACAGCAGGATGAGGTAGTAGATAATTAAACAGGATTTATATAGGAATAATATGCATATGCTGATAAAGATGAATAATGTGCATATCCATACGATGATAGGATCATGTAGAAAAGTTAAAACTTCAGCAAGTTAGCTCTGAATTTAGTAATTTATCTGACTGTATTAAATTTGACATCGACAAACAACTGCGATAAATTGGCGAATTATCGTTTCATTTAATATTATTTCCTATAAATTAAAACCATGCGAAGAAATATGCAGAATGGGATGAAAATTATTCCAACTCGAAGTTGGAGTCGAATCTGCAAAAAACTTCAAAGAGCAGTTCGTCTGAGCATCCTTTCTCACAACATT
Organism: Whitmania pigra; assembly: GCA_021613335.1. NCBI lineage: Eukaryota > Metazoa > Annelida > Clitellata > Hirudinida > Haemopidae > Whitmania > Whitmania pigra. Next base: position 1,055,710 of record JAJTWR010000311.1, read on the forward strand.
CCACAAAGAGGGGCAGCTGACGAGAGGGGTAGAGACTTCGTTTAGCTGTCGAAATGGGAGCCCCGTAATCTGAAAACCAGTTACAGAAGTGTCAGACATTGTAGAGGTGTATACTAGGCAATGCTGATCCCGCAAAATATGGAGATTATGCAGTAAATATTCTATGAAAAACAGAGTTAAATATATATTGGTAACAGTGCCTAGAGACATTGACTTAGCAAAAATTCACCCCTTTCTTCTGTGAGTTTATAAGACTTCTTATAATCTAATAATTAACTAAACAATTAATATTCATAATCTGAGAGTTCTCATTGCTAAAGTCGAATTGTAATTTTTATCCAAACTACCTTCCTCTTTGGGTGAAATCCATAGTTTACGACTTTCCTCGTCAAACTCTTCGTAAAGGCTGTCTTTTTCACTTGACCAGTCCTCAGTTCCTCTATGGCTTTCTTCTCTTTTGTCGATGTCTGCGTCGTCGTAATCTCTGCATAGTTGAAGCACAATTCTGTTGAATTCCCTCTGCGTGCAAATCTTTCTTCTCTCCTGAACAGGAGCTGACTGAACTGTTGAGTTCCAAAGCCCAAAAACGAACATGGCCACTAAGACGACGAAGCAATACTTTGCCATTTCGACTGCTTTCATTCTCATTTCCAAAACGAGATTTCAGGTCTACCGGCTTCGAAAAACTTTGAAAATATTCCAAGTTTGCTCCAACGCAGGCACACTTTCTAAAGCAGAATGGTCCGCAACGGCTGGAAGCACTAACTAAAGAACGAAGAGTGAACGGCAGTTAAGTTACTCAAGGAATGCAGCGACACTCCTTGCATATTCGTTGGCCATCTAAATGGCGTGCCTCCGCTTTTAATGGATTCAAAAGTGTCTAGTTGAAACCGTGCCGCAAATCATTTTAATTTCTAAAAATTTTATATTCGATATATTATTATTATTAAATATAAAATAATCTACAAAAGTTGATCAAGGCGAAAACTCCATCCAATTCGGCCGTTTCGCCAATATCCTATAAAATGCTTATTTTTCAATAACATATCATAACGAATGATTAGGAATGCGCCAAAGAAAATATTAACAGCCACTAATTTTGCCAAAACCACTTATTCGATGACTTTCGGACGATGTGGTCTGTCGCGCCACCAAAGGATTGAGTAATAACAACAACTGCTTCCAAGCTCAAAGACCACCACAGTCACCGTTCTTAAACAAGCATTCTTAAATACTTTCCTATTATTCTATATTAACCTACCCAATAAACTACCGCTTTCCATCGAAAATTTCGCCAGAATAAGGGTACATCAACAAGTAAGGCAAATTTATATCAACAGACACCAATAAACTGCCCACTGAAGTAAAATATAAAAATACCGAAGGTCAAAGTTCAAGCCAAAACAGGTTTAAAGATAGTTCGGGAATTAAAAATATTAACGCGCTTTGCTTAAATGTCGCAAAAAACTGGACCATACAAGAACAAGACGAGCCTGAGAATACGGTCAGAAAGGTAATATAAAACCAAGATAAAACTACGACGAAACCACGATAAAACCAAGATAAAGACCAAAACATCTTATCAAAAACAAGCTTCAAGTCAAAGAACAGTTTCAACTCTTTGACTGTCGACGACTGTGCAATGGTTAAGAGTTACGCAAAACTTACTTCAAAAAATCAATGCTTCGTAAAGCATCCTGATTCTAGTTGAATGCTTGAAAAATGTATCTTCAGCTAAATAAATAATTAGTTAATTATCACAATTATTATTTGGATTGCTTGGATTTTGAAGGGTAAAGATAAACCATCTCAAGTTGAATAAGATTGCAATGAGGTTGAAATCAATGTACAAATGGTCATCATCTGGTCGACGTCAATATAGCCTCCTTAAATCTTGTTCCGTATAAAGACCAGTTCTCAGCAACAAATTCTTCTCCTTGACCATGTGTTCCCTTGAAATCTGGTCATCAAGATCATCCTCATAATTGCCTCTTCTGCCATTAACATTTTGAGCATCGTCGTCGTCTTCCTCTTCAGAAAAATAATTAGCTTTTGCCACTCTACTTTTACTCGGAGACTTTTTGCCAATGATTTGCTCTTCTTTGAACCTGATGATAAAAAAAAACAAACAAATCTTTTAAATTATTTTAAATATTTTAAATTATTAATTTGGTTGGAATGCCAAACCATTCGTGCACCTGACATCCAACTGCAATCCAAATTGAGAGCACAATTTAGGTGCATTGTTTACATTCATCCCGACAGAAAACAAATTATAAATTATAATTTACAAATATCTATTAATAGCATCGACTGAATTTTAATGGCTAAATAAATCTATCCAACCTCCTGAGCTCCTTGGTGACGTCATCCAACTCCAATCTGAGTTTATCCGAAGCTTCCTTTTCACCTCTCATCACTCTTTCCATCTTCAGCATCTCCATTTCCTCCTGCTGCTTTTTCAGTGCCATTTTGTCCATCACAGCATCTCTATCCTTGAATCTGAAGCAAATAATAGTAGATTGCTACATTCTAATATTAACAACAACAACAATATATTTCTGCATTTTATACATCAAATGCATACTGGTATTGGCATAAATTGAATAATATTCAGCTTATGAGACTGCACGATTCATCTTAAATCTTCAAGAATAGAATAAGGAATTTTAATTTTCTATTTCCAAGTTTTACTTCTGAACTACTGTAAGTGCCCTCATCCACTGTTCCTTGTACATCTTGGCATCCCTGTTTGCAGCTTCCAATTGTTTCTCTAAGCTGAACTGTTGAAGAAAATTAAATATTAATTTTATCCCCAATGTAATCAATATCATTTCATTATTGCAATTATTTTTATCCTCAATTGAAATCACTTTCCTATACAAATTACAAATTAATAACAGCATTAACTTCAATCGGCATACGTCTGCCAACGTTTCGTGCTTGCTAAAAGATGCAACCTCACAGCAATTGGCAGTCAATATTTAAACCTAATTGCTAAAGTCAACTGGACAGGCAAAGCCCTAGTATTTAGCATTCACTGTGATCGTAATCACCAATAGAACAGCCTTCAGAGGCGATCGTGTTCACTTGACATCAGTATCATGCAAGAAGGCACTCAAAATATAAGATACAAATACTGCTAGATACAAATACTGCTAGATACAAATACTGCTAGATACAAATACTGCTAGATACAAATACTGCTAGATACAAATACTGCTAGATACAAATACTGCTAGATACAAATGCACCACTGTCAGGAAAACAATCAAACAACCTCAGAAAACAAAAACACCACACAACGTGGCAAAAACAAAGTGGCAACCTTTTCTCGAATGAGGATGTTGTTTTCAGCCTGAAAGTCAGTCTCCGGTTTCGACTTTTCGCGACGATTGTCGAAATCCTTGAGAAGTCTCTGGTACCTCAGTTCCCCTTCTGACAGTTGCTTCTTTAACTTGTCGATCGTTTCTTCGGCAGCCTCCAATTTCTTCCTGCGAATAAGTTTTATTTTTTAAACTCGGTCAAAACTTCTGATCGGGAGTTATAATTTAAGAGCTAATAAACAATGTTACATTTTTTATGATAAATATAATACTGTCTGTCCATCTTGAAATCAATATAAACACAATTATGCATTATCTGAGGCACGAGAGCTGTTACTTTAATATATTTAATGTTATTAAATTCTAATATGTCCACATTTGTTGAATTCAGCAGGTTTTTCTAACAACATGAATAACAATAACTATAATAGTCATTAAAATATAACTATAAATAAATATTATTACATAACCATTATGTTATTATTATTAATAAATAAGTAATTATTTATATTATTCAAAGAGGACCTCTCCATGTCGATGAGATGGTTGCAAGTATCTTGTGACCTTTTTGATGCTTCTCTCAAATCCGTCATCTTCCTTTCGTGTTCTCTTTCCATCTCTAAAGATCTTCTTTCCAACTGGAATAAACATGATGATGATGATGATGAATGTGGCAGGAGTGATTACACCAAGCATTAATAACAAAACAATGGCATTATTCTAAAAATACAAAGATATTAATTTTATTATTGTGATGCAAAGGCATTATTGGGATTACACATTTCACACAATTTACAATTCATAACTTACACTCCATATTTAAGATCATGCTCAAATGCAATCATCACTTCAGTTTCACCATAGGGCAATGTTAATACAGCTTAGTTAGAATTAACTTAAATAATTAGTTAATTAATTCAATGACTGCAATCAATCAAAATCTCCTCCCATTATCAACCAATAGCAACTAACCTCAGATTCGTTGCACACAAGCAATTTTTCTCTTTTCTCAATGTCAGACAAACTCTTCTTAAGTTCTGCATTCAGTTTTTCATATTTTTCCATCTAGAAATTTTTTTTTTTAAATTATCATATTAAATGAGGCGTGCACTAATATGTTAACACTTAAAATTTATATTAACAGCTATTAATATAGTGAAGTGCAGATTCATCTCAAATCATGCAGCATGTCGCCAAACGATGATCAAATATTTTTAATAATTGAACGAAATCCATAAAATTTTGAAATTAAAATCAAACAACTCGTGACCTCGGCCGACACGAGAAGTGCTCTCTCCCTGTCTTTCTTTTTGAAATTGTTTTCCAAATCCTTCTCCAAGCGAACCTTCATTTCCACCATCTGCAAAACACGTTGACAAACATTTTAATGAAATCTCTCAATGAATTTCAAATCGACAAATTATGCAGTCGACCATCATCATAATTATTATCACTCTCGTGCTTTCATATTTAACCATAAGAACAAATAATAATAACGATGATGAAGATGATGATGATTGTGGTGCTGCTGATGATGATGTTGATGATGATGATGATGATTGTGGTGCTGCTGATGATGTTGATAACAATAAAAAAGTTTACTTCTGCTTGAAGTTCTTCCATCCTCTCCTTCTTCCATAGTTCCAGTTCCATGGCTGCTTTGTATTCGGAGGTGTCCCTCACATCGATGGCCTTACTGGGGACCTGCTTTTGAGATCAACGATCTTTTGAACATCAACGATGATGAAAGGTAGGAATGATGCTCGTATTTAGAATGTAGATTCATATTTAACACTTCACTAATAGCAAAACATGTGCATGAAAAGGACTGACTGTTGACATCATAAAATGCTTTTAATTACTTTTACATCCTGGATACTTAATCACAATTAAAGACAAAGAAACAGGTTAGCCCCGTGTGTTTTGTTAATGCATGAGGTGATAACAGCAACGGACACGATGCATCACATTTGTGACCCAAACTGAACTGACAAGATAAGTTAAGAGGTACAGAAATAACACAGTAATCAAAAGAATGCTTTCACATCCTTTTCAGATACACAGAAAGTTAAAAGATCGACTGAATACAAACCTTCTCCACTTCTTTGTCGGTCGAGGTGGATTGGACTTGTCTTGTGCTGATGACATTGTTGATGTCGACAGGACCTCGATCAACGAAAGACAAATGGACTTGAAGGACTCCAATCTGTCGACTAAAATTTTAAATTCGTGACTTTAAGCTGATGCAAAGCTTAACTTCAGTGCAATTCTTGATGCACGTCAATGTTTTAAACAAACTTTACAAATCTCATCTGAGAATGCAAAGGAATAATTAGAAAATTATATAAACATGATTAGCAATGTGGCATAATTTGAAGATAATTTCAATAATTTTAAGAATGCCCAATTAAAACATTAACAGAATATAATGTAATATGAAATTGAATGTGTAACTTAATAATTTCTTCCCACAATTGAAGAAGTGAAAACATTGGCGCTTAAAAATCAACAATCGATCTACTCGCCTGTCACGCTCCGTGGAAAGCACAGGTAGTTTTCCAGACCAATGACCTTCCAGTGAGGACGAATTATCGCCTCCTTCCTTTGGTTGAAAGACTTTTGACAAGTCGATCCTCACGACTCCGATGCAACTGCTGCTCGACTGACCGACGTTCAAACTCCACACTTCCACCAGCAGAGGTTTGCTTTAAAAAGTACACATTATTATTACAGAGATATAAAAAGTAATATAATATATTGCAACGTTACAAAGATATTAATTGCAATCAACAAAATCTAATTTATCACCTCTTTAACGAATCTTCGAGATGTTTTCGATCGGTGGCGAAATCAAAGTAGCAAAGAGAGTTCGGAAGCATCACTTCCGAGTTCTCAGCAACCTCGACCGCGTCGGTCATTGTTTCCTCGCTGCTTCTGAAGAACTCATAGAAATACCTGCAGATCAGAAATCGATGCATGCATTCAAATTTCATCTAAAAGCCATAAGTAGTTTTAACCATTTCAAAGACAGTCATTTATTTAATATTTTGTCATTCAGTTATTTTATAGAATTCCACAAAATGCATAGGTTCATAGGCTAAATAAAATATACTTTTCAATGTTTTTAAAATAATCACTTCAGAAAAATATGGAGCGGCTTTGCATTCTTGAAGTGGTAAATATTGACGAGATCGATTGAAAAACAAAAGTGGCGAGGAGTCTGGTTGACATCTTCGAGATGGTGATCTGTTGAAGCAAGCCATCGTCGAATATTACTAATCGATATCATGTACAAAAGAAATTCACATGTCTTGGATTTTAAAAGGTAATTCAAGAAGTTAAGGAATTGTCAAATTAGAATATTTAAACAAAATATAAAATATAAAATACAACATTTAAAATTTCAATTTAAAACCTTTGAAGCTCATCTGTGAATGCGAGTTTGACCTGTTTGCGTTCGAGGTGCTAGAAGTTTCAGCACTGAAATCTTTGACTGATGAAATAATATAGTTGTTGTTGTTTTGACTGATGAAATAATATAGTTGTTGTTGTTGTTGTTTTGACTGATAAAATAATATAGTTGTTGTTGTTTTGACTGATGAAATAATATAGTTGTTGTTGTTGTTTTGACTGATAAAATAATATAGTTGTTGTTTTGACTGAGGAAATAATATAGTTGCTGTTGTTGTTTTGACTGATAAAATAATATAGATGTTGTTGTTTTGACTGATGAAATAATATAGTTGTTGTTGTTGTTTTGACTGATGAAATAATATAGTTGTTGTTGTTGTTTTGACTGATAAAATGTTAGTTGTTGTTTTGAAATCATGTAGTTGTTCAGAGCTAATAAATCATTCAACCTCACAAAACCTTAAATTCATTACTATTTATGTACTACAATTTACCTGGCACTTCTTTGATGGACTTTGTCGGGATATTTGAAAGAGATTTTCTGTTGTTGCTGTCCATAAAACCTTGCCTCTCCTCGAGAACTGCTGCCTCATCTTCAACCGGATGAGATGGAAGATGACCTTCAACTTCCTGCCTGTCATTGGACAATGCTGCGCCATTGAAGCCATTCAACTTCTACAAAAACATCATCAATTTATGCTTCTAAAGAGTTGGACATTTTTAACGTACAACGATTCACATTTCAGAAATCAACAAAATTGCCTAAGGCCCCTTAGAAGATGATAGTGATCGTGATGATGGTGATGATGATAAAAAATACTGTAGTGTCTTGCAGCATAAAAATATAATGCAATTAAATGATCGCAGAAATGTGCTTAGTTTGCAATGTTCCAAAATAATCATTTGTGACACCTTTTTGAGGATCCCTTTCAAAACTTGATTGGACACACTAACATCAACATCGACATCTTCACCTCGCTTAGCAACATTTTGTGTGGCAACAACACTTTCTCCTCCTGTTACTGTTGGGGGCTGAAAGGAATATAAGTGATTCGTGGTCAATATCTGGTCTAATTGTCATTCGATTGCATTATCATTATTATTAATGAATTATCATTGTGTTGTCACTATATTATCTAATTTAATCTAATTGTAATATTATTATTAATACAATTAATATTGTTGATTTTGTAATTTAACCATAAACAAGTGTATCAAAAAATCAGATAAATACAAAATCAATAACTTTCACTACAGCGTTTAAACTGAAATCACACAATTTTTTCAATCAAAGCAAACAGGGATTCAACAAACACGACCAACTTTCAACATCTTCAACGTCACCGATGCTCCGATGACAGGTTTCAACTCGTCCGGGATTACCTTCGTCGATCTCGATTGACTCAACGACTTCGAAGGGAAAATCTGAAAAATATTTCAGTTTTATTTTCATATTAAAATAAGTTAATAAATATGCATTGATAAATGCACATCTATGAATAAATAAGCTGTCATGTGGAGAGATGAAGATTACTAAGTGACATTAGCATTCTGATGACATCTCAGAACACAAAATGAAAAAATATCATTCGGTGATGCATTTGATGAAAAATAATAAATGATTTAATTTGCTAAAACATTTACAATAACAAGAATAACCTTAGTAATAGTTTATTAATAAAGTAAAACAAAAATAAATATTAGATAATTAGTTAAATAAATTAGTTAACCTGATAAACTCCCTCGATGGTCGCAGGTTCCTTGTGAAGATCAGAAGTGGCGAGGTTGCCGAGCGGAAACTGACACGAACCGAGTATTTGTCCGCGACAACAAAAGTTAATCTGGAATGACATTAAATATTTTAACAAAAGCAGATCTAATTCAATTTTAAATTTAAAAATTAAATCCACAAAACATTTTCACTTTTAACAAAGATGCATTTTAAATTTTCACTGACTTTTGCTGACGTTTAAGTATTTATTATTGATTGAATATGATGATTATAATATTTATTAATGATAGCATCTAGCATTGGTTAATTGATAAGTAATAATAAAAATATGCAAAAGTTATGTCTTCAATCAAATACACTCCTTTACCATCTGAAAAATTGTGTGACATCGTAAGTAATTAAGGAATGTGGAGCTACATAAAAATTACATAATTTGCAAATATTCCATAAGAAATTAAGTGAAACAATTTGAATAAGCCGATGACATTTGCATTTAAATACGTCAATCAAAACAAAATCACCTCCAAAGTCTGGTACTCAAAGTAGGTCCTCAGCTTCTCCAGTGTACTCGAAATCTTCACCGAGAATTGCTCGGTTTCGAAGTCAGGGTCGACGATGTTATGAAAGACTTGAGTTGTCACTTCGGCCCCGAGCAAAGAGAAATAAAAGAAGAAGCCGAAGCTCGTATCCAGGGTTGCATGCAAAGGAATGAGCTGCAATTTAAAATAATTAAATTAAGTTATTATTGTTATTATTTATTTGTGGATGCTTATTGGTGTTAATTAACATTAATGTTAAGTTATTTAAGCTGTTAATATTTAAATGATTGTTAAAATTGATAATATTGTTGTGGAATTCTCAAATACAAAATGTATTACAAAAATGATTGCTTTAGAAAAAAAACTTGTTTGACTAGAAATTTACACATGAGCTAAGCAGTCATTTAATTAATTTAGCAAATATTAATATTATTAAATATTATTATTATTATTTGAACTTTAATTAGAACTACTCTTGTAACCTTAAATTAATCAAATAAAACAATATTATAATTATAGCATCATAACTATCCAAAAATGTTGAGTTCCACATTTTGTTGATGAAGTCCTAAGAAATGAGTCAGCAAATGTTAACCTGAACAAGATTTACTGCCAAAGCAAAAACGAATGTCAACGTAAACATCTGCTTGTCCTTTGCATCTTCAGCTCCAATGTCATAAATTCCCGTCACGGGATTCAAAACCGGTTTCAGGGAACTGTCCAACTTGTTTAGTAATTTTCCAATCCCTGGTTTTAAATAATTTTTAACATTTCAATTTCTGAATTAAGTCTGACTTTGAATTTTCACTAATAAATACGATTTAAGAAAGTTGAAATTAAAAGCAAAAATTGATTGAATAAAAAAAAAGAACTTAATTTTAAAATTATGTCCATGTAATTAAAAACATTACTTCTTTTCTGTGTTCATGTCATTAAATAAAAGAAGAAAAATATTTTAATATTTTATTATTCACTTTATTTTTTAATTTACAATTCATGTAAACAAATACCAGTTTTAGTTGCCAAGGATTTTTCATCAATGTTTGACGTTGAATTGTGACAATCAATGTAAAGGCTCATTTGTATTTCAGGTTTGCTTTTGACATACTTCGTGTTCAAAACCGAGTGCCACTTTAGATTCTGAAGTGATTGGAAAATCAAAAAATTGATAAATACAAATAAGTACAAATACAAAGTTTGTCACGTAAAGCTCTAAACAAAGGAAAAGATTTTTTAAAAATCTTTTAAATTTTGAAAAAAAAATTTTGAAAAATTTTTGAAATGTTCAATGATGATTCTGGAAATGCTGCTAAATCAATTGTTAAAAATAAAGGTGTGCAATTATAGACAAACAAATCATGATGATAATGATAATAAAGATGTTGGTGGTGATGGTGATATTGATGATGATAATGTCATTAAAAAAGTATAGAGAATGTTTTCTTTTCATCATAATCCTACCTCCTTCACGGACTCCCCAGCAGATCTCAAATCAAGAAGGACATAACCAATCAAATCACGAGATGATCCAGAAACACAATACAACTGTATCTTAATTGATGATCTCTGTAACTTGTGCTGTTGCAATGTTCGCCTGATAATAGTTACAAAATAAGATTTATGGAAACCAAAAATTTGGAATTCTTCACGAGTTCATTCCAGTAGAGGAGGATCATACTTGTCAACATCCCAGGCCAGTTCTTCATTAAATTCAGGGCATTCCAGATGTTCGACTGGATCCGACAGTACGAGGTTACCATCAAATTTTGCTTCAGCCACAAGAAAGCTTTTTGCTCTTTTAGGAAATTTTCTTCCTACAAGAATTCCATGCGTTTATTTTCACACGTGAAGTTACAGCTTTATTATAGAACAACTTTTAGAATTGCTCATTAATAAATTTCAATAAAACTAATAAGCCAAAATAAATAAAAACCAAAATTACAAATTCATAAAATCTCGCAAATAAATGCTTCTAAATAAGCAAGTGAGACATTGATTCTAAAAATGTGAACAAGTTCAAACATATCAAAATTTATGGAGTCAATGAATTGACCAGAAAAAACAAAACTAAAATACGCAAATAAATCCAAAACCTTTTAGTAACAGTACGACAACGTGATATCTGCTTGTCATTGCTTAGTCTTATTACATTAAATTTGATTTCAAAACAAGATGAGAACTCTGTTTACAGCGCCAAGGATGCCATGGTATGAGTGATTAAAAGTAATTTTCAATAACAACAATAAATAATATTATTTATTTTTTAATCTTAAATTGTTTTTAATTAAAAATGTTGATTCTAACTTGTTTTTAAATAAGAATTTTAAATCACATATAAACTTAGAAAGATGTCTGTCACGTATTCTAAAATTTTCTCCTGCCTCTTGTCACCGTGAAAAAAAAAGCAAGCGTCGAATCAAATATTAGGAGGAAAGTTTAAACTAAGAAATATTAATAACAAAGTGTTAAATGACAACCAGCAAACAAAAAAATAATTTGTAAAATTACTTAACGTTTACTATTTGAAAACTCTGATCAATATCTAATAGCCTCAGGCCCGCGGCCAAAAAATGATTTCGGGGGATTCATTTTTGTTTTTTTTCAAAATTACATGATAATTATAATAATAATAAAAAATGGTTTTAAGATTTTATGATTACATGATAATTATAATAATAATAAAATGGTTTTAAGATTTTATGATTTTATGGTATTATATAAACTAAATTTATTTTTAATATTTCGGGGGGAGGTTTGAACCCGTCAACCCCCAGTAAATACGGCCCTGAATAGCCCATGCGAGTGCAGGCTATGTGGTCTTATTTGCATGCTATGTGAAAATTTTAGTCAAAACGAAAAGATCGAAACAAAGCATAAACCTGAGAATTCTGTTTCAAAAGAATAGTAGCGTCACTAGGGCTTTATCTTCGGGAAACTTATGGCATCACCCCTCAAGACTTCCGATATAAACGATAAGTTAGTTTGCGGAATCCACAAATCTCATAAGCAAAAAATAATGTTAAAATCATATGTGATCATGAAATATAAACATTTGGTGTCACCCTTATTTAGGAATTGGCCTAGAACATTGGAACCAACGGCACATTTAGGGGAGCACAACTACTAAAATTAGGATGATATACTGTACTGGCCTTATCGCCAGAATCTTAACACAAAGAATAATTTGATGCTAAGATGATATCGCAATTGTAACAAATAAAGCTATGTGAAGCACTTAGAAAAAAAAGTTTGGTATTTTTTATTATATTATATTATATATTATTGCATATAAGGCAGCAGCCTCGAACTTAGGGGGTCAAGGATTTCCACCAAAGAAAGATTGTAATAATCGAAATCGCGCTATTGCCTACGGACCATAAAGCTATATAAGAATTTGTAATTGGAGGATGTTAACGAAGAGCCAAGGATGCATTTCCTTCTTTCGGACACAGAGTATACCGTCTCCCTGACCGCTTGCGTTTGACACACCAGCGAATGATGCAGTGCAAAAGCGATCGGGAATAGCCAAGTTTGTTGCAACGCACCTGTGAATACTGTCAGCCTTTGTGGACTCAAGAGATCTAAAGACATCCCAATGACATGGCTTTTTTTTTTATCCAGAAATAGAATGCAGATGCTAACTTTTTTAAATCATCGCATTCATCCACCATAATTGCAACGTTTGACAAGGTAACTGTTCTATTCTGTCGAATGGCCTTCATCTGTGGTCATTCAGAATATCTGTTAAACTTGTTTTGGATAAGTATGACCTATTTTGATGAAGCTGCCTTGCAGGGTCGGGTTAACGTAGGTGGAGGACAAAGAAATACCTTACATGCTAAAAAAAAAGATTTTCTGGAGGGTTTGTAGGGGCCCTTGTAGAGGATGGCGACATAAGATTCCCGCACCAGGAGACATCGGCGACTTAGTGACCTTTAAATCTTCTTTCAAGGCTTTTTGAATAATTTTAATTCTTCTTGTCTTAAAAATGACGTAACGCAAAACATTGTACGATAAACAGGGTCGCTATTTGAACTTTTTCCAGATGGGGAAAGCAATTAGTGACCTTTTTCGCTTCTCCACACCATCCCTTCCCAAGAACAAGAAGTCGAGAAGACTACAAGAGACTTGTTTATGATGATGATAAAACAACGAAACATGTCCTAAAAAGTTTCACACTCTCAAAAGACCAGAAGGCTTCGACAGAAAGTCAACCACAATAAAAAAACACATCCCTGAAATTCTACTCCGGTCGTATTCCTGTTCCGTAATTGGCTCCCCCTGCTTTCCTTAAGGCCTCCTTCAAGTTGTCTTCTTCCAGTTCTTCCGCTTCGTGAGCTTGCACTTCAATGGCCACATTCTGAAAGAAGCAGTTAATCGGAAATTATAAATGCGCAGGTCCTTGAATGTCTTGCAATTATAAATAAATTATTAATGTCGCTAAAGTGCAATGAATTGCATTCATTGGCCCGTTGTAGATTTAATAAACTCATGTGAATCGATGATAAGCATTTAAATGCATCACTTGAGACATGAATAATTAACACGAGGATATATGCAAAGACAAGTAGGGTCTGGTTAGCAGTGCTTCTATTTAAAGCTTAAAGTTTCAAGAAAAATCATGATGTTTCAATACAAAAGACCCGTTTGTGATTTAGAAAAGTATGAGTCACTTCTATTCATGTCATTTCATATCAAATCATGTTTACTGGATTTAATGAATGGATCGTTTCGAATTTACGCATTCTAAGTTCCACCTCCTCTCTATTTCAGTCGTTCTCTCACCTCATTATGTTCCATCTTCTCCAGCGAGAAAGTAAACATAATATGAACAACGGCTGACATAACTGACATAATTTACGGCACATTCTTCACCCATTTGGTATCAACTTAGCATATTTGGGCGAGTCTGAACATATGACCGAAAATTGTCAAGATGGTGAGAACATTTTAAGCTGGCTGCAGGCCTACCAGTAATTTGATGTCGGTCTTTGATGATGGTGATAATGATGACAACAGTACATTTTATTTCGTGAGCAGGCGCGCAAACATGAACGTAAAATTTTTAGCACCAGTTAGCACGACCTTCCAAGACATTTAAATTAAATTTAACATTTTAAGATTCATAACTCTTAAAACATTTAGACCAAAACATAATTGGCAAGAGTCGAAGATTTTGTGCTTTAATACAAAATGATGTTTTGTTACTAAAAATTTAACTTTTTTCGTTTTTTCAAAAAAAAAAAAATAATAAAAATAAAAATAATTAGGTCATAGGAGACCCGCTTAGTCGCTCAAAAGCACTTAAGAAAGCCCACCTGTATCACTGATTTGACTACAGCCTTGTCTGTGCTCATTTTGGCTCTTTTTATGGCACTGACGTTGTTGCCGACCCAGGAAATGAGGACAAATTTTGTTCTTCTACTCAATTCATCGCCTGTGTTGACCCTCACAAAGCCATATAGCCTGACGTCATCTGCTCAGAATAAATAAGTGGTTGCAAACAATAACCAGCTCAGAACAAGACGAAACATGAATATGTTAATGAGCTAATAAATCGCCAAATGCGCTCAATTACAAATTGATTTAATAAATAACATTCTAAAGCTTAACCTGTGAATTTCTCTTTGAATTCTTCGTAATCAATCCCCGTTGAGTCGAGGACGATATTTTTGTCATCATAGGCGAGAATAGCCCTATTTCACAATTAGTTAGTTCCATTAACTAGTCGATAAAACCTAACCATCTAAGTGTAACATTATGTAATCTTACCGCTAATCATAGAGACCAACTTACCAGGAAGTTTCAGTGGCATCATTCCTTACATCTTCGTAGGCCTCATAAACAGCAGATTTATCGATTGTTGATGTCATGTTAAGACGTTAATCGGATTACCTAAGGTAGCAAAATAAATTTATATTCTCAGATGCCAAATATAATTTTGTTTTAATCAAAATGTAAAAACAAAGCAAACAACATATCCACAAAATAAGAATCCAAATCGCACCTAATAATACGATTTCGTCTGAGATCGAAGCGACCCTTTTATAGCTACCACAATCAGATCACTGGGTACTCCCACAAGTTAGTCATATGCACACGTACCAGGCTTTAGTCTCCAGGATCCTTTACAATGACACCACATTTACACACATCCATTCAGAGCCATATATGGCAACGATAACAATAAAGCTTTTTCAGCTTAGGACAGCCCACAACCATACTATTGGACGCCGTTTATTCTTTGAAGCATCACGATATGCAAGAATATTGATCCACTCGAAGCCGTTTTGCGCCAATTATTTAGTTATTTTGCAAAGATTAATTATTGCTAAAATAAAATAAATAATAAACATTAATTAGTAGACAAAATTATATGCGTTTCGTGCATGTGTGTTTTACTAGGTATCACGGTTTTTATTGCAAAATAACGCTTTTATTTTACCATATTTTATACAATTAAGTTTAATTACAGTTCATAGCATTAATAAATCTATTAAATGAAAATTTAAATTCGTACGGTCTTTTCACGCTGGTTTGTTATTATATTTATGCATTTCAATATTGTGGAGATTCGGGATTCGGACAGGCTTTGCGGATTTCGCGCTTAACTTCAAGGATTTATATTCGTAAACATTGTTGGTTTTTATGTTCTGTTCTGTTGTAGCTTTAATTTTTTTTTATTTAAAAGTTAAAATTAGCTCTCTACAAGTCCATAATGTGTTTGGGAAATGTCGTGCAAATTCGAATCTTCAAAACAACGCTAAGCCATGATTTTAGCAAATACTCGGTTGAATCGACATATATTTTTACATTTTAATTGTATTAATTAATAATTCAGTCTTTTGTTTTTGTTTAACAACTATTCAAACTGATTGATTTGTGTAAAATCTCCACACTAGACTGCCTTCATATGCGCTTGAATGCGTTTTTCCAGAGACAGTCTGATATGTCATCAGAAGAAGTCAAAATGTCTGAAGCTGGTGACCAGAGTAGTTCTGTAAAACAGGAGTCACACAGCACTATGAGTGCAAGTGGAGCAGATGGTGGAAGTTCTTCTAACCCCAATGCTGGAGCAGATCCTCCTAGCACAACTAAATCTCAGAGTGCCAAATCATGCGAGGTGTGTCATGTCATTAGGAATTTGACTTATGCAAATCTTGAATCTAGCTTCAATGGCGTTGCCATAAATTGAATTATAGATGTTAAATATATAATAAGTATAGCAATTAACTAGTTATTAGGTAAACATTTATCGTAAAACTCATTTCTGTAACTTATATAAGTCTGTTGTGTTAGAAATTGTTTGAGGCTAATTGCTTCAACTTTTCCTGTTACAAAAATGATTAACAAAAATAAGAAGAAAAATAGAAGTAATGCAAGTAAAAATGGAACATTCAGCAATATAGAGAAATTCTGAGCCATTGAGATTATTATTATTACCATGATTAATTGCACATAACATTTTCATTTTTTTGAATCTCAAAATAAGGTTATGTTACATTAGTGATACACTTAAGAAAGTTATTTGTGAAAAAGGAGAGTTTCAATTTTAAGATTCCAGGTTGAAGTATATTGCAGTGATGTATATGATGAATTTGTAAATTGTATGTGTAAATTTGTTCTAACTAAAATTTAGACATTTTCTTTTTTCTTAGATGTTTATGTCAAAAAGGAAAATGATATTATTAGCCAAATATGTAACTGTAGAACATTATTATATTTTTATACTACTATAAATCAAATTCAGCTCATTTTAATTGTTTTGTTATAGTTTCATCTCTGGTTGTTGATATAAGTGGTACTTAATATTTTCAATGTCAGAGTTGATTACATAATAGTGTCTAACTGATGTCATCAAACATTGCCAATGACCTTAAGCTATCATTGAATTATTTGTATTCGCTGACTCGGAACTGACTGAGCCTCCGTTGACTTATTTTTATTAATTCAGAAATCCAATTACAAGCTCAAATACACGTTGGCTGGCCACACAAAAGCCGTTTCCTCAGTCAAGTTCAGTCCCAACGGAGAATGGCTGGCGAGTTCAGGCAAGTCGACGGATGGCCAGATTGTGGTGCTTTTTCCAGAAATTGATTCTATGCTTGTCTTTTATTTTTAGCTGCAGACAAGCTCATCAAGATATGGGGTGCTTATGATGGGAAATTTGAGAAAACCATCAGCGGACATAAGCTTGTTAGCAGCTTTTAAGAATTGGTTGTTGTTGGGGAGATCATTTGAAAGTGACAATTGTGCTTTTAGGGCATATCGGATATTGCCTGGTCATCGGATAGCAAGCTCATCGTCAGTGCTTCGGATGACAAAACATTGAGGATTTGGGATGTTGCCACTGTGAGTTTCTACTTGGACTAGTTTTCTTGTCTAAATTGACTTGATGCATCGATGGTTAATACCTGATATGGATGTCACTTTTGTATTTATTACAAATTGACTTCAATTAGCTTTTTTATCTAATAATATTTAATAACATTATTTATTATTGAGGCTAACCATAATTAAATACCCTTAAATAATGTGTTTTATTCCTAAATGTCCGTCTATCAATTTGCCTGCATTTTTCTGAATACATTATTTTTTTTGTAAATTTATTGTTTAATGTAATGTAATAATAGCAATATTTCATATATCATCTGTAATGAAGGAGTGCAGCATGTAATCAAAAATGCTTTCGTCTGCTCACAGGGAAAGTGTCTCAAGACATTGAAAGGACACAGCAACTATGTTTTTTGTTGCAATTTTAATCCACAATCCAACCTTATCGTATCAGGATCGGTAAGAGCCCGTTTTATTTCTTAAATGTTAAATATGAACAAAGTGGTTTATTTTTGTATAATAAATTAAGTTATCAATATTGCTCAGTGTGATAAGCCATTTAAATGCTTGCAGTTTGATGAGAGTGTTAGAATTTGGGATGTCAAAACTGGAAAGTGTTTGAAGACTCTGCCTGCCCACTCAGATCCTGTCACTGCTGTAAGTCGTTATGTTGCTCTTATTAAGTTAGGTTGTTGTATTGAGTTTGGTTATTATAATAATTATTTTTAAATTCTTGTGATTGGTGAGTTATTAGCTATTATTTTGCATTATTACAGTTTTACATGAAATTATGCAGGTTCATTTCAATAGGGATGGTTCACTCATAGTGTCCAGCAGTTATGATGGCTTGTGGTAAGTATTTTAACTTAAGTTTTTGTTTACAAATTTGGAATTATTTCAAATCCGAACAAATGTTTTCGTTCGAAGTCGGATATGGGACACAGCAACTGGGCAGTGTCTAAAGACCCTAATTGGTACGTTTCATTTGTTTTCTCACTCTCATCAACATTTGGTATATAAAATGAATTATCCATAAAATATTAAAGTAATATGATGAAATGCTATGTACTCTTATTGGAAATGCTTCATTTGCATCTGCAGATGACGACAATCCTCCAGTATCGTTTGTTAAGTTCTCACCCAACGGGAAGTACATTCTGGCTGCAACCCTAGACAAGTGGGCATTTGGATTTTGTTTGGAATTGTATTAATTTTTATTACTAATGTTGAAAATTCTATTTTCAGCTCTTTGAAATTGTGGGATTACAGTAAGGGCAAGGTAGATCATGCTAAATAACATTTTAACTTTTGAGATTATTGTCATTTAACCATTTTATTTGGGAGTCACTAGAATTAATGAATTAGTCATTAATAATTTTAAATTTAATGACGTGTCATAATGATAGTCTTAGTAATGGTATTTATTCTGTTGTAATTAAATTTTCAGTGTTTGAAAACATATACTGGGCATAAGAATGAAAAATACTGCATTTTTGCAAATTTTTCTGTCACTGGTGGGAAGGTGAGCACAACAGATTCATTTGAATAAAAGATGTATTGAATTCAATAATTAAATTGGATTCAATTAGCAGTTACTAATAATTTGAGCTCACCAATTTCTTTTCTCACAGTGGATTGTTTCTGGTTCAGAAGATCACCTGGTCTACATCTGGAATTTACAGACCAAAGAAATTGTACAAAAATTGGATGGACATTCAGGTTAGTCTTAAAATATTGTAGCAACTGATGTCAAAATTCATGTCATTTAATAATTTTTAATGCATTTGCTTCTGCATCAATGAGGCTATGGCATGTATTGCATGAAACAACCATTGTTTCTAAAATGGCACAAAATTTTCTTCCTGCAAAATATTGTTTTAGGTCTGTTGTTTTTGCATGGCAAAAGGTACTTGTTTCTGCTCCAAGGTATTGATTGGATGCTTAAATTTCAGATGCTGTGCTCTGTTGTGCATGCCATCCGACTGAAAACATCATCGCTTCGGCAGCCCTAGAGAACGACAAGACCATTAAGTTGTGGCGCAGCGATGTATAGAAACTTGTGAAAGGATACAACCACAAACATTTAATCATTTTGTTTATTTTTAAAAATGTGAACTGATTCTTGATCCTGTTTTTGAAGCTTGTATCAATGTTTTGTGGCAGATAGTTTTGTAATCAACATGGAATATAAAGACTATTGCAATCACATATACAAAAGGTCTATTTCATGTTGTGGTGTGATATGTGAATTTTTTTTGTTTTTCCGACTGGAAGGATGGGTCTCGGCAATTAGGTGTTGAGTATGGTTGTCATTGGCAACTTCTCTGGTTTTTTGTTCTTCACAAATCACCTTTGAAATGGCTGCTTTTATTATGTCTGTATCATCACCATCTAGATTTACCTTAGGTAACTGGGGAAATGAATGGCAAATGCTGAGTATGACCTTTCCACTGATTCTGGTAAAGGATTCTGCAAACTTGAGATGAATCTACTCTGCTTTTTAGACTAGCTTTTTATTTCTTTGTAAACTATTCTCTGGCCACAATACATTTGTTTAGACTAGCTTGGAGATATCATGCCAACCATTATTAAAAATGAGATCATCGCATCTTAATGTAAATTCTTGGTCCTAGTCCCATATAAATTCTTATAAGACCAATCCTGAGAACCTCTTACTCCCTGTTTTGCGTTTGTATTTTTGAATGCCTTATCTGATAACATGTGAAGGGACTTAACCAATACACCATTTATATAGCGCCCCTACCTGGGGTAGCACCTTGGCAGACCGGGCTGGGTTGCAAACGCGACACATAACGACTGTTATTATTACAGGAACGCTTCCCATTCGGCCAACCTGTACGCCAAACCTGTCGGCTCTACCAATTTGGGGACTTTTCCACACTTTGTCTATGCCCTGCGGTCTAACTATTTATTTGTTTCTAAATTATAACCGCTAAGTTTCATTTCTGGATGGCGTCTCGAACTTAAATTGAGATCTTCGCTCGGTGTCTGAGGCTGCTAATCCGCGGGGCCACCCTCACGGATACCAATAGTTTCACAGAAGGTGAGTCGGCAGCTGCACTTAATTTATTAATTCACGAAATAATGTACTTACAGCAGATGATTAAATCCATTTGAAACAACTTTACTAAACATAATAACACAATTTCGAATGGTGTGAATATGAACGAGCGGTCGGAAATGTTTGTAAAGTTAATATTATTATTTAAATTACAAATAAATAGACAAAAAATTTATAAATATTTTTTTTATTTCTATTCACAACAATTTAATATTAGTAGTTCTGAAATTTTAAGTCAAGATAGACTGTAATCTGCTCAATTTTTAACTAATAGAAAAAATATTTGACTTTATTGCAACACATAAATGTCTAAATTATTTATATATAAAAACATCTGAAACCTACTTCTTTCATCTCAGTTATCAACATTTCTTTAGTCGTGTTTATCTCTGAGCGAAGATGGCATCCGCCGTTAGAAAGGTCTCTAATCTTGTGCCATTCCTAATTAAAGGTATTTTCAGAAGTTTGCAACTGGTTTTTATGTAAAGTTTGTGTTCATTTGTTTTCGTAATAATGTCAATTTTTGTTTGAGTGTATGCGCCGTTTGACCTTCATACCTGTCCTTACATTTTATTTGCTTTTTGAGTCTAATGATTTTAACGTACAAATGGATATTTAATTGAAAGACACTGCTTTAAAACAAATAATACGTTATGTAGGCGTCCAGGAACAAGCAATCCCAGGACTGCGCACTGCTTGGAAGTATGCCAAGGTTGAGATGAAACCCCCCACCCCTGGTGAATGGCCTCAGATCGCGAAAGGATTTGAAAATATATTTTCTGCAGTTCGGTCAAGGAAGTGGAAGCAGCTCACAGTTAAGGTTGGATCTAAGTTTGAAAAAAATAAGAATGAATCTTATTTTCATTCTTTCACTAACACTTTAGGAGGCTTTCATCAGTGCAGTGATTACGACTGAAGTTGCATGCTGGTTTTTCATAGGAGAGTGCATTGGCAAGGGATCTATAATTGGTTACCAAGTTGAGGGAGCCACCTCTTTTGCAGGTCATATGTAAGAATATTGAGGAACTTTCGAATAAAAGATAATCAAACAGATTAATTGTTATTTCCTGAATGAGATAACACAAAAAACCATTTCATAAATTCCTTGACGTTCATTCTAACTTTCTCCTTGTCTGCTCCTTGGGATATTGCTAAACTTTGGTGTTTCCTGTCATGTTTTGAATGACTTCGCCTGTGCATCGGCCAGCACTTTTCAGAACCAATTGGCTCCGTCTCTGGTGATGCCTAAGAATTCTGCACTAAAACAACAGATTTCACACCTCAGCCATCTTTATTTTTTGCAAAACATTTAGAGTAATTCACCATGTCATAAAACAGCCTCACATTCAGTTGATATTGGCCATTTTTTGAAAAATAAATGCTTGACTAAATTGGTCCAAAAGTACGTCATGGGAAACGTTTCTGTAAGTTCTTATCGCAGGCAGTTCAGTTTTTTTTCCAAGTTTTTAGCACTCCTGTTGATAACCTTTCAGAGCTGAATATGATGCCTGAGTACTGTACACTTGCCAACCTCCGTACCACAAATTGGGGTTACTGTACGAAGTAACTCTGTGGATTGAGGTACCACATCAACTATTCCGAGCGATAAAATAATTTTGTTGTTAAGACTTATAATGGATCGTGAAAGTAATTTGTCATCAATAAAAGTTAGCTAGACCTTAATCTATGAGGCAACACGAATAAATTCACGAACACACTGGTGGAAGAATATTGTGATGAACATGATGGCTCCATCAGCACATTAACACACATCATGTTCTGATTAAACATTTGGTTGATTTGAAAAGCTAAATATGTCTCAAATTGAAAAAAACAAACTGATTCAGGTTGCGAGGTCAACATCCAACCACATATCCTGTCGACAGAACATCAACAAATGCAATATTATAAAAAAAGGCAAATACAATAATGATGGAGCAGACAGTTTTTTTTACATGGAAAAGGTACACGATTGTGGCAAAATTGAGAATAGCTACGAATGTCCGTATTGGCCAATGATGCACACTTTCAACTTTGAACTTGTGGAATTCACACGATCAATAATTTTATTCAGAGATGGCCAGCTGTCGAAGGAACTCTTAATTATTAAGGTCACATCATTGGCATGAGTATGTGTCACACTAAAGCACATCAGGGTTTCAGCATCAGTCAGAGATGTCCAAATTAGGGTTTTGTGAGCAGAAGGAACAGACAATTGTTACATATATCCATCTGGATTTTCAGCAAATCCTGAGTAGCAGCCTCTCATCCAGCAATGGTCACGAATAAAAAATGCAGCACTTTTTTCATAAGAAATTTCGCCTAAAAATAGAATCAATGTTGGATGGAAGAGCTCGCACATCGTCAGCAAAAGAAAAGTCTTGGAGTGCAGAGTCCCCTTGAACAGTTTTGGAAATAACAGTTAAGCAATGAATACAGAGACCATGCACAATACTAAAAACACTAATATCAGTCAAGAAATTAGCAGACATTCAAAATACTCACACAACTACTGATTACAAGAGTTTAAGTACTAGAATGCCATATGAATGCCACACGACCAGTTCATACCTCCAGCACAAAACATGATCAAAATAAAAATATAATAGAAAAATGCCTTATTTAACAAACCACAATAATAAAAAAAGCATTAAAGCAGTTTTAATGATAGTGAAATGCAATCTTTGCAATGCATTCTGTCATTTAAACCCGTTTCCTGAGTGAGCTAGAATTAATTCCTTTCAAACTTCTTCTAACTATCATCATCACCATCATTCAAGAACATAAAAAATCCTTCGAATATTTTTGACTCTACTGCAGTTGCAAACAGAAAACATTTGACAATCATTCTTGATGATTTGCTGGAACTTTGAGTGGTGGCAACTCAACTTATGGCAAGGTCCAAGTTGATGAATTTCTCGAGCCGGTCGATGTACTGAGGAAAAATTTCTATGTCATTGTGACCTGCTCCATCAACCCAAAGTGGATCGGCTGCCCTCGGACACCTTTGTTGGATCAGTTGGCCGTGGGAGAAATCAACGACCTCGTCCTCGGTCCCATGAATAACAAGAACTAAGGAAGTGATCTTTGGCACCTTGTCAATGCTGCATTGATAAATCATTGATAAATATTTAAAAAAATTGAGAACAATGCAAATGTCAAGTTGCACGTTAGAGTAATAACATTCATCAAGAGGTCAACTGTTAGAATAATAACATTCATCAACAGGTCAACCAAACAACCTTGGAAAAGCATCAAAGCACCATGTCCTCTTGGTATCTGGGAAGGCCAGTCTGAGTCCTGAAG
The DNA here is from genome assembly GCA_021613335.1 of Whitmania pigra. Classification (NCBI taxonomy): domain Eukaryota; kingdom Metazoa; phylum Annelida; class Clitellata; order Hirudinida; family Haemopidae; genus Whitmania; species Whitmania pigra. The sequence continues at coordinate 1,079,440 of JAJTWR010000311.1, forward strand.
TTAATGGAGAGTGAAGAATAACTCCACCAACCTCATATCTTGAAGCCAGATCAATTGTTGGAACCGTGCCTATACTTTGACCATAAAGGATTATATTTTGAGGACACAAGCCATATCTAAAAACAAATAAATATGCATTCAAGCCAATGTAAGACCCGACGTTTTAGTGAAATAAAGATATTCTAATAAGCATTTATTAAGTAAAAGTCTCATCACTCACCTTTTATTCAAACATTGCCAAGCTGCTTCAATGTCAGAATAGAGGTGTCTCTCTGAAGGTGAACCAGAGCTGCAACCATAACCTGTGTAGTCGTAAGCCATGACGTTGCATCTCAATCGAGACCCCAATCCCACAAGAAAACTAGTCATCTGTCCATATTCATGATAATGGAATTAACAGGAAATTAAAAATATTAGGCAACATTTCAACACCACCCACTTGGCCAATGTCGACTGCATTACCATGACTAAATAAAATGGTGTATTTGGCATCAGGAACACAGTGAATAAAAATAGCAGCCAGCATCTGTTGCCTGCTAGTCCTTAGCATCAAAGCTTCAATGCACTCCAGTTCCCTGTCACTGTATTGCCATTCTGCTTCTTCTCTAAGCAGGATCTTTTTCCTTCCTCCACCAGCTGAGTCATCCACAATGGCATAAGAAGCTTCCGGTGGTAGAAATGCTAACTTTGCTGCTATTTTCGAAGGACAAGGAGGACAGCAAAAAATGCCGCACAGACGTTTGACGGATTGCCATGTTACATTTCCTCCTCCACTCATGACAAAATCGTGGCTGAATTTAGACAAAATGAGCTACAATTCTAATAATCATAAAACTATCTGATCATGATCAGGACGATGAAATAATTACAGAGCCAGGAACAACTTCCGAAAATTTCTAATGGAATCTAAAGAATGATTCAATGTGAAGTTCGAAACAGGAAAACAATTATCATAAGCGATCGACTGCTAGCATGCTCTCTTTACTCAATCGAATCTAAAATGTCCTCAAATTAAACGTACAAAACAAAAAAACTTTGGAATACAAATAGCAGTATTACTACCAATTTTGAACGAAAACGCCCGAGTAACAAGCACTAATGGGTATAAATATAACAAAGCGCTTACCTTTAATTAATAGTAAATGTGATTGTTCTTTTTCACATAAATTGCTAAATTAATTTTATTGTCAATATAATTTATAGTCACATTTAACATCCACTTAAATAAAATGAGCGAGAAAGGATGACTAATCTCTGCAAATAATGAAACTATTATTAGTGGTTTTTTATGCAAAAAGTACTTCTAACACTTTATTTTATTTTTAAAATCAAAATAAAATTGTTTTCAAATAAAATTTCTGCAATGCATTCGCAATCGAACGCAATGTTTAAAATGAAATATTTCTAATCGCTAAAGCTTCGCTTTTCCGTTTTTTTGAGTTTGACTGTGATGCAAAATGTACTGAGCCTCAGTACTTAAGTAGAAGCACCTCAAACATTTTCTTAAATAAAAGTGTAAGCATTTGTTGAAAATATACTCAAGTATATTCAAGGGTCGTCTATTAATTGTGTTAACAATGTTAAGGCAATTTTGACCCTTTCCCTCCCCTCGACATCACTTCTAAAGATCTAAATTATGTCAAAAACTTTACAACCCACAAAAATTTTGTTATGATTATTTTGAAAATTAAGAAAATTATTTTTAAACTGAATATGCTTATCAGTTTTTTTCTAAAATCTTCCCACGGGAAAGTCCCACGTCAAATGTTTCTTTACTATAATAATAATAATAATAATAATAATAATAATAATAATAATAATAATAATATAATAATAATAATAATAATAATAATAATATAATAATAATAATAATAATAATATAATAATAATAATAATAATAATAATAATAATAATAATAATAAGCGCCATACAGGAGGGAGTTGCAGTAGTCAAGGCGGGAGAGGACCAGGCTGCGTGCGAGAGCAGCAGTCATGTCGACCGAGAGGAGTGGGCGGATGTGTCGTATAGCCCAGATGAGGTGATTGCAAGATTTTGCTATGGAGGAGGCATGCTGTTTAAAGCTGAGATGGGAATCAAAAGTAACGCCGAGAAGTTTTAGGGTAGAAGAAGAAGGAAGGAGGGTGCCAGCGATATTTATTGGAGATGGGGGGGATAGGTTTCTCAGTTGAAGAGGTGTGCCGATAAACATTATCTCGGACATTTTAGGGTTGAGTTGAAGGAAATTTACGAGGTGCCAGTCGTTAATGGCGTCTGTGCACCTTCGCATATTGTCTAATTGTGCAGAGACACTGTCGCTGGAGAGGACAGAGTAGAGATTCGTGTCATCCGCGTATTGGTGGAAAGACACGTCAAAATTTTTGACGATGTTAGACAGGGGTGAAGTGTAGGTTGTGAAAAGTAGGGGTCCCAAGAAGGAGCCCCGGGAAACTCCAGCAAGGAGATCAACAGAAGAGATATATTGTTGAAAATATGGGAAAGAGCGGTCTCTGGGGAGAAACCAGGTATATAGGCGGATTGGAATAGAGAGAAGTTAGAAGACTTAGTAATATGGGGACTGATTCTAGAAAGAGTGAGCCTTTCTAGTAGTTTTGATATAGTGGAGAGGTTGGAGGTTGGTCTGTAATTAGACGGGGAGCTAGGGTCGAGGCCTGGCTTTTTTAGCAAGGGGAGTACCTGCGCGTGCTTGAAGATGGAAGGGAAGACACCAGAGCTAAAGGAAATGTTAGCGAGTTTGGAGAGGGTTGGAGCTAGAATGGGGGAATACTTTTTTAGGAGAAAGGTTGGGAAAAGATCTAGCGGGGAGGTTTTGCTGGGCAGAGCTCGAATGGCTTTCAAGACTTCTATAGGCGAGACAGGAGGGAGAGTCGAAAGAGGCGTGCCAGTGAACTGCCTGGTTGGAAGGGATGAGATAGATGATGAAAAAAGTGTATTGGCGATTGACTGATGAATGTTGGCGATTTTTGAGATGAAAAATGCATTGAATGAGGTGACGAGAGACTGGCACTCAGCGTCGGAGTAGTGTTGGCGAGGGTTACTGTGCAATAGGCTATGAAGTGAGCGCCACATGGAACGTGGATTGGCGTTGGAGCTGAGTTCCTCCTTGATAGAAGATGCCCTGGAGTTGAGGATGGCCAGCCTGGCGACGTCCTTTGCGGATTTGTACTCCTGCTTGGTAGCTGCTGTACGTTTGCGAAGATATAGACGTTCTAAGCATCGGCAACGTTTCTACTATAGCTATACGCTTAGAATCGGATTTATAATTTCAGGTCAACCTGTTCAATTACAAAGCCGCTTCAGGTTGTACTGCAACATCGAGTGAACGCGCAGGACCAGTCGAGGTACAAAAACAGTTTTACATCAATATCCTTCGCTGAAAAATGTGGCAAAACTAGAACTAGTAATGTTTTATTAACGTCCGTTGCATAGCTAGATGATTAGGACGGACAAAACTAGAACTTGATGATTAGCCGTTTTATCTCGTCGTCCCTGTTGCTGTTAGCCAGCATATATGTGCACATACTTCATGTGAGGTTGTTGAATGCTTGGTGGTTGTTGCAATTTGTGGAACATACATATAAATGGCATATAAATCGTCAAAAAACGAGACTGGGAAAACTTTCCAACGCACTGCACGTTTTATCACGGGCACTGATTGATTTTGTAAATAAAATTATGGAAGCGTTCCATTAAATGTTTTTTATGTCATTATTTTGATTATAAATCGATATAAGTATTATTAAAATTAAATGCCATTGAATCTGAAAATATAAGTATATATTTATAATTAATAAACGTAACTTTAACATGGCTTAAAATGGATACTTTGAGGGTAAAATTTCCCATAGCGTATTTTTTTTATACATGCTACGGACCAAGACTGTACAACACCATTCACTCATCTATCAAAAATCAGACGCAGATTCATACTATTATATTTATTATTTAAAGTGTCTTTTAAATTGTACTTAGTTTGTGGTATTCTCGATTAATTGATTATTCGACAGGTATATTATTGTTCTGTCAATTGAATGATATTTCTGGGTCAGCTTGCCAGCGGAAGATCGCGATTCCCTAAGGATGATCCATGAGTTCTTTATTAATGCGCCTGTTGGTTTTTTGTTTGCTTTGTTTCTTTCATTATGATTATTAATAAATTTCCTCAAAAAAAAATAAAGAATTGAATCAACTAACAATTTTGGGCTTCCGCTACGTTTCGTTTTTTACTGTGCGCGCGGAAAGAATTAACGCATTTCAATGAAATCTTGGAAAAAGTTCGCTATGACGAAAAACGTTTCTCTTTTTAAAAGTCTTTTATGTTAAAAATAAGGCCTAAAAAGCGTTTTTAAAGTTTTGTATATATATACATACAGTGGCGCAACTAGGGGGGGGGGGGGGGGGGGCTTGCGCCCTCCTGGCCTAATAGGAGAGACCCTGCAATTTTTCCAAATCCGATGAATTTCTTTTTGGTGGGGGGGGGGGGGGGTAAGGGGATTTAACTGGTTTGAAACTTAGAAACAGAAGATAGTCAAACTCATTAATAAATTATTAAAGATACAAAATAAGACTGCTACAGAAGATAGTTAAACTCATAATAATAATAATTTGTTTTATCTTTAATTCTTTATTAATTATAATTGGTAGTTTTGATTTGAACAGTTTCAAAAATTTTTCGACTGCAAATGGCAATGTGAATTGTGGAAAGTAAAAACCGAGGTCGTCCCGGTAGTTGTACAAGCACTCGGAACATTGAGAAAAGACTTAGCTTATTTATTTATTTATTTTTTATTCATTTGATTAAAGTCAGTTGCATGACGAGGATGATTTGGACTTTAAAAGACTTCGCGAAGAAAGTTGATAAAGGATGGCCAAAGGACTCAGAAATTCAAAAAATCTCTTTTTTAGGACATTGCCCACATGTCAAGGAAAATATGAATCACTGAGAGCACCGGTGTATTTATATATTTATCTGATTTTTTGAATGCCTTTTGTATCCAGACAGCATGTGAAAGGACTTTTTATGCTGGTTGGTAGTTTATTAACGTCCATTTCATCACTAGATGATTAGTACGGAACACTTTTTTAGGGTTTTGAAAAACACCTCTCAGCTGTCAATATAATCGGAATCATTATCATTAAGTATGCCAAAATCTCGAATGCAAATAAAAAGAATTCAATAAACCATAATTTTCATGTTTAACATCACGTTATTAAACTAAATTAAAAACAATTTCTTAAATTATTTATTAAGATATTTTTAAGCAATTCATCTTCAGTTCATGAAATAGATTCGTTTGTTATGAGCGGATTTATGGCATCGAAGTCCCATGTCAAAATGATGAAAAGACTGTTTTTAGGCTGTCGCGATAGAATTTGTGGCACGATTCAAATTGCTCGCATTAATACGGTGTCTTCAAGGTACGAAGACAAGAAAATACAAAAACCACATTACTTGAAGCACGAATTTAATAATGCCGAAGAACTTACTAGCCATTTAATGAACAATTTAATCTATAGAGATGGTAATGTCAAAATATATTTTTAAATGTTCATTTGAAGTTGCTTTTAAAAATGATTTTTAGAGTAACTGCCTAATCCATCATAACTAATGTTCATTAAATTAATGCTTTTCTTGTTACAGATTTCATGGTGGCTTTTAACAAACCTAATGGAGTGCCCATGTTTAGTAAGACTTATTAGCTTTCAAGATGCATCGTTTAATTTTATGATGTGCTAATTTTGGAAATAGAGATATATCACAGATCATTTTCTAAAAGTAATCACAATGATTGTGCCTAATGCCTTATTATTCAATTAAGGCCCCAGATATGATGAGGCCCATGATGTATCACCATCACAGCCACAAGACTTTTTGTCAATTAATTCCTGCAAAACACTTTTGGCCAAACAATTGGGGATTCAGGACATGTATGATTTCTTATCCCAAAATAGGTTTGTTTTCCAGTTGGTGTAAGTATTTGTTACAATAAAAGCCATCTCATAAATAATTTTTAGGTTTTATTTAATTAGGCTAACCTAAAGCTTCACACTATTGAATTTTTTAAATAAATTTTTAAACTCTTTCAGAAATCACAGTGGTGTCATTATTTTTTGCTTTGATAAAAACTTAAAGGAAAAACTGTCTCCTTATTTCAAAAATGCCAAGATCAACAAAAAGTGTATAGCTGGCTATGAGTGAGACTACATTTATTGCTTTTAAGTTTTTTTTATGTGAAATTTTTGTAAGTCTATTGGCGATCTCTGTTACATTTCCAAAGAAATGGCACCAATTGAAAAAATCCTGGGTTCAAAATGATAATGCTGGCATAACAATATCCATAATAGTAATCCATTAATTAGTTATGTTAGTGTCATAATTTAATGGAAAATATGTACAGAACTTTGTTATAAAGTTATGTATTAATTAAACATAAATACTAGTTTTTGAGGCCATGGTTACATTGCTTTTAAGTTATGGATTTAGGGATTTTTCATTATTTCCTTATTTTTTTGTCTAGCCTTGTTTGTTTGGGAAGACAAAAAAAATCATCTGGATCTAGGACCTTATACATTGCTCAGTCACTCTGCAACAACAACCTGATGGTGAGCAGCCTTGGTGTGGTGTGGAATTTGTGCAAGATGAATTATTACTTAACTTGAAATAATAAATAGACTGCATGAATTTTCATTTTGTTTTTCTAATCATTTCTTTAGCCATATTTGTTATCTTGCAATATTTGTGAAGCTAATGGAAAACCTTCCATCACCAGTGATTCAATAACAAGCAATGATGTTTTGAATTATTAGTCTGTAGAGAACGACGACCTCAGATTTACAAGAAAGGTGAAGACCTCCACAACGCTTTTCCATTACAACGTGATTAACAAATCAAAGCTTGCCTTCAACTGTGGTGTTTCTCACATGCAGGTGATGACATCCTGTGGTAAGGGTTTGCTGTTTCAGCATTTAACTGACCATTAGTTTTTGATATGATTAATAAGTTCACTGAAATGTCTGCTGATATTTATTTATAACTGCCTAATTAGTTAACCAAGCTAAAAAATCTCTTGATCAGTTTGTTTCAATCCATTAAGTCTGTACATTAAATCTTGGATATCCTATCTTCTGTGTTGTGTTATGCATTGTGTCCCCATTGACTAGTGATATCATTTCGTTAACAAATTCTTATGGAAATGATCACAATGTTATTATTATTGTTATGCGGTCATAATAATACAAAAAACTGATTATTTTGATCATTGAAATTGTATTTCTCAGTCAAATGGGATGCTTTGGAACTGCTTGCAATTCGTCACTTAACCCCGGTTCTGGGAGACCACAAATATTCGAATCGCGTTCAAACCATCCTGGACAGACCAATTCTCGTGGATCCAGAACATATTTCTCCTTGTCCACAGGTGATCATTCGTATGTTACTTACTATACTTATATGTTTACTCCTAATAATAACAATTCTTGCTAGTTAATCACATCTACCCATGCATTTATATTTCTAGATTCATTATTTCATCATTGTGCTTTTAGTTTATATCCTATGAGTGGTAACTCTTGCTCTCAGGTTTCTGAAGTGGTCTATTCGACCATTTAATGAAATTGTGCTTTAATAATAATTTTTCGATTTCAATCCCAATTACATATGTTAATGTAATGCTCCCATGTAATGTTTTAACATTAAATAACAGCTTTATAATATTGCTATATGAATACATCTTCTGCAATACAAACCATGCATATAGATAATTATTCACTTACGTTTTAAACATCCTTTTTGAGGTATGATTAGTTTCAGGTTTTACTATGCCAATTATACCGCATGCATTTGCCCTAATTTTTTTCGTTTATATTTTAAAGAATGTTCCTAAAGATATCTGCGATCTGCTGGAGGTTGACAGCGACAGCACTAGCGACATACCGTTGCACATCCACTGCTCGAAAGTTGTCTTGCCCAAAATCTATAAATCGAAGCAAGGCCCATTTTTCTTGAGGGAGTGCTTTCAAAACACACTCAAAATTGATCAGCATCCAGAAGAAAATAGCAGTGAACCTGCGAAAGAGTGCAGCTCAAAAAGCTTCATCATAAAGGCTCCACTGCCAACATTCTTCACTGAAACTCTTGGAAGGCTTAAGCTTTTGTAAAAATTATGTTAATAATTCTGAAGCCTTTTTGTGGAACTATGAAGAAATTAAAGTTGAACTCAAGAAGAGAAATAGAGAGATTGAAAAAACACTTGTGCTCAACTTCATTAAGTCAACTATGTTATTAAGTAAAATACTTGTACCTTCTGATGCCAAATGTTCCAAGGAAATCTTAATGTTTAGAACTGTTTTGATGTCAAGGACCAACATTGTTTTAAATGATAATATTGCATAAAAAAGTAAAAACTATTTTACTGATATTGGGAAATTTTGGATGTAGCCATCTAATCTTAATTCATCTCCTTTATAACTTCTCTAGACACTTGAAAAAATTACCACGGCTAAGCCCAACATAGCCTCAGATTAGCAATTTGTTGTTGCAAATGAAACATGGTTGTAATATTAACTTGGTTTTTCATACCAGATGAAAATACAATCAGGTTGCAATCTAATCTACTCTCCTCAATAAAAACTAGGAAAAGGAGCAGTCGCTTTGCATCCACGATTAAAAGCATTGCCGGGATTATAAGTCATCTTGCTCACCAGGATTGGTCGACGTATGCAAGGCAGTTGAAGCAGAATGTCTTCATGATCGCACGTTAACGAGCGTCAGTTTCGGTGGAACAAATATTTTGGAATCACGAACAGTTCAAATCTTGTGTATCTTGGACGCCATGATCGTGGGGTTTGCCTTCTGCAGTTCCTCTCTGGCCTTTTCTTTGTAGTCAAAAGTACATGGATGGGTGTCAGAATATCTGTGCAAGCAGCAATATGGTCCTCCACAGCGACACATGAAGCCTGGTTGGTTTCGAATCACGTACTTCAGGTTTAGAACTGCAACAATTTAGTCGAAGAGAGCAAAATAGAAACAAACCTGTCAGTCCAACTCTCTTCTTGCAAACTAGGCACTTGTTGTGTTTCTTCTCCAAAGGAGCCTCTGCATCAGAACTATTGAGAGATTCTTCAATGGCCTTGACAATATCTTGAAGAAAATTTAATGTAAAACGATATCTACTTTGAATAGGGAGCTGGACATTTTAAGACATACATTGCATCACATTATATTCCATTACACATACAATTCGGCAAGCAATTGTAAAACTTCGCAATTATTTTGTACGTTAAAATAAATGAAATATAAAAGGGCTCAATACCCACTATCCATTATTATTCATATTTGTTATGTCTTCATGACAGCACAATATATTCTAAGCTCATTAACCCCTGTAATATTCATTTACAAAGATTACAAACCTGAAGAGTGTGAAGGCTCTTTAACTTGTTCTGTGACTACAAAGCAAGCTCACCAAATCAAAACAGAGTTCCAAAATATTGATGAAATAATAATATATAAAAATTAATGTATCAATTTCTAAACCTGATAAGTTAGCAAGTTGGCTCTCAACTGTCCCATTGCTGTGCAAAAGTGTGGAAGGGTGGCTCGTAGACATTTGCCTTTTCAATTTCTCTTTGAAGCATTTAGAGCACATTCCCTCATAATTCGAATTACCATAAAATCCACAGCCATTGACACATTTCATTGCACTTTGAGATTCCATGTTGATAAGAATACCCTTTCTCAGAATATTCTATAACAAAATTTAATAATTTTGCCTGGAATTAACTGTTTCCAAATGTAATTTCAAAACAATAGAATCTCACAGCATTAAAACCATCTTCATAAAGCATAAATTTTCAACGAAACATTCGAAAAAAAATTAGAAATCTCAATTACAATAAACATACGACTTAAAAATTTGTTTTAATAGGCAAAGGGGAGCAAAGCAACAAGAGCGGTTCCGACAACTTCAATGTATTGATCAATGAATGAAAATCCAAAGACATCGTCCAAAACTTGTTTTTCGTGTACTATTAATAACGTGCAACTAATATAAATTAAATAATAATTATTGTCTTTAACTTAAGACATCTTCGGATACAAAATAAGTGCGAAAATTCATTAAAACATAATAAATAAAACGCAGGTTAACCTGTTAATTAGAGTGACATTCATGCTTTCTTTATGACCGAAGCCTGGAACAACATAGGTTCTTTTGCCTTAGATCTTTTCAGAGCGGTTGCCATCACGTTAATCGGCCCCACTCAGTGGCGGATCTAGAACACTTTGTGGGGGGGGGGGGAAATACTGGAACCTATACCCCTTAAGGTCTCCCCTAAACCGCTTGCTGAAACTATAGTACGGCGGATTTTTCAAAGCCGTGTTGCTTATTATTGTATTTGAATCATGAAAATTGTATTACAAACATTATTTCAGGTTTTTTGCATTCAAATTATTTTAAAATATATAAAAGTGTCATCATTCCAGCTCTGTGACACCGCTCTTTTGCTTCTTGAAAGAAATTTAAGATATTTTCACTTCGTCTTTTAGTTGACATATTTAATGATAACGACATTTACGATGTTAATTGGGAGAAAATAGAAAATGACAATACATGCTTAGATATGAAACTTTCTAACCTATTAACAGTGTAATTTTCTGCTTTTCTTCAACTTGTTAAAACTATTTGCAATGCTAGCATGCAAATTCAGTGATGAATAGATGAAATTTCATACTTTCAAAACTAGTGTTGAAATAATCTTATAATTTGTACATATAAAATTTGTGTTTACTATTCCTTCATTAACTATCTTTGGTTATCAACCATGATCTAAGTCTCAAGAGGTATTCAGATTTTTTGGTCGATTGACCTTAGTGTCTCGGGTGACCCACTCTTCCCGGAAGGTGTGTCCTAGCAAACCGCTAGGCATGACAAACCTGGAGTGGACGAACGGATGGAGTGAAACAGTTCTAATTGGCATTCATGGTGAAGCGTTTGCCAAAGAGCCTGGAAACATTACCGTTTCTTAGGTGTAAGTATTTTAAGAGCAGCGTGATTATCCTACAAAGGTGTTCCAAGTATAGATATAAAATGTTCCTTAGACGATTTTTTTCACTCTTAACTTATTTCACAACTATAGTAAAAATACCTCTTATAAATCACTTTCTAAACTTTTGATAATGAAATGGCACAAAATAGCAAATGTGTCTCAGAGGGCGTTTTTATTCTTTCACCTGTAATGTTTTCTGTGAGAGCGAATTTTGATTTTCGAAAGAAATTTATTAAAGAATGTTCGGTCCGAAAATGAAATTACACGCACTCGCCCATCTTGAGATGACCTTTTTTATGCGTCTAGTTTAGTAGGGGCCGTCGACAACATATCACGAATTAACATGTTTATTTAAAACCTCATTCATGGAAATTGAACAAGAAAAACTGTCAAATTGTTAAAAAGCATGTTCGAACGAACAATACCTAAAAGTGCACTTATCTCAGATCTTATAAGCCAACAAATTGAGTTATTCAACCAAAAAAATATTAAACATAGGAAAGTAAATAATAATAACAGTTTGTTTTTCCTATTCCTGAATAAAGCAAGTGATTTGTTAACAGCAAATGTTGAGACCTTAGAGATACACAGTGACCATACATTAAAAGGGTACTTCTAGTAGATGAATTGCAAAAGATATGGAATTGGCATGAATTCTGAGTAACTCATTCTAAGTTTCCACTTTGTCTTGTTCAGGAGGCTGGTCCTTGTGCAGTAGTGTTGATTGGTCTTGTTGCATTTGTTCATGCTGACTGCTTTTAAATGTTTGTTGAATAACGTGGGGTTCCTGATCTTCTTTTAGTTCTTGTTGTTTACCCAAGACTTCTTGCTCAGGCTGAAACTTCAGCTGCTGTTCCTCGTTCGGAGTGGGCGGTTGAGCTTCAGCAAGGCTTGAATTGCCTGCTATAAAATATACCTTGAAACTCAATGTGCACAAACTCAAGGTTTGCAATAAACTCCAAACCTAGTATCCTAGTCTCCACAGTGAGTTCTTCATTGATACCTTCCCTGGATTGCTACATAAACATAAATATTAATAACTGTAAATTAGCTTATTTTAATAATTAATTAGCTTAAACATGATTAAATTAGCATATTGGCCACAATAAAACAAGGACAAATGAATCCAGTAAGATCACCAGTTTTAACTTCTCCAGCTTGACCTTGTGGATTTTTAGGTCATTTTCATCAAAAACTGCTTTTCCATCAATTGCCTGAAATAGAATTATATCCTGAATTATTGATAATCAAATACAAAATATCAAACAATTTAGATAACCTAATGCAAATTTAAATAAAAATAAATTATAAAAATTATTAGAAAGATAATACAAAATGAATTCTATTACCAACATACATTATTGTTAAATCTGTTAACTGTTAAATTTTCAAATATGCTGTAAAATTAAAAGCACTATTTAATTCATATTTAATAAATCCAAATTGTAACTTACTTTACATAGTTAATATTGATGCACAGGTAAAAACTTTAATTAATTCACAGGAGATTCTCAACAAGGTATACATAAAGGTAAAATGCAAAATGTACAACAGCTTGAAATCAATAGCTAAAACTCAAAGGTCAGCACAAACACAAGGTCAGCCACTTCATTACCTTCATTTTAATCATACCTTCCATTCTTCATCATGCTGAAATTCATCCCTGGTCGAGTAGGAAATGAATTCACCGAGACTAATCACACCGTCCGTGTTGTTGTCGGCTTCGGAGACGAAATGTTCCCTCATCCTGTTCATCTCCTCATACCTCTCGACCAGATCATCTTCTGGAGCATTCTTATCATAGACTTTGTCCAACTTGAGAGCATTACAAGATTAATTTACATAGCAATTGGAATGAGTCAGTTAATATCAAATGACTAATTACTGAATTGTCCATAATGTGGACAATTTAATGTGCTATGTGAAAGCAATAATTAAAATAAGTTTGGTGATAAAATAGTTCACAAAACAGCTTTTCCCAAAGCGGATAATACACTTTATCACAGGTACCCGAAAATGTGATGGTGGCCTAAGGTTTTTATGTGTGAGAACTAAATACATTATTTGTTGGTCACCTTAACTTTTAAAAGTTATTTGTTACATACTTTGGTTTATCAACTTAAAAAAGTAATATTTAGATTTAAATAAACATTTAAATTCATGCATGTATTTCTATTTGTGTGGCAATTCACCTCATTTTGAAAAAGAGCCTCAACTTCATTATGATCCCAGTGTCCATCACCATTGACATCTGTTCCATTTGGGAATGTTAAATTGAATTCATAAATTTAATAATAATAAGTTTATATCTAATAATCTCTTAACATTAATTGATTCTTTGAAATTATAAAAATTATAAATTATATAAAAAATTTTATTTACATTTAAAAAATATTTTGCCTCTTTACATCACTTTCAATATTTATACATCAAAATAACACTATTTTGTAAATTTTTTAATAACTTAAATGTTTGACATTCCAAAGTTCATACCTCGGAGGTGAAAGAAAGTCTTTGGATCAAAATCTTTTTTATCCAATCCGTCCACTTTCTCCCAAATGTCGAGGAGATGTGCCTCATTGCCCTTAAACAATGACAAACTAACAATAATAATTGTAATAATGTTATCATCTATAGTTAGTCAAAATGCAAACTTTATCAAAAGCTTAATAGCACGACAATAAAACGAATCATTATTTTTAACAAGAGACCACTAAACTCCCTTCTCCAATTTAATTATTTAATGAAATAGATAATTTTCAAATTATTTCATAAAATTCAGAAATGGAGAGGAGCCATATCATTAGAATGATAGATGGAACATTTTAAAAAGATTGCCTTGATTCAACCAGCGGACTGCTGAGGCACATCCACAAATAGTAACAAGAACCTCACAAACATTGAACAAATTAACTCAATCACTCTTCAACCACAAGCTGGACTAACAGGGTGATGCATCTTTGGGTGGTCCTTGTGTTTCTCTTCCATCACGAGAATCTTTTTCTCTTCCTCCTGTCTCTTCTCTCCATCCATCATATCCAACATCTTCCTCTTTTCCAGTTCCTTCTCCATCTCGTACACTTTGAAAGCTTCCTTTCTCTTCCTGTCTATTTCTGAGAGATCCTTGCTTGTCTGTGAACATCATTTAGAAGAATAAATTAACTACCATTCCAAAGAATGTTTGTAGTTATGTATAAATAATTATATCATTATAACTATGTGAGTAGTCAACATAATACTGTAAATTTAAAGGTGTCAGATCATAAAAGTAAATCTAAATAAAGTTTTAGTTGGTAATGCTGCTTACAATTCCCATGATGTTATGTATGTTGTGACATTGAAAATGCTTTCGATTGTCCATATCAATCAAAGACAAATTATTTCTGGCTAAATCTTCTTAAATTGCAGGATACAAAATAGCCAGCAATAACTTTATAACAATATTTCAAATTTCTCAATAAAGTCAAGGACAAGGTTAAAATATTCAAATTTTCAAAACTTTTGGTGTTAAAGGTTGTGGCATTAAAAGTACGTAAACAATCGTGTCAAGTGCACATCTAGCCTGAGTCACCACTAAGCATCCTCTGGTCAGGTAGAAATGCTGTTACATCCTATTTAGAAACGAGGCACCCAAAGGGTAAGCTGAACAAAAACACAAACAAATCCCATTTCTCGTTCGCGACCAACGAACCTGTACAATGAGCTTCTCAAGATCAGCAGCCTCGAAGGTGTTAACATTGAGGTAATCCAAATGTGCAAGCAGCTTCTCTTTCTCAATGACATTCAATTCAATCTCCCCTTTAGTGAGATTCTTCAAAGCTGGAAGAGATCAAAATTCAATGAAGAAAACATAAAACTTCTAATATTTCATTTCAACTAAAACCAGAAAAAACTTGATTGCAGATTGTTAAATTAATATTAAAGTCATTTAAACTGTCTCAATCTAATGCAAAATCTAAAAAATAACTTTGCTTCAGAATGGTCTTCAGCTTCATTAGATTCCTCAGCCTGTCTAATTCCTTCCTCTTCAACTCATCTAGTCTGGATCTTATGCTTTCGGAGATAAATTCTAAGTTCACCGAGAATTCTTTTGCCTGATCAAAATTTAACTTAAACTTACTTTTAATGAGGACATCAAATTAAGAAAAATTTTGAGAACTTGAATTCTATTTTTTTTAATTTGGAATTTATTATGATACAATTTTGATGAATTGTCAATATCAGTTTATCAAAAGGTATTAATAAATCATACTTTGTCAGCCAATCCTTTACCCTCAGTCATGATCTTTTTTTTGAAATGTTCATCAGTCATCAGCAAGCTCATGACTTCTTTAAGGTATTTTTTGTAGGATAGCATGTGAACCTACAAACACCAGATTTAGAAATACTTTTAATTTTATTTAAGCATTCAAGTTACATTAACCAAAAATGTTACCTCATCGTCAAAGTCATCATCTTCATTTTGTGTGCGAGAAGATTCAGTAGCTGTTGGCAATCCAAAGACACATTTGGTAATTATGAAGATGCATAAAGCGATGAGAAATCTTTTCCCCATTTTAATTGGCCTTGAGAAGCTTTAAGTTTATATTGCGTGCCCGTAAAAAGCATTAAAATAAAAAGTTATAGCCGTTAAGCTACTTGGCAGAGCACTAATAGACGACGATTCTTAAAAGATGATTAACTAGAATTTAGTGGGCTTGAATTTCAGTAAACGTTCTGACAATACGAATAACTTTCAAAACCGCGACTTCAAAAAGGCTGCGCCACCACGTCAAGTATGTAAAGATAAAGAAAATGAAAGTAAAGGTGAAATCATTCAAAAAATGTTGAGCTACTTTGTTGAGATTTGTTATCATTGATAAAGGTGTAGTTTAAAGTATAAGATTAAACATTTAAATAAAAAAAAAAAGAACCCTAAAATGAAATGATATCCGAGCTTGAATATAGTGACATAGATTCAACTGAACCAACTCCACGACCAAAGACCAATGTTCTAAAAGCAGTGAAATCCGGCTGGATCAGTGTTTGTTATTGAAAGGGGCAGTCTGTTCCAGATTCTTGGGCAGCATCGATGGACCTGCAATCCAGCATCGCCCGTCGAGCTCATAATTTGATGAGAGAGCCACGGCTGAAATTACATAGGTTTGTTGATGTGATTGGTCTGAACAATCTAGCTCCAGCCAGAACTCAAGTTTACGAATGTATTGCATACAATGGATCAGATAGGACCAGATAACAACCTTGGAAAAGTTTAAAGTTACTGAAAATTAACTCAATCTCAATATTTCATAATTTACTTAATATTCCACCAATCAATGACGAGATGGTCACGATTCCAAGTTGTTGCAAATGTTCCTTAATGTAAACGATTCATGATTTAGTCAAATTTTAATGTGATCGGGATTTAGCACATCTAATTTGTATCCACTATTCACAATATCCACAGAAAGTCGGTAACTTATGGGCGACTCCAATCAAGAAGTCACAGCCTGCCACCACTGCAGAAAGTGGTCTTATTGACTTACGCGACCCATCACAGAACTTCGCCAACAAATTGATAGAGTTTCTGGTCAAAGCCATAGCAAACCCCATTACTTATTAAAATAAGTTTATAATTAACTTTTTTATTAAAATAAGCAGATGCCAAGAAGGATAGATGTTAAAGTTCAAATCTGCCTTGCCTCCTGCTCCTCCTAATATGTTTGAATTAATAAACATCCCAAAAGTTTGTTTGTGCTTTCTCCAATCAAATTTTAATTTTAAATGCATTCTTGTAATGCATGGTCAAAAGTTCTAAAGAGTTTTCTAGAAATGAACAAATTTCCCAACATTCCCAAACATGTCCAGCCATTCAAAGAAAATTTTTAAGTTAAAACCAAAAAATAAAAATTAAATTCAAAATTTAACTCTTAGAAAATAATAAGACTTCCCAAAATGAAGGTTAATTGATGGAATCACTGACAATAATCTAGTTGTAACCCCAAAAATAGAATGCAGAATTGCGATAAAAGATGACAGCGAATTATTTTAACTTTCTTCAATCACAAATTTTGGGTGGTCTGTTGAAGATTATCTTCCTTGCCAGCATATTTCATCTTGCCAAATGAGAAGGGAACATATCTGTACTTGATCATATGCTGTCAAATTAACACCACTACATTAGTTTAGACGAAATAATAAACCAAGAAAACCAACAACACATTGTATAAAATCTTAGGCAAGTTATTTCTAAATTAATCATCTAAAATTTATAAATAAATGTTAACCACTTACAAGAATCTGCTTCTTCATGGTAACGAAAAACAACAGAATGAAGTACATGACCAAAATGGGCCAAAACACAGGAATATTGAAAAGCTCAAAAAAGGTGCAAAACATAGCAACTGTGGTGGCTTTCATGGCACTGTACCTGAATAGAGAAGGAATGTTATTAAATACATTTATTAAAGCAATAAAAGTCAAAATCAAAAAAAGCTCATCATCAACATTTGCACCAGTGGTTGATTGGCAATGCACCATATCTGACATGAATCAATGTGCATTAGGTTCTTTTACAACAGTAAATCAAGTTTAAGGTGGTTTTTTTTAAACAACATATATAAAAACAAGACTATAAATATACAAGTAGAATGGCATTTCGTGGAAATTTTGGCAACTCATAAAAATATTCCTTTCTTTTAATTATATTACCAATCAGCAGATTGAAGTTAACTAACAATAATTTAATTACTAAGTAGAATGTCGTTTCATATATTCTAAAAATCAAGCAGAAATAAGCAGGAAGCTTTGAAAATTCATGCTTTTCAAGCAAAAATTAAAAACCGAGCAAATTCCTATAATCTGAATGATATTAGAAACATTTTAAACATGCAAACTTAAGCAATTTAAAAAGAGTTGTTTTAAAATACCAAAACTTGAATTCTGATAATCTCCTCATGAAAGGCCTGAACTCTTCGTTCACATTGGTTGGAAGTTCGCCTTCGTCATCTGAAGACAAAGAACAATTCCTTCCAAGCAAAAATTCCAAATGTTTCATCTTTATTTGATTATGTTTTATTAAAAGATTAAAAAGTTATTCTAATCAAGTAAACATTGATAAAAGATGTTATAGTATTCAATATTTGGAATTAAAAACAGTAGACTGTTTACTAAATACTAGCAATAACACTTTGGTTGATTCATTCAAAACATTCAAATGAATACAGCTTGTCCTCCTTTAATAAAACTTCCTGTAATAAAACTGAACTCTTCTTACTTACCCTCATAATATGAGCGAAGAGCTGGATCAACCTTTGGTGTCAGGAAAGCAATGAAAATGTTGAGAAGATAAATCCCCAGAGCATAAGTGACAATGTACCATCCCTGTTTAATCAACAATCAAACTTTAGCATAAAGTATTTGTATTTAGCCAATTTTTTGAGAGCCTTATGTATCCGAACATGACGTTAAGGCACTTCTTAATCGATCCACAATTTACCCCTACCCTATGGCACTCCCTGGCGGTGCGAGCTGGGTTGCGAACACGACAATTAACGACTGTTGGTTTCACCGTCGTTCGCAGGCACACAACCCTCTAAGCCAACTCGCATGCATCATTGACAGACTTTTGTAGACATTATAAATCAAACAGAAAAAACATATTGATGCCTTCAATAAATAACATCTATAGAGATAATAAATAAATTATTTTGAGCAGACTGGGTGAATTAATATTATTAATTAATATTAAGACAGATAAATCAATATTTAAAAATAAATTTAAAGCACAAAAGTAAACCTGCAATAAGATGGATCTAATCATGTAAATGGCAAGGTAAACCACAAACATGAACCATCTCATGAAGGTGTGTGGCGTGCATCTGTCCAACAGGTGTTGATACCTCTAAAATGTATATTCATCAAATTATTTTAGTTAACTTCATGTAAGATAATGTGTCAGCAGTTTTCATAGCCTAACGTAGCCTTATAATAATAAATGTTTAATATGACGAGATTTCTCAGTTAAATGTTTGTGATTCAATGAATATTTAAGGCATTCTTAATGATAATCTAGTTGACTAATAAATATTACTGAATCAAACTAATGCTTATAGCAGAAATTTGTAATGGTCAATAAATTTTAATGTTTTTTTAAGGCACTCACACAACTCATTACAATAATTAATTGACAATTACTTGTTTAATTAGATTTATGCTGGCTTATCATGCTCATCCTTAGCTTTTAACAATATAATCAAACTTCTAATAAATAGTAAATAAACTCTGAAAAAATATAACTAAAAAAATAACATCCCATAATTAAATGTTCATAGTTTATCATAATATTTTATTTTGAATATTTGGAATATTCCTTTATCAACCAAGGCACACAACTGCACAAAAACCTTTTAATTACTATAAAGCCCTTAGTAATTGTGTCTATAGTACAGACAAAATAAAAACAAACCAAAATATTAAAATATTAGTTAAGTTAGGCATAATTATCTCTTTAAAATTGGTCCAATAATATTTACAAATAATAGGGTTAATGGCTCAAAAACTCTAATAGATTAACTCTAATAAACTACCTCAAGAAGTCCTAAGCAACAGTTCTTAGTAAGAGTGAAAACATAGCAACACCTGCTCAAAAAGTAGAAGTAACTGGGAACAAATCAAAGAAAAGTAAACAGACAATTGTTTCTTTTGAAACCTTGAACAAGCAGATGACGTTAACATATAAAATTAGTTATTAGTTAATACAAATCTTAAAGGGACAGTTTCTAATAACTTGTCATCCTAAAGAAATTTTCCCAAAGGTATGGTTCACTTACCGCTCCGATTCGGTTTATGAAATTCATTGGAGAGAAACCTTTAGACTCGTAAACTAATTCAATTTCACAGGGAGTTTCCATAAAAATTACAGTCGAATAACATAGTTATCCGAAACAGCGTTCGATGATCGTATGAACCTCACACTCACGCTAATACGTTACGAGAGTTAAAAGAAAATCTAGAGTAATAGAACATTGGAATTTTGAAAAAAGACCTAATAATTAATTATTGAATTGAATAAAGATCTGCAGGGTATAAAGTAAAATTTTTTAAATTAGTTTATTGTTTCAGTTTACTTGGCATGGAATGTGAATAAGCGGTTAAAGCCTGAACGATTAGAACAAGCTTGGAAAATATTTTGCTTGACAATAATTTTAACTAAGTTAAAGTTTGATAAGAAAAACAAAAATTATTCTAACTGACAATGACAAAATAGTAAATACAATAATTATGTAAGATAAAAAATTTCCATGAACTAACCTCTTATTGGATGAGGATAAGTTTGAATTTATGCATATTTTAACATCAACCAGTAGCGTTTAAACTCATCATCATATGCAACCAATTGAAATATGTCTTAATATAAGCTATTTATATCAGCCAATTAAAACCGTTAATTATTGACATCGATAAGCTAAAGGTCAGACCGCCATCTTGTTGCGGATTTCCGGATGTTTATAGTTATAAGACAATATCGCGCAGTTGTTAATCGTGTTTTCTTTGAATGTGTCCATTGGTGGAGCATAGGAACCGTTCTAAATATAAACTTGTTGACTCCCGAATGAACTCTCTGCGTTTATAAGTCGCATGATTTAGTCACTCGCCTGAATTCGTCAAAAAACAAGTCTCCAAGGCATAAATTATCCATAAATAACAGACGACATTGATGCCTGGTCGTTTTAAAAATATCCATTAAGAATCTATTGCAACTTTTTAAACTGGCACGAAAGGTCTCAATACGAATGAGAAGATCTTATACGCTAATTGCGCTTTGGTTTTCAATGTCTGGAACCATTCATGTCAGCTGGGAGGTGAGATGTAATTGTATCGTGTGCAGCCTTGTTCGCATTTCTTCTACTTGCACGTCGTCATCAGAAATGTTTTATGTCGAACGCGATTATGTCTCTCATGCATGTGAATCTGAATGTCTATGTGCCGAATATGCTAAGCATTAGTCGTTTGTGATCCGATGGCAATGGATACCTACTGATCAAGTCGCGTAACTCTACTTTAAGCCGTTGCCTCTTCCATTGATTAGGTGGACTTTGGATTTAAATGATTATTTAAGCATGAACATTAAATTTCAATGTATTTGATGAAGCGTTTACAGTGTTGTGATTGACCTTGTCAGCAAATAATCTAGTTGTTTTTAGATGCAGGGTGTGGATCATGATCATCAGTTTGCTTTTAAACATTGAATGTTTCTTTAAAATTTCTTTTAAAAACATTCGTTAAGATTTAAAAAGTTATTGTATATATAGAGGACAAATTTAACATATAATAGTTATGAATGTAGAGTATTTGGACTAGAATGTCTTCATTCTTTTTTGTTGTTTCTCTCTGGCGCCCTTGATCTAGGAGACTTGAGGTGTCCTTATTTTGGCGCTTCGTCTGGATTTAATGCCGCCGTTCTATTGCTCTTGGTCTCCTTTTTAAAAACTCAATTTTATTCTTTTTGATTAAACAATTCTTTCCAAAGTTTCTAGACTTTTTGTTTGATGTATTAAGATGATTGTTTTTTGTAGTGACTATATTTTTATTTTTTTTAGCTATTCATTGAATTTTTGTAGTTTATTATGTATTTATTTGTAGTGATTATATTTTTATTTTCTTTAGCTATTCATTGAATTTTTATAGACTTTATTAGATTAATTGACTGATGTTAGTTTATGCTAATTATAATTAAAAATATGTCATTGATGCATATTTATGAAATTAAAGCTATCACTTTGTTATCTAATAATTTATACTATTTTGATATTTCTTTTCAGACTCAAAAGATGCTTATGTTCTTTCTAGGATTATTAATTAACCTGTTGGTAGGGTCCCTCATATTGCAATTTCCTCTTGCGGGCATGTGAACTTTTAAAATCCTGTTGCAATGGTGGTGACTAACTCGAACAACAGTAACGTGTCGTCATTTCCTTCTTCTGCATCTTCTCCCTTCAACCAGAACCTCGCCACACCAGCCAACAACCAACACCATCACCTCCATCACCACAATTATTATGCTTGTCCTTCGCAAAGCTTCAATCTTCAACAAACGGCGAGCAACCCTTCCCTTTCAGAAGACGGACATTCGGATATGGAAGTTCTCCAACCTTTGGAATCAGCAGATTCAGTGCTGTCAGAAAACCAGACGAGCAGGAGTTTCAGAAGTCCAGAAGATGGACCGCTGAGGAAACTGAGCATAGACATGATCAAGACCTACAAGCGCATTAATGAGGTAAACATGGCTTTTAAAAGTGTCTGTATGAATTAATTCTCATCTGCAGTGTCTAGTAGATATTGGTTGCCATAATAGTAGCGGTGTTAATTAATTAATCGAAAAGTTCCGTTTACGAATGCCGTGACCCACAAAAGGGAGTGCCATCTGAAAAGCCATCCGATAAATGCTCATTTGAGTCTGTGACTCTTTTCGTGTGGACATCCGCCCACTATTCCATCCTTATCTGTAGGGATTATTTACCAATTTCCTCAACATAAACATTTTTGACATTTTTGTAGCATTGATGCTATACCTACTTTGATGAAGTTTTAAAGCAGCCACCTTTGCATTACTAAATTATTAGGAAGATTAGGAGCCCTAATGCTTACGACCTGCTTATTAATTAGATGGGATCTCATTGAAATTTCTTAATAGTGACTTAATATGAAGGGATTTGTGCCATGTTAAATTACTTTGAGGTCAAACATTTTAACAGTAATTAACTTTTACATTAGATTCTTTAATAGGTTTTATGTACTTTTTATCGGCTCTATTTAATAGTAGAAATTGAGTCTTGTATTATATTTATTTGAATCCACTTCAGTACGCATGACATGACCATCAAACAAATCACCTTCCCCATTTCAGTGCATTTAATCAGTTATTTTAACAAAATTCAAACGTAATATGATAATATTTTTTATCCCAAAATATTATGTCTCGCGTTAAAGTTGTTATTTAGTATCTTAATAAATCACTTCCTTAAATGTGGAGTGGAATCTGATCATTTGATGGGCTTGGTGACTCATTTGAACTTGTCTTTAGAAACATTTCAATTGCTATATTATTCAAACACTAACATTTGATGTTGAAGTTCATGTCAAGTTTAATACTTGACAAATTTTAAAATAAGTTCTTCTGGAGTGTACAGTTTCAGAGATCTCTTGGATGATTGGTCTTCAATAATTAATTATTAATCATCCCTGACTGAATGAAGCGAGCCATTGGTTGTGACCTTTGGTACATGATAAACAAATATGGGTGGGAGGAGTTTATCAGATTGGACAGTATAATGAGGTGGAACAATGATGGTGATGATGATGATGATGATGATGATGATTTGGAATCAAAATTTGCGAAGATGTACTGCTCTCCTGCTCATTCTGAGAAATTGTCTGCAGTGGTTTAATCTATGATTGCATTATTCATGCTGCGCAGTTTAAACTGTCTGCTAGGAATGGTAATTTCGACTTTGATTTAGGAAAATACACTCTGCAGAGGGATTTATTGGATGAATTACTTGCATAGCTGGTGCTTTAACCTTTATGGCAGTGCAATTTTATTTTTATCCTTCTATTATTGTCTGCTTTGTTTTTTTCCTGGAAATGTCCTTCAAACATGATTCAAAGTTGCACTTGTTTTAATTAGCGATATCCCAGAAATTTCAATGAACTGCTTTGATGAAACCTATATGGTTTTTATAAGCTGAGTACTCATTAATGGAAACCTGCTCCTGGAAAGTGCACCCTCTGGACCATACCCACGGGTTCTAACAAATGGCTATGCACTGACGAGCTTTTAGGACCCATCCCTATCTTTATAGATAAATTATCACTGGCCCAGCCATTGCACCCCTGGAGTGATTTAATAATAAGTACATTAATAAATGTCAATAATATAAATAATATTCCTTATCTTGGTTCTATGTTATTTTAAAATTATTTATTTGGACTGGTGTCTTTGTCAAGGTAAGAATTTAATTTTTTTAGATTTAATTCCTTAACTTAATATGGTTTATTTTCATAAGCAACTCTACAGGAAATGCATTTGGTAAATCTTAAAAGAGGCATAAAGCATGCATTTTACATTACACATTTTTATGATTTGCTGTGTGGTATTATTACAGTTTCTTTATTGTAGCCAAACACATTATTATTGCATTCTATGGGTTTTGTTTGCACTGGAAACAGACACATTTATGGCGTTGATGTTTATTACAAATATTTTTTTATTATTAACCTTTTTATTCATACCCTACATTAGATATATAATTTAAATTACTTTTCTTATTTTTTTTATTTTTTATGTCCATAATGTTGGCAAAGAATAATTTTTTCGAGGATAAGCACTGAATGACATATCAGCAGATTACCCTGCAGACAAATGACTGTTGCATACCTCACTCTCCCTTCCTTTTTTTTTCATTTGAACTTGAACTTTGTTTTGAAGTATTCAAATTATGCTGAGCTGACTTTTGAATTAGTTCCAAGTTTGTTTGTTTGTTTGTTTGTTTGGAGGTGGGTGATTGGAACATGATTGGCTTAACCCCATTTCCTGGTTCCTAATTGCCAGTTCGTTTTGGCTTCCCACCATCAACTTCACTTTTTTTTTACTATTTTATCTGCACTTTTTTGACTACTTAACTTAATTTTAACTAGAAGATTGCTTGAGAATTGCTTCAGGAATTAATTGCGATTGGAGTGGTGGTGACTTGATGGAATTATGGTTTGAATAACCATCTTTTTATCAGGATGGCTTTCATGTTTTCACATCGCTTTGTGGGTGTCTTGTACAGCTTCAGCTGTATGTTAATGCTTCCAATAATTCTTCTCTCATTATCCTTCCATCTTTCTGAGTTGTCAGCTTTCAAAAGTTCTCTTTAATGACTCAAGTGTGTTTTTGGCTTCATTTCACTGATTGCTAATTGATCCACATAAATCACCATCTTAAATGCCAACACAGCCATTTTAGTCAATTATTTAATTAGTTCTTGTAATTTATTGCTGATACTGCTCCCCGTCCTAATATTTCCACTAAGTATTCGTACTTTAACCCGATTGGATGGATATGTTTCAGTCAGTACATCAACTCTCAATCCATCACTAAATCAGCCTACCCGTTGGTTGTTCAGGTCTATTACGAGCAGAAAAAGGCTTCCAAGCGTCCGAAGCCTTCTCTGGACGTAGTGTCATCATCGTCCATGTCGTCTGCCACTTGTCACAAGAAGGAGAAACTGGATGATACCAGCTTGCAGAAAAATAATGACGGTTATGATGACGATAGTCACGACTACATTGTGGTGCACGGCGAAAAGTGGGACGATAGGTACGAGGTGGAATCACTCGTTGGTAGGGGGTCCTTTGGACAGGTAGGAATTTGGGATGATGGTAGTGGTGGTGGTGATGATGACAACGATGATGATGATGATGATGATGATGATGATGATGATCATAATTATTTAAAAAAACCCTCGTTAAGGTTTGCTTTTTTTTATTTTCAAAGCACTTTTAAGACATTCCGATCATTAATTTTGCAAATAATTTATAATTTACTGTGTTCATTAAAAGCATTTGAATGTGCATAGGTGGTGAAGGCATATGACACTGTGTTGAAGGAGCAGGTTGCAATAAAGGTCATCAAGAACAAGAAGCCATTCCTTAATCAGGCTCAAATCGAAGTACAGCTCCTGAAGCTTATGAATGAACAAACATCAGAGAACAAAAGGTTCATTGGTGAGTCATTTATTTTTAACATACATTAATTGATTTAATTATTATTGTTAATTATTATAAGTAAAGGAAAGCAGTTGTTATGACTTATTCATCTTATAAATTCATTGTAATAGAAGTGACGGGCTATCAGCAATAAAGTTGCCTAATACTTACAAAAATAAACCACCTCCACACAAACTGGGTGTATTCAGAGGGTTGTCTTCTTGCCTGTCATGGTAATGTATATATATATATATATATATGTGTGTGTGTGTGTGTCTGTGTTTCCCAGCTTTCTACATCTGTGATTGGTGAATTAGAAAAGGGTCCTTGGGAAGGAGTGATATGCAAGTGGTCAGCCTGACATTGAGAATCAATGAGGACATCTACTTAATTATAAAGAACTCAGTAGATGGAAATAATTTGAGACATTTCTAGTAAATCAAGTTGTTGCTTATAAAGGGAATTAGAAAATCGTAAATTCTTTTTTCTAGTGAAACTGAAAAGGCATTTCCTTTGGAGACAACACCTCTGCCTGGTCTTTGAACTCTTGTCCTTTAACCTTTACGACCTCCTCAGAAACACCGGTTTCAGAGGCGTCTCCATCAACCTGACATGTAAGTTTGCCCAGCAGTTGTGCTCGGCACTCTCCTTCCTATCGGAAGCACAGGTGGGCATCATCCACTGCGACCTCAAACCCGAGAACGTTCTACTCTGCAACCCCAAGAGAAGTGCCGTCAAAATCGTGGACTTCGGCAGCTCCTGCAGAGTGGGGAAAATGGTACGAAATAAGGACATGTCATGATATTTATTGAATTTTTCATTTTGCTTAAAATATCTTTTATCGATCAAACGAAGACAGATGTTAGTGGTTACTTAATTAGTCAAACAATTGCTGATGTTGTTTTGTTATCTATTGATTGTTGAAAAATTGTTGAAAAGCCATGGTTGCCAATGACTTTTTGTGTATCCAGTTTTTGATTTTGTTTTAGGAATATTTCTACGAGCGGAGTGTGTGCATCACAAACATGTCCTACGAACCCACATTTACTTTTATGAATGAATGTTATTTTTGGAGTGTGGCAAATAACGTTTGAATAACCTAACTAATGAAATCTATCTTCACTTTTGACAGGTCTATCAGTACATCCAGAGCAGATTCTACAGGTCTCCCGAGGTGCTGTTGGGCCTGCCGTACGACACCTCCATCGACATGTGGAGTCTCGGGTGCATCCTTGTCGAGATGCACATGGGATGTCCTCTCTTTCCGGGCACTAATGAGGTTTCATCTTTTTCTTACATGGTCATGATGCTTCGTATTATTTCACGATGATCAACAGGAGATGATTGATTACTATAAAAAATGTGAATAGTGATTGATGTTGATGGAATGCAGGTGCACCAGTAAATGTAGCGGAACATTTTGAGTGCCTTGAGTGCTGCTGCATCAGATGTGAAAGCACCGCAATTGCCCAATCATTCGCATGACGTTGTCATTCACCCATTAACTAAACCTAATCTTCAGTTTGATCAGATGATGAAAATTGTCGAAGTGATGGGGATACCTCCGGCAAACCTTTTAGACAAGGCTCCAAAAACGAAAAAGTTTTTTGACAAGACTCCAGATGGTCAATACTGGCCAAAGAAATCCAAGGATGGAAAAAAAGTTGGAATTTATCAAAATTTGTGCAGCATTTTAATTTTTAAAATGTCAGTTTGTAAAATGTCAATTAAGGAATGTAAGGGTAATTGAGTTGTAATGAGTAATGAGGATGCTTTTAATTATGCTTGATTTAATGATGACAAATTAGAGACATTTCTCACTGAAAGATGTACTTCATAGTACAAAAGTCCTGGCAAGTTGAGGCTGTGTGACATCCTTGGTGTGTTCACTGGTGGTCCAGGTGGAAGAAGGAGTGGGGAGCAAGGTCATGGGGAACAGGATTATGTCAAGTTCCACGACCTTGTCATTCAGATGCTTGACCTTGACCCTGAAAAAAGAATCAGACCGATGGGGGCTCTGCAGCACCAATTTTTCAGAAGGGGAAACGGGCAGGAGGTCTATGAGTCCAGCAACATCTCTGATCCCACAATCAGTTCGACGCTCACCTCTCTCAGTTCTCACTCCAGTTCCGATATTTTGACTCGAGAATCTCTTGCCGTGGAGTCGAACTCCGACCATCCTTCACTTCCTTGGACTTTATCGTCATCACTGTCAGCTGTTCAGCTGCCCCCGGCTTCCTTTTCATCTGTCGACAATCAGTGGGTCAAAAGTGGGTTGAAACCGATGGGCAGTTCTTCATCGCTTGCAAATCTCTCAAGAGATCATCATCTACCTCTTTCTTGTGAGATCAACGTTTTTGCAATGAATGGAACTATCAAATAATCTAAACTAATTGCATTATTTTAATTAATCTTATTAACTATGAGATATAAACAAAAGATCAAGATATTACATAAGTGTAGAGGAATCAATTAAGCCTAGAAGTAGGTCTTGATGAAAAATCTCCTCTAAAAACAGAATCGGTAAGTTCATTTGTCTTTCATCTCATCATTCAGCCATTCCATTGAACGCCAACTTGTTGCCACAACAACTACCTCAACATATTCAACATCTTCCATTCATTGATAACTTCCCAAGGCCAACAGATCAGCAGCAGGTGAGAATCAAATCAGTGACTTGTCCCAGTGATTCTCTACAGCAGCCACAAAACTATTTATTGATGGCCAAAAATGAAAATTCCACCTTTCAAATGGTAAATTGTTCGGCCAGTAACCTTTCAGCTGCGGATTCCCTTGTGCAGCTAAAAGAGACAGCTGCAAACCAGGTCCAGGATCAGGTGTACTTTGTAGGCTCCGATGTTAATGGTAACAACTTCTTGGATATCATAAACAACAACGTTGTCGGCAACATAAATGTAACCAACAATAATCCGCAAAGAGAACAGGCACAAAACTCCACCAGGCAAGTAAAACCCAAGCTACCTAGCAAGATAAAAACTTCGGCCGTACAGAACAAAGCCATTCACAAAATTCAGACTACATCACTCAAGCACCTCCCCACTCTTCTCCCAAATCTTTCCACCTCACAACAACAACAACAGCAACAACAACAACAACAGTCACAGCAATCGTTTGTTAGATCGAATCAACAGCTTCTCCCCGCGTCCCAATCCTGCAACTACTCCGTACTGCCAGGGACTGCGCTCTTAGTGGTGCCCAATGTCATTGCAATCGGGGACACGTTACTCTTATGCCTACCTCATCTGCAGCAGTAAAGTAACATAAAACAGTTGCTTGATTTTCATTCTCATGTTCTGTGGGTGGTGAATTGCAAGGGGTGGCCTGGCTAAAATGTGTTCTATTTTGTAAGGAGTTTCACTGCATCGTTCGTTCGTTTCATAAGTTTGCAGATTTTTATTTTTATACTTTTGAGTTTTTATTCTTATTTTCAAATGTCACTGTGCTGCAGCCATGGTTGGTGTTCACAGTTTTTTTTGCAGCAGATGAGTGATCGTTCGAAATTCTGTAGCAGAAGACTTTATTATTGTTATTACCCATTAGTTATTTTTAAGACGAGACATTTTTATAAATACTTTTGATGTGGTGAAATGGACCTCATTTGTGATTGTTAACCGGCGGTATTTGAATTCTGCAGAATGAAATAATTGATAAATTAGGTTCCAATCCGGCAATTGATTTTTAAGTCTATTAATCTCTAATTTCTTTTCTAACCAATTACAATTGCATAATCCGTCAAGAGACTGTAAAGTCTCGCTCAGCTCATACTCAATACCTCTGCGCTCTTGTCCTCTTTTGGATTTACGTTGCCCACCTATGAATTGCTTTTTTATCGATTGACCTGACCTGACCTGTGTGTTTGAACTTTGCAGTATGTAATTACGCAATCGCTAACAGAAGAATAGGTCATTCTTTGTGTAAAATTCGGTTCTAAGTGTGTGAGAATTGTCATCATATCTCTATTGAAAGAGATTATCGTATGTCCCAGTATCATTGTTCTTGTTGTTGTCAGTTGTTAGAGAATGGTTCAGAGCGAGGAGTATTTAAAATTGGCTATTTAATCGGAAGGATTGCTGCAAATCAAGGCATTGTACATAGCCAGCTCGTTTTGCTTAACTTAATTGGGTGCTGTCTTCAGATGGATTCACTGTTTTGAATCGTGCTGGAATGTAATTTGATGCTCCTTTACAATCTTCATTGCTTCTATAAAATCTTGCTTTATATCATTTGCTTTTTTGTGTTGCGTTCTTTGAATCATTGCATCAGACTTGGATTTAAGGCTTTTCTGTTTTATTGTGCTTTTACTCACGGCCCGAGTCATCTTTGCGTTGCATTGAAACGAAGCACCATATGAATGCATGCGCCGGCTCTTCACCTGATTGGAATGTCTTCACATAAACACAGGGTTGACATTTTCACTTAGTGCCTCTCACTAAGTACAGGTAAGCCAGGTGATAAGTGGCATCATCACAGGCCTGTTGAATCTTTCAGTGTGAAGACCAAACACCCAAGAGCCATCCTCGAATTGGAGTCGAACCAGGTGCTCCTTACCTGTTGCATTCGTTCGCTGGGCATTCTCAACTCACCCGTTGCTTGGTCATCGTTGCATAATTTACGTGAGAGTCTGTCAGACTTTGTGTCCGAGGTCTTCATTGAGTTGTGCGAAGCAAGCGAGCAAGCAAGCGTTTGACGTGTTCTGAGCTTAGATGGGAGTTTTGTTTGCTTTTCTTTGAAATCTGTTATTGCATTGATTCAGTGGAGTTCAAAAATGAATTACAGAAGGTGCTACACAGTGTAACTGTAATCAATTCATTTGTTTTGTAAGTGTCCGATTTGCACTTTTTCCCAAAGTTATTTAAAGGTAGGACTTGTTATTTTCTTTGATTTTTGATTTAGGTCAAGTTTCCTCTCACACAGCAATGTTCTAAAATAACCAGTATTACTAAATAATGCATATCCAACGTTTTGCCAACTTCTTTTAGTTGGTAAAATCTCTTATTTTAGCAACAGTATTGACATGATTTCAAACATTTCGAAAGTTTAAAATCGTCTGGAAAAGTAGCTTTCCTTGTTAAGCGATGAACTTGCTGGCACATATGTTGCTCTTCTTTGTTTGTTCATTTCCATCGTCATCCGCCGTCACCCACTTGATTGAAATTACTGAGATTAATTGTTCAACGATGTTTCTTGTGTTCTTTATTATATTCCTCTGTATGGATGCCCTGTTCAAAAATCCGTAATAGCACTTAACCTGAATTTGGCATTTATTGCGATAGTAATTGTGATCAAACAATAATGTTGCTCCTCTTGTAATTAATTATAATAGTGTTTGTGTATCTGGAACACTATTAGTCGGGTGTTTTTTATTGTCAGCTATCTCTATTTATAACCTTGGAAATAGACATCAAGTAGCTCCACACTGTCTTGAAATTATTATGAGCCAAGTCGAGGATTGGGCAAGCACTGATTATCACTGAAGTTTGTACCACTTCTAGCTGTATCAAATATGTTGGTAGCTGGCGTTAACGGGACTTTTATGTATCAAGTCATGAGATAAGTCTCAGGGAGCCTGGGCTTAAACTCAAGTTTGAGTTGTACCCATCGCTTTTTCAGAATTTGTTGGGGAAGTGGGTAATCATGTCATTCTGAGCTAAAATTTTTTTAATGGAGTCTACAGTGTGGATCGATAAACATTGAGGGGGTTGGGGCGAGACGCACCATCTGGCTATAGGAATGTATACTTATTAAATTTACAGGACTCCGTAGATTATTATTTCGTGAGAATTTAACGAAAAACTGGAAATATCTAAAGTTAAGATCGTAAGCTGGGAATGCTTGGAAGCATAAATTTTCACATTTGCTAGAATCAAGTCTTTAAGTTAAAATTTTTATGAAAGTCTTTTTTTATGTCCTATCTCCCTTATTAATTAACTCCTTAGCTAATTTTATTAGCTAATCCAGAAGTACTTCCTTGGCAGCAAGAGACCCAATGCTCAGTTAAAAACCTCGAAGGACAGCATCAAAATCATTTATAAGCGATATTTTGATGAAAAGTCAGCGGTAATTTAAAAGAAAATGCATAATTGTGTTATTCCTAATCCTGGGACAAAACTCTGCAGCCGTACTTCGCTTTCTGTCAAGCCATATGGTGGTTTTTTAGCAGCATCCGCCATTCGATAATAATTTTAACGTCGCTCTAATAGTGTGTTTGAAGAGCAGTATCCAAAGAAAGCCAGGCATGTTTGTGCGAGTTGCGCTACTGCATACAGAGTAATGACAGCAGTGCTTCTGGACAATATAAATGCAAGGGCAGCTAAAAAGTCATTTACAATACAAATACTTATTTACTACTGTGGATCTTCAAAGAATTTCCTCTGTTAGTTTATATCTCAAGATACTTAAGATAGGAGGAAAAGATGAAAAAGGACAAATATTTGGAAAAGGCTCAAATAAGTATGTAATATCACAAAAACCACCTGAAATATCTGTCAGATCGTCAGAAGTATAAGAAATGAGCCAAAAAACATGGACCAGCTTAATAGAACCTTGTGGTTTAGAGATTTTGCACTTTGAACCCAAACATGTAATTGTAAATTTTTGAATTACAATGGATTCAAACCTTGAAATCAAACAGTTTGTTCGCAATAAAGATAAAGTTCTGAGAACCAATTATACCAAAAATTCAATTACACGTAGGAAGTAAAACATTCAAAAAATCAGTCATATATTACAAATCTTTTTTGCTAAAATAACTGGCCATAGGGTCGTCTGCTCTCATTCTAAGTCTTTGGTAGGCTTCGACTTCCTCCTCCGTGGGGCCTTTGCTGTCATACATAACATTGTAGGGGCAATCCTTGTCACCCTTTTCCAACATCTTGTCAACATCCATCTGTCTCAATTTTTCTTTTTTGATCGCCTTCTTCAACTTTTTCTCGTATTCTTCATCGTCGGAAGTTTCTCGGAGCTTCTTCTTTTTGTGTTTATGCTTCTTTTTCTTTTGTTTCTTGTCTTCTTTTGAATCATTTCCATTCTTAGTCTAGATAAATTATATTTTGTTACTAACATAAATATTAACATATTATTGTTGTATCCGTTAATGTTTTTAATGTAATCTTATTTTCTTTGTTAAAGTGAAAGGAACAAATGAGAAATGAGACTTACTTTTCTTGACGTTTGTTCATCATCGTCATCTTCATCGGAATCTGATGATTCGTCGGAAGTTTCGTGCTTCTTATGTTTCCTCTTCTTGCTCTTGTGTTTCTTCTTTTCTTCTCTCCTCTTCTTTTCATCTGCTTGTATCCTCTCCAAATGTTGGTGAAGCAACGAATTTGAATCAATAATCGACTTCACCGGTTCAATTTCAGTAGCATTTTTGAGAACAACTTCTGCATTTGCTTCTTGGGATTCCTTATCGTTCAAAATATTTTCTTTCAGGCCAGCTTCGCCGATGCAATACGAGCCCCTAACAAGAGAGTGGCAGCAACTGTAACCCCATCTTCCAGCCTCCCAATAGGAACCCCAGACTTCAGTGTGGTTCTTTTCCAGCACATCCTCTTCATATTTTGACTTGACGACTCTTTTCTTGTTTCCCTTCACCAACGTTCCATGCCTTGAATATTCGACGTATTCTTCATTCTGACCCAAAAGGAATTCTATAGGCGGAGCATCGAGATGCTCTTGACCTCCGTATTTTTCCAGAATGCTTCCTTTGGCCTTTTCTTTGTAGGTCTCCTTTTTTTTCTGATATTCTCTGTGAAGCAACTCCAGCTTTGTTGGATCTGCCTGAACATTAACATCTGTTCCTTTAGAATAGGCTTCCCAGGCAAACATCTGTTTTTTGACGGTATCGCTTGCTTCGCCAGACCACCTTACAAAGTTATCACCTGCATAGGGCAACTCTTTAGCATCTACTCCATTACCATCGAAAGGATTAGCCCTCATGGCTCTGGTCTTTGGGTCATAGAAGGCAGAATTAACATCAAGATTGTAGAGATACTTGGCTGTGTCTTCTCTAATTCTGAGATTTCTGACAGTAATCCTTTGCTTTGTCTCAAACTTCTGACCGGGCATAGCAATATCATCTGCATATTTGTCATCATCTTCATCTTCATCGTCATCTGGTCCTTCATCTCCATGTTTTTCATCAAGAAGAGATGTTTCCAATTTTTTGGCCTTCATTTCACGTTTGACTTCCTCCACCTTTTGAAAATCCTCCACAATCTTCTTATGCTCAATGGGGTCGTAGCCATTCCACCTATCTCTTTTGCCATCATACGAGAGATGAAGATTTGGCTGTTCACAATCATCTGGGGCAAACTTTCTACTATACTTGGCTCCTACCTTTCTAGGCTTTTCAAGACAAAATTTTTTCGTGTGTCCTAGAGCAC
The DNA here is from genome assembly GCA_021613335.1 of Whitmania pigra. Taxonomy (NCBI): domain Eukaryota; kingdom Metazoa; phylum Annelida; class Clitellata; order Hirudinida; family Haemopidae; genus Whitmania; species Whitmania pigra. The sequence continues at coordinate 1,113,642 of JAJTWR010000311.1, forward strand.
CACAATTCTCACAAGCCCCTTCCCTGAATTTGGTGGCAACCTTGCCCATCTGAGCACCTTTAATGTACCATTCCTCCATTGAAGAGTAATGCTCCTTTCTTTCATCTGGCTCTCTTTGATGCTTCAATGTTGGTCTCATGGCTCCAGTGTACCACGGAGCTTGCATGATATATTGAGGAATGTGTGGATTGATGTCCCTAAATAAATATATAAGCAGTTAATTATTCTCAACCCTTTCAAAGTCTTTCCATTTTTATTGATAAATAAAAACCATAATACACTTACTTTCCCTCCTCATCTTGCATGGCTGGAGCTGTACCAGCCTTCCTAGCCTCTTCCAACTCTTTGATCTTTCTCCAATCTTCTTTTTTCTTTTTTTCACTAGTCTCATCCACCATCTCCTCAGTTTTGGTCATTTTTGCCACCATTGAAGGTGGTACATTTACTTGAAAGGACATCTTTACCTGAGCTAAAATCATTCATTACACTATATTAGTGCTATAAAATATCAAATTTAACATAGCTTGCCTGAACTGGCAAGTTATCCTTAAAGAACATTATGGAATGCTAATACCATCAAACATTTACTGTTGTAGTTGTACATATGCTTAATTTATATCATTTTGATTGCAAATGTTTCCTTTCACAAAGACTTAAAACGATTAACAAATTTAAATCAATAGATGTTTATTATTAAGAAGAAACATGTATGGGGTTGATATGGGATCATTTTTAAATGCTAACTCTAAATAAAAAGAATACATCACCAGCTAAAGTTTTTTGAAACTCACCATAAAACAACAAAACGACGCTATCTCAACAATATTTAACAAAAGTCCCCTTTTGCCACAAAACACAGCTACGTATCAAAGTAGCTTTCGTAAACAACGAAGTTTATGTTTATGATATTATCGCTCTTTTAGTTATTGTAAATGTATATACATTAAATCCTTTTTTTATAACGAAATTGCGAGACAACAAAAATCTTAATTTCTTATGGAATGTTATAATAAGGAGTTTTTCTCAAGCATTCCTACTCAATGTAAATTGAGTCAGACTTTCATATGATTTGTTGACGTTTTAATGTACAAACTGTTTTTGTTTGTTATTCAATTTTAAGCATTAAAATATTACATAAAAAAATTTTTTTAATTAAAAAGACTGGTTAAATCTTTGGGTTTTCTTTGATTTTAGACTATTTTATGACTATTTTAAGTCTAAAATTTCACTTTAAATATTTGATAGATGTTTGTGCAAGTCACTGGTTAATATTATTTCATGTCAAATAAGTTGAGCAGAATGGGTAAGACTTCTTTTATAAGAATCACAGGTGCGTTCTCTTTATCGCTACCTTAATTCATCTAAGTCTACAATTTTCTCTGTGTTTTGAGACTAAGACGCTTTATTACTCTTCAGGTTCAATGGTACAACTTGCCACACTTTCATCACATTGAAGATATTCATATGCTGCTGAAAGCAGTGGCGGATTTATGGAGGTCCATGCCTTTCAATAATAATATTAATAACAATAATAATAATCCATACGTGCTTATATTTTGATTCGAATTTTCCAGAAGACATCGATTATTCCCAAGCAATTGGATACGTTCTTGCGCAAGGAATCGTTCCAAGTTGAAGAGATTTTTAAAAATAGTGTTTATGATCACAATGGTTCTTGAGATCACCGCACCAATCTTCCTCTCCGTATTTGCAATCTGTTAATAGCAAAAATAAGAGTAAATCCCCGTCCGATATTTGTTGGATATGAAAGATCTAAATTGAATATCCTAGAAATAATGTCTCCTATTTAACTTCAGGGTTCTTTGAAGCCATGGCTTGACATTTTTGACAGCAATCTTTTGAATGAAGCTTTCGTAGCAGTCAACATCCAAATATCCGACACAATAGTCGTTATCCTTGGATCATTTTTATTTGAGAGTGGCGCAATTGCTACGATAAAGCTTTGATGCTGAACTTCGAGTAAAATGGCTGTTATTATATAACCTAAATAATATATACGAATACGGAAATACAAATTTTTTATTTTAAACTAAATTGGGTGGGATTTTTTCACTATCCATGCAAAACAGAAATTGCAACAAAACCAGAAATATTATTCGCGACTATCTATATCGTTCCAAGGTCAGTGTATGTTTATTGCAAAAATTCAACTTAAATGAATCTTTAATGGTTCTCTTTGTTTCGGTTTTAACTTCGAATTTGATAATTTGTATGTTTTTAGAAAGAAATGCAAGATAAATTGAAAACTTTTAACGTTGACAAACCTTAATTCTTTTCTTTCGCGCCTTCGAGTTTTCTAATCATGTCATACATATTAGGAATCTTGCTGAAAAAAGTAATGGACTCTGTATGTCCTTTAAATTCGTATGTGTTGTTCTAATTACATTTTAAAATTAAAATAAATACTAGAGACTTAATTAAAATTATCATAGTTATAATTCTATATTTATATGCAAATGAATAAATCATCACCTTTTAATAAAAAAAAATTAACTTGACCGGCCCATTCGGTTTAGATTGCTCCAGTGAGAACAATCTCAAGAGTAGTTATTAATTTTCTCATGTGACAAAATCAGAAATCGGCAAAATGATGTTTACAATATTCGAAGTACATATCAATGTTTCATGCAAATATGCTAAACCGACAAATTTATCTTACAAGAAATTTTCAGATTAACCAACAATTAAAGGTTCCAAATTTCATTTTCCCGTAACAAACAAAAAAATCGGAATTACTGATTCGGCTTAAATCTACAAAGTAACAGTTAAATGCAGTAATAGACGCACTAATGATGAATCCAAATTTTAACAAAGATGTGGAATATATATATTTAGACATCAAATCAGTTTTGCCAATGGTCCATTCAACCCCATACTATTCCAAACATGAACTAAAATGAATTCAATTTTAAAGGGTACGTTACAAGTGCTTTAACAAATTGACTTATCAAGGTTACTTTAGATCGCAGTTATCGAATGAATTGCTCGGCAAGCTTCAGAATCGATTAAGTTAATAAGCAATAAGTTAACGGACTTTATAGCCAGTGAATGATAAAAAAGATTGCAGATTAATTTTTTTATTTTTCAAGTAAGTTTGATTCATCATTCGAAAGGCAAAACACTGCAGAAAATGTTTCCGCAGGAGTCACATTTTGTGTCATTTCCAAAGAAAGTTTCCATAAATGTTTGGCATTTTCCTCACTTCTCTGGTGACATCCAAAGAGATTCCTCACCATTTTCTTCTCATAAAATAGCTAAATAACAACAATAGTAATCTAAAGTTTTGAAAATTCGTATCGAAGACATCACTTCACTATAATTAACTTTTGTAACGAGAAATTACTACGAAAAGATACATCAAGGCATTATACAAAAAACTTGCATACTCCGCCAGATAGTTTTTCAACATCTCGACGAATGCAGAGATTGAAGATATTTTTTGCAGCTGCATCAGTTGGACACAGAATGAAGTAAGAAACGAAACGAAGAATTACGCCTCTTAGGCCAGGCCAATGCTTCTGGAGGTCAGACTGTACTCGACCTCAGTATGAAAATAAATTAATAAATCATTATGGAAATAAAACTTTATGTAATACAATTGTTTAATAATTTTGTTAGTAGCTAAGCTAATTAATTTTAAATATTAACTTATTAATTATTAATTTAATGTATTTTAATAATTGGCTACTGTGAATATAATTGATTTAAATGTTGTTTGAATGAATTTTCGAATCGTATATTAAGAGTACTAACAAGACAACTCGAGATTATGTACCGACATAAATTAAAATAAATTAAATGATTTATTAGTTAAGAATAAATAACTTATTAAAATAAACATCCATGTATTTTATGTCACGCACATGTATGCGCATAAAATTGAAATACATTTCCACGGCAGGAAGCATTATCACCTGGATGGATGGAAAGGACATCAACGCCTTGGTCATGATATTTCCTCTGAACTTCATCGCTAAACAGAACCATGCAAAGTTTGGTATTGGCGTATGACGTCACTATTGAAAACTCATTTTGATTGGTCAGGGCTGTGACGTCGGAGCTAATCAATTGCGTCGCTCTGCTTATTATGTCAGAGGTCAGGTTTATAATGAGCAGGCGATTATGATGAAGATCGTCGTCAGCATCTATACGACCTCCGAGGAAGAGCAGCGTAAGCAGGAAGTGGGACAAATAGTTCACCTGGAAACAGTAGTCGTTGCCATCGAGACTCATTTTCTTGGGTCCCATGTATCCTGGATTGTTTGCAATGCATTTTGACAATTGTATGAGTTAAAAAATGTAATAAATATTTTAATCGGATTCAACCTGCATTGTTAATCAGTATGTCCACTTTCTTATATTTTGAAGAAACGCTTCTATAAAAGAGAAGTACGGACTCGAAGGACGATAAATCCAGAAAGAGTTCCACGAATTTGTTCTCAGCGTCATCTTCATCAATCAATGAATTCTTCGTCACTGATCTACATCCGCCAACAACGGTGGCTCCGTGGCACATCAACTGGTGGGCCAACGTTTTTCCAATGCCGCTTGAAGTTCCTGAATTATTTGTTTGGCTCTTTTATTTATTTAACTAAAATTGTACATCTAACTAATGCAATTCATTGTAAATGTGTAAGAATCAGTTTACTTATAGTTTAAAAGACAATGTAGCCTTCAAAGAAATCAAAAAATAGTGTGGAGAAAGCCATAATAAAATTTTAAGAGTTTTCGGTGAGTCAATGCTCATAACATTTTCTCTTATATTTTAGAAAAATAAAATTGACTTTATCTGACTCGTCTAGTTAGCAAACCTGTTAGAACTACCACTTTTCCATTCAAAATGTCCTCGGGAATGTTAAAATCATAATTTCCATGTGATTTGTTTCTGTAGAATTTCATGATGACAAATGCCAGAGGAATTAAACATAAAATAGCTAACACGTAGTCCATTTTATTGCAATATGTTAAACTTTTGTTTATCAATAAACTTTGAATTTTTAGAAATAAATTTTAGTTTATAACGTAAACAATTGCAGCCTGCAAACTAGTCCAACAGCCTGGTGGTAGAGCGAAGAAATATGAACAGGATTCGCTTTATCGTGGCGCTTGTCTCAAATCGGGGATGATTACTTTCAAATATGTTCAATTAGCTGTTGAAAACAACGCATTTTATCCTTCAAATAGTTTATTTGCACAGAAAGTTGGCAACGACATAAAATTAAGTTTGTCTGTCTTCTGGTTGTTTTAAAAGTACTCTTGTCTGCACAAATATCCTTTGAATAGGTGTGAAACTTATACAGGTAGTAACAAGCATTTTGAAATTCTGATATTTGGTGGAACCTTTAGTTGCGATATATTACTTCTAATGATTAATCTCCATATTTTACCACGAAATTCGTAAAAACAAAACAATCCATCAAATAAATAAAAGATTTTGTTATTACGATTTCAGTCTTTGGCAATATTTTCTTCTTTGGAGACAGAATTTATAAACAGATGTGTTAAAGTTTGCAAGTGTTTGTTTACAAGTGTAACAAATAATAAGAATAAGTCGGACACAAAGATATGGATCGTTGTTGATAGGCGCTTTCTCATCAGATCATGACGGGGGCTGGCATTCCCCTTTTCCCCATCTTTACAAAATCTACAATTAGGTTAATCAAAAAGTACAATAACTTAGTGAGTGAATCATTTAACCAGGCTCCATTTAGGACGTGCATTATTGTTACTTATTATTCGAAAGATTTTTAGTATTTGCCAATTGTTCAAATGCTTGTTTTTTTTTTTTAAACTATTATGTTACACGTTAAAATTAGCATAGATTTTTATAAATTTCAAAATGACCGATAGAAAAACAATATATTCGTAATTAACTACGTCTGTCATTTAAAAAAAAAACAACATTACCAACACGAATTAGTTAAAATGGACATTTAAATAACCTACTTATCGACCATGTAATTGATGTGCAAATGAAAAAATCTTATAACGTAAGAAATCAATTGGACCAACATCTCCTGCTCACGACGGTACTCATCACAGCAATTGTAAGGACGAGAAAGGAAGCAAAAGCGTAGTCCGAAGCAGTGGCTCTGCCTTCCTTTGTGCCAACAATTTTTAGAATTCTGTTCTTCCCGAAGAATGTTAGAAGTGCAGAATCCTCTTCATCATTATAATATTCATCAATGCTTATTGATTCCTTTGTCGTTGTCGAATTTGGATTCTCTAAAATAATACTTCAATTTATATTATTCATCCATGTTTATAAATACTTTAAATATTAAATTTGTCCTAATATCAATAAAGTAAGAAACTTTAATCATGGAAATGTTTATTAATTGTATAAACCTATGCCACTTATTATGAGCGATTATGTTAGTTTGAAACGTAATGCAATTGTTTTTTTACGAGAAGGAAAACTCCATTATCGATGTGAAGTTTAACTTTAAATTGATAACCTGAGATTTAATTTTTAATACTTGTAAAATATATTTTTTAAATTATTGAGTTTTAACTTGCCCGAGTTTTATTACTTATGAACTATTTTCATAATTATTACTCTTTTAAAAATTATGTTCGGTATCTTTTTAATCGTTGTGTCCTTTGTTTCCCAGTAGTTGAAGAGATTTCTGTCGTCTGCAATTTTTGAATTTTGTGCTTTAATACATGGACATAATTTGCTTAACAAAGAGTGGTACAACGATAACCATAGGAAAAGTCAACTGGTTTAGTAAATAAGCTGACTGACAGTATTAATCCAATATTAGTGCCATTTACTGCATAACACAACGATCTGTTCTTTGTGTTCTTCTATCAAGTGGATTGGCTGAAACCATGCCTCCCTCGATGAAACTAGTCAAATTTTTTCGATCAGCCTTGTCACATGAGCATAGACTTTTTAAAAGAAAACAAGAGGCTGGAACGTTGCCTATGTATTTCAACAACACCTTTTGCGCCAGAATTAAAAAACCTAGGACAAGACCACAAATGTAATCTTTCCCATATAAATAAAGTGTACACTGTCCACTTAAACAAAATGGGATAAACTGCCCAAGTGTTTATCATTACTGAAGGTCAGTATTGGGAGTTATATGGTAAGTATAAATGATTTTGATTATTTCGTCCTTTCGCTATCAGTTGAATTCATTTTGGAGAAATGCTTATTCCCGTAATTTGAAATTTATTGTCGGTCATGAAGGTTTCACTTTTTTGTTTATTTATAATAAGTCATTATTATATTAATTATAAGTGGATGTTGATTAAAACGCACAACCTTTTTGACATTGCATGGGTCCTACTGAGAAGTATCCATCCAAACAACGACATAAATAATTTTTTGGAAGATCCACGCATTCTGAGGTTTCCAAATCGCAAGAGTGATCGCCTTCGCATTGATTTTCGTCTTAAACGAGCAAAAGAAAAGGTGAAAAATTAATTTAAAAAAACATTTGTAGATGAATTCATGTTACTCTACTAGTTTTTCTATATAAAATAATTAGAAATCATTGAGAATGGCAATTCTTCGTCTGCTAAATAAACTACATTAATAATGAATTACTAGTTGTTAAAAATCACCCTGACAAATCGTTTCTCCATTAATATGTCCAACGTCCGTGCCTTCTGCACATATACATCGATAGGATCCTATGGTGTTGGAACAGATTAGTCCTTTGCTACACTCGCTCGTACCAAGGCTGCATTCGTCGATATCTTTGGAAATATTGTTAAATATTCATTTGAAATGATTAATAAAAATCAGACGTTGTTACAGTCAAGGGAAAAAATGCGTGGCATTCTTAAGGACACCCAAATGGTTTTATTAAGTATCCTTTTCTATGTCTTTGGAACAGCAAAAATACCTATTCGTCTTAGAACACGAATTCTTTAAGGAAGAGCAACAAGTGCAATTTACAAAACTATCTTTCAAAGTTTTGAATGTAAAGTCAACATTTAATTTCGCAGGAAATCAAAGCTTAAAGCAGGATGCAGGATTACAAAGATCCATGAATTCTTCGAGAGTTAAAGCGAAAGATTTTCTACATGTTTCAAGTACAAGCAATAATCAAACAAAGTTATTAACATTAATACTAATATGCTACTATTATTGCATTATTTGTATTGTTAGTGGCCATATTAGCGTCTACGATAAAAGAATAAGAATTGTATTGCATCATCAGTGAAAAAAGTATGGAGTTAAAATGGTTTACAAAAACCTTTGCATTCATATTGTGATTTCTGCTCGTAACCATTCAAACACCAGCACTCGAAGGAACCCACCGAATTTGCGCATTCGGTGTTACTTTTGCAAGGATCGCTCATGCATTCGTCTTGATCTGGAAATACCATTAAATACTAAACAAATAATTCATAGCAATTACTAAATATTAACATAAAAACACTTCAATTAAGTATAACGTCATAATTATAACTGTAATATTCTCTCGCTAAACTGAGTTATATAAATGGTTCGAGCTTCATAAGAAAATGTAAAAAATAAAATGTTAGCAAAAAAATGGCAATTCGTCGATTACCTACGCACAGTTGAGGTGTTTCATTCTCGTATCCTGGAGAACAAGTGCAAGAGTAGGTACCATTGAGATTTTCACATTTTGATGAATCGTTGCCACACAGGTTTCCAGCACATTCGTCAGCATCTGCAATTTAAAATAAAAATTTATTTTAAAAGTTATTTCTAGCAAAGATTAATTAAAAAGAAATTCTCGAACTAAAATGAATCAATGCCCACCGACACACGATCCATCACTAGTGAACTTAAAGCCGTCATCGCAAAAGCACAACCCGTGTTTGACAAATGAAAATGAATTTCGAATGATGGTTGGAACAGCATTCAAAGAAATACATTTTGTTTTACATCCTCCATTACCGATATCGCAATCTGGACACAATTCTCAAGTTCATCATTAAAATATCACTTTATACTCTTATAACAATAATGAATTATTTTGTTTATAATTTTTTATAATGAATTTTATTTTTTTATGGTTTATTGTGTTGCTAATTATGGCCTAGAATTTTGATAGAGGAATTTAAATATTTTAGCTTTATAATATTGTACAAAATATAAGAATGCTAGTAGATATTATTTAATGACTTAATTTAACACTATTAATTTAATTATTTATTATTAATCTATTGTAATTACTTAATAAAAATTACATTCAATCAACCTCTATAAAAGCAAGAGATTCCAACTAAACCCCGATCACACTGTCTGCAATATGACTCGTTGAAAGCACAATCTTTCGACAGGGTAACATTTTTACCCAATAGAGTGACATCTACCAGCCGAAATAGTATTAAATGTATATAATTTTACTAAGATTCATTTAATTACGCAAGAAAAAATGTTTAGTTTTTTTTCTAAACGCTTTTTTTAACGCAATGATTTTCCTTAAAGCTTGCGTTCCGATTAAATAAACTGCAAAGAACTAAAAATTCCTAATTCTTAAAATTTACTATTTACTTGTTGAATAAACAGCAAAATCAGCTCCCCCGCAAATTTGGCCATTGCGCCGGCCGCAAGTAGAACGGCATTGGACAAGTGGCAAAGGTATCATGGATTCCTCGTTTGTTATGCAGATGCATTCTATGTTGAACTGGAAGGAACGTTTCAGTAAGTATTATTACTTCACCAATGACATCATTCGATGTTCAAGATAAACTGTGTGCAGTTATTATGTTGTACAGAAAGTTATTCAGAATTTGGAGACGCACCTCTTTTAGAAAATATTTACAAGAAGAGTTAAATGAGGAGTTTTATAAAATGCACCAATTTAAAGCTTGTTTCTGTTTTTTTTTATTCTACGCAATTTGTTTCTTTGTTTAAACAGCCTATATTCTACTAGCTATAATAATGGCTTTAACCATTTCATTTTTAAATCAGATGATGATGATGATGATTGATTATAAGCATAATTATTTCATTAATATTAATTAAAAAGACGGATTAATCTTGAAATGTCGCACAAAGGACATTAAATATTCACTGTTTAATTAAATACCTTGGATCCGGCGTAAAGAAAGCCTTTATCCTTACAAGCCATCACGCACGAGGAAAGACTGTCAAACTTTTGCGTTTTACCACCTTTCTCAATTACTCTGAAGCAGCCGACATACAATTCGGTATAGGATTCTGTTTTATGCGAGACGATAATAGACCTTAAACCAAGCAGTAATACACCAACAGCATAATACGCGTATGATAATGGAACAAAAATTTTAGTAAACAAAAGTATGAAAGATTATGGATAATCTGAAAACAAGCTAACCGTATCCCTGAATTTCAATTGAAATCAAGCGTGCTGTTTCGTTCTGTGCGTCGAAGACCACAAAACGTGAAAGCTTTTGGCAGCCATAAATTCCTTTTATTCCTTCATCGTACACCAAAACACAGGGATGTGTCAATACGCCATGTAACGAATGTCCTTTAAGATTAACCTCAAGCTTTTCTAAATCTATCAAGCAGAATTATATCCAGTTAACATCATCAATCTCTCATCAAAAATAATTTTAAAAAAAGGGATAACTACAGCCAAAAAAGAAATGCTTCTGATAAGCTGACATTAAAGTCAAAGACGTCATTTCAGCTTTTTCCATGGAGGCAAACTATACCTGGGAGCCGCCGAGCCAGCAGCCGCCAAACGATTTGTAGTTAAGCCGAGCCAAACTGAATAATATCCGATTTTTAAATCCTAAAAGTAAAATCAAGCCAGCCGACTTTGGTTACTAAGCCTTAAACCATGTGGGCTGTCAAGCCGCGGCGAACCATCTAAAATTCTTTCAAGCCGAGCTGGTTTCATGAAAGCCCTCGATTTCCAGGTCTAGGGCAAACCATCGCACAACTTGAGAAGATGACCTATTTTGCTTCTAGCCAAAATTCAGGAGAAGAGCAAACCCTCGTAAATATGAGGAAAATAAAATGTGCCATTTGATTACACGATGAAACACCAGGGACGTCATTTCAGATTTTTTGGAACATTCGCACAATTTGAAAAGGTCATATACTCTGTGCCTCCATGAATGCCAGTTTATCAGTTTTATTAATTACATTATCCATTTTATCTGTATTATTACTTATTTCATAAATTTCAATTAGAGGATATGCATACTTTGCCCAGAAACTTCCACTGTCATATCAATTATCCAGTTCAAAGAACTCAAATCGATAATAAGATATTGAAACGATACGTCTTTCAAGGAGTCTTTACTTAGGACAACTTCGCTAAGTTTGTCTTCTAAACGATAAAGTGCCCTTTTTCCAAAAGCTAAATTTATATTTCTCTGCGATTTTCCTGCGGTTATTAAAAACGATAGATGGAAAACAAACCAAATACCCATTACATATAGTGCCTAAACAGTGTTATTTGTTTTTATGTCAACGTCATATTTTGTTCTTGTCCGTTATGGTTGATTTTTGTCATAATTTGATTAAGAAGACTTTTCCCACATGTTAAATATTTCCTTATTTTTTTTATCCTCCATTAAATTCAAACTGTCAATTTTGCAGACGTTCTGTAATTATTATACTTTAAGACCCTAAATCAATTCTGACACTCCCATACTTCTTAACAGTGTCTGTAACTAAATTGGAGACCATAACACATTTAGGAAAGGTTAGCCTGGTGTAGTAAAATCGAGAAACGGTGCCTGGGATGTCATTTCAGCTCTTTATGGGCAGTACAAACCTTCACAACTTGTTAAGATAACTTTATTAAGATTTATCTACAAAAGTTTGGAGGGGACATTGCTTCTCCTGTTCCTTCTCTATGTCCTTGCAAAATCGGATCACCATGTCTTTCTGCCTTTTCAAATCAGCCATTGGTGGTGCCAGATATATTTTAAGATTTTCATTTTTTTCTCAGTATCGAGAAAAGTAAGAAGATTAAGGTTGCTTTAGAGACAGACTAGCCTAAAAATTCATGTTACATTATTTTTTAAAAATACATACTGTATTTATATCATAGCATTTTTATTTATTAACAATAATTTAAAAGTAAATTATGCTAATATTCGAGAAAAACATTTATGCTCAACAGCATGGATGGTCATGCACACTTCTTTGTTAAAAGTAAACGGTATCACTAAGTCAAAGAGGAACTTTTGGAAATGATATGATGTAGGTCACATCAAGAATGAAAATTACTGTTTTACTTTTCGTTCAAACCGTGTTTTTAATTGCCATTTGTTCGGGGCAGAAGCGCGACGATGGAAGCGCACTGGACATTAACAAAAGACGGCAGGGCTTTAAAGTGGAAAAAGAGATAAACCGAGCTTATCATGACATACCATCAACCACAGAATCAGGAAAGCAGCGAAGGAACAGCTTTGGAGGCAGGAAGGGACACATGAACAAGGATGAATCAAGAATTAAAACTAGATCCGCGATAAAACAGGCAGAAGAAACCACTACTCCAAACGAAAAGCGAAAAACTAGATTGAAGCATCAAGATGCACAGGAAGTCACGAGTACTAGAAGGAGCAAATGTCCCCAGAAGTGTGTGGCGTCGAAATGCTTGAAAGTTATTGCCTCAGAGTGTCCTGGTTCTATAACAAAAGACTTATGTGGCTGTTGTTCAATTTGTAAGTCTGCAAAGACTGAAGTCGACCAAACAACGAGAGTTGCAACCACCACCACCACTGCCAGCACAAGCATTTCTATTGGGGATCTGTCTGGTTAGCAGGATATTTAAACAATACTCATATTCCCAACCTAATATATATCTCTGTTTTTAAGGAAATGCTTGCAGCAAACTGGTATGTCCACAATTCACAGAATGCATCTTGAACATACAGGGAATACCAATCTGCAGATGCCCAAACATGTATGCCTGTCAAAGTGCTCCTAAAGATCGTGTGTGTTCTGCAGAAGGACGTACCTATAAAAATAGATGTTTCTTAAAAATAGAAGAATGCACCAGGAAGCAAAAAATTGAAGTTGCCCATGATGGAGATTGCAAGGGAAAGAAAGATTTAGAATCTCAGAATTCAACAAATGAAACAGAAAAAGAAGATAAGATTATAAAGAAACCAGGTAAAAATAGGAAGAATAGAACTTTAGTCAGCACTGAGAACAAAATTAAAAAGTCACAAAACCAAAGAAATTTGGCAAATAAGAGACATGAGACTGGTGTTAAGGATGATGTTTATGTCTCCCAGCAAGAAAGTGATGCCTCAACCTTTAAAAAACAGACAAACAAGGCCAAAAATAGAAAGGAACGAATCTGATTGGAGTCTTTCATCTAAAATAAACATACTGGCGACTCGATATTTACGATTTTTTGTATGCGACTTGTTATAACTTTTAGATACAAGTGATACTCTTTTCCTACCTTTATTCAGGGCGGTAAATTCGTATGTATTACTTACACTGACTTTTAATCACACCAATATTTCTAAATTTTACGAGACACGTACTCTTTTAGGGACACTTTTGCTTAATCGTGAAATAAAAAGAGCGGACGTTCGCTTCCGTTTTGAAACAAGCTGTGGTGTTATATTGCGATTTCCCTTTGTTCGCGGAGTGATGTTGAGAAATATTTTTCCGGTGGATAAATTAAATGCTAGTGATGGTATCGCAGCACATGATGATTTGGTATCGATTATTTGCGTAGAGAATGAGAGGTACGTAGGTAGTTCCAACATTTCTTCTTTTGGACCAAAGTTGTTTATCTTTTGCTAGCGTCGAAAAGTCAATTCTCTTCCAATCGTTGGTGACAAACAACCGGGATGGCTGCTGTGTGGTTTATGTGACAAAAGAACCATTTGATGCATTACCCGAACCAGTGGAAGATATGTCGTCCGCTGATCCTTACTACATGGATGCCGTAACCTTCATGTGATTTTTTGTTCATCGGCATAAGGTGTTTATACCGAGATGTCGCATTAATATTTTGTTTTTTTTAGTTACATGAATAATGCGCAACAACTGACCAGTTACCTAGCTGAATTACATACAATGCCCATGCTGCCAAACGTCTTAATATTACAAAATATCTCGTTTTACACTGGTCAATACCAGGTTTGTTTCTAGCCAGGTTTTGTTTGTAATTATAAATAAATTTAATTAGATGTTTGGTACAAGGATACAGATGGTGGCTTTCTTCGCAGGGAGATTCTTTCAACACAAAGTGTACTAAATTGTTGGCTTTGATCAAAGAGACTGCAAAATTCCTTGCTACAAAAATGTGGGCCTCAGAATGTTGGATACCCTCAACCTAAGCATGCATCCAAGTCATCTATATCTCATATTTTTAGGGAAAATGTTGGAGAGGCAAAATTGTTCATAACCATGAGGCCCTGTCAAGAAGATCTGGCCATCTTCAAAAAGCACTTTAAACATTTTTGGTTTATTAAAGGTGGCTTATTTCAGTTTTTTTTATTTGGTTTAATTTTTTTTCTCATTCATTTAATTCTTCTTTTCTCACACACTTTGTAGAAACTTCAATCCCATCAGAATACATGGTAAAACTCCAAAAGGGGAGTTTAGATGTTCCAGGGGCACTTAAATTCCAATCTCTTACTAATGGCATATGCAATGTGAGGTTCATCAGAGATTGCTAACAGTTTTGTCATACAAATGGTATGACATAAGTGATTACAAAGATTTTGTTAATTATTCATTTGCTTAAGTTTTGAGCTGTTTCTTGTTTCCCTTAAAACATACATCTGAGGTCTACCTTGTTTGCAACTCAGAAATTTGATTGCTGTTCTAAAAGCAGATATAAACAAAAGTTGTGCAATTTATTGGTATAAATCCTTTCAAACAAGTAGATGTGAAATTTCAATGTGCAAATGTCATGGTAACGAATGCAAGAGGATTAATATTAAGGAGGAAAGTTTGTCTTAAGTTACAAAAATATATTTGGACTCTTTTTAAAGGCTCAGAGCTCAAAACACAGATTATAAGAACTTTTAAATAGGTTCTAATAAGGCAACAGTACTTGTAAGGCAATCTCATATTGTGAGGTAAGTCGCAGAAGAAACAAATAGAAGCATAAATAGAGCAGAACAGAAAGAAAGAGGGTGAAAGCCTTCGAGTAACGACTTATTAATGACTGTTGAAATATACATGTCTCTGCATTCACTTTTGGATTTCAACAAAAAACATAAATAATACATACAAAAGTTACAAACTTATGTGCTAGAAAAACAATTTAAGCTGATACAGCCCTGGCTAACAAAAGCCTTGATCTTCTTTCACTGGTTCCAGCACATGATCCCTCACTGTTGCGGGTTTGATCTTGAGCTTGGGGTTAGGTTATCACATTAACCCTTTTCATGGATTTCGGCCAAATTTGCTAATGGCAGCAACTTCGTCAATGGTCAAACCGTTCTTTAACGTTCTTCTCACTGTTAGAATTCAAAATCGAAGACTTAGTGCTTTGCATTGTTGATGTCTACTTTTATTATTATTATTATTATTATTATTATATTATTATTATTATCATCAATACCCCTCACCAGATCACAGAAAGTACAATATGACAAGCGAGTGCAAAAAGAAACATAAGACTCAAGAAACCCAGGCCACCATCGTACAAATAATCTACGAGCACAATCCCTGAGCGTCAATTTCAGGTCGTGTCCTCGCTTGTTCCCCGGTAATAAGTGCTGCCGCAGGACTGACTGTTGGACACAAATCCATGAATAATATCATACTGCAGGATCAAGTCTTAATTATCAATCAGATATTGGCTTAAAATATTTTCTTGCTAAATTAGCATCAAGACATTTTGTAGAATCATGACTGCCATCATTTGTTTCGAACTGATTTTAAAAGCTTGGGTTGTACATGCAACAAGCTCTCTCGTAATGTTGTTTTGTGAGAGCTAGATAAAGATGTGCACACGGACTTCCAAACTCTGCTTATAAATTGCTTTAACATGAGCAAGTAGTACAATCACAATCACAAATTAAGTTTAAACTAATTATTGCTTCTAATATTGAATCGATGACTGACATGATTTCCTTTCCACGTTCCTGGCTCTCCTCCTCTCCCTTGTCTTCGGTTCGTTGGATGAGGTGGCTACTGACCTCAAAACTGCCTCAAGGAGATCGTCATCAGGACTGTCGGTCGGAGTCGGAGTAGCGGTACCTTGTTCCACTTCTTTTGCGGTGCTTCTTCCCTCTGCTTCATTTTCGGGCGGTTTGTTTGAACTGAGTTCTGCATCTCCAATGATCGATTTGGAGCTAGAGAGGGATTGCTGGAATGTTTTTGGATCTGCAGGCAAATGAAAAAACAATGTCGGTAATGATCAAACTTACATTGCTTCTTAAGTTTTATACTGAAGTAAAATAAGCAATTGCAACAACTAATAAAAAATAACTATAACGTTAAATTCACCAATCAGTTGCAGGCACCCATCTCAGTTCCCCAACATGCAATTCTCGGGTGTCCAAATCTCAGTCTTCCAACTGTATCTTTGGAAAAGGTTATCATGCTTATATGCTCAGTGCCCGACATGTCATCTCTTGATTCTCTCCATACCACTACTCCAATCCTATGTCTGATTCTTTCTATACTCTCAAACCTCTTTCAGAACTGGCACTTTCCCTCTTCTCATTCAAGTTCTATCCCTTCTCAAAAAGCCAGGTCTCAATCCAAGCCCTCCTTCCAATTACAGACCTTATCCCCTGCCTTTCCAACACATCAAAACTACTAAATAACTGCTAAACTCATTCTGTCTAGAATCTGCCTTCATCCTCGCATATCCTCCAACTTCTCTTTGAAAACAAAGACACAAGGCACCTCTGATCTGATGCAAATTAACTATTATTAATAATTAAGTACTACTAATAATAACAATAATTTAAAAGTTTTGAAATCTTCACATAATTGATTTACTTGGTCAACATTGATATAAACCAAAATTTGGGAGAAATTCGTATCAAATCATAACACTGATTAATAAACATAAAAATTAATCAATAATCTACAAATATAATTGAAGTCAACAAACCGAGCGATCTTCTGCTCCTGCCTTTTGCTGGGTTTAACACGGAGCCATTTTGAAGCAACGTCTCCAACTCGCCTCCTCCATCTTCGCCCAGTGTCGGAAGCATTTTGGCTTTTGAGACAAACTTTTTGGTCTGCTCAAAAATGTCAACAATTTCTTGATGAACCTCGGGACAGATTTAAATTAGGTTTTGAAATCGTTGAAATCCTCATTGAAGATGCAAATAACCTGAACAATCATGACACCCCTCGTCTTTTTCCTTTCCCTCATATTGGCCTTCTTCAGTCTGATGTTCATCACTTTCTCTCTCGTTGTTCGATATTCCAAAGCAAACTCGCTTATGGCCTGGCACAACTGGTTCACTGTCACAGTGCGAGCTTCTTCTGCTGAATAACCCAGCCAAAGGAGGAACTTTCTGAACCTTTATCATGATATCATATCAGCCGTTAGCCCTTCGACCAGATGAATAAATAAATAAATAAATCATAAAATCATGCAATTTTGAAACATGCATAATAAAGGAACAACATGATCAATAGTAACCAGTGATGATGCTAGTAAAAGCACCGTAGGATATCACATTACCTACCTATTGATGACCCGTCTGTAGACGATTTTCACCAGTACAATCCTCTTAGCAAAGTCATTCAATGTTTCCTGCATTCTAGAAATTCATATCAATACAGTGTGGGCATAATTTCTAAATGTTTGCTACTCTGTATATTTTTATCTACATAATTATATTCGAACATTAATGCATGTTAGTTAGGAAGTGCATCAGCTCAATGCGTTGAATGAATTTATTATTATTATTATCATTAATAGTAAAATATAAATATAAATATAAAATAAAAAACATAAAAGAAATATTCACCTGTGCTTCATTTGGAAAGTGGAGTCGTGCTTCACAATGGACCTCAGATGTTCCACTGACGAATCGCAATCAGATTCCAACTTCAATAATTTCTCCTTCAGGTCTTCCCAATCGACCTGCGAGGCAACAAATTTTGGAACATTCAAATATGAAAACAATTTTGGAACATTCAAATATGAAAACAATTTTAGAACATTCAAATATGAAAACAATTTGGAAGCACGAGAACAACAAAAATGGTAGGAGTTGTTGCAGACAGTGTTTACAAAATCAAAATGAAAATCAAAAAATGTAAACTTTATTTTAAGAATGCTTTAGAAATGGCCAAAAACATGATTGAATTACTTGACAGATTTATAGAAACACAACAGAAAAATAAAGACTTAAAATAAACATCTCTCATTAATAGAATTGATTTATTTTCATTAAAATTTTTAAAATTCTTCTAAATTTCTCATTTGGTCGATTTTTCATTTGAAAACCTCTCCAAAAAAAAAATTCTGCATCAACATCAGCTCAATTTAGCACATGAAATGCATACGACCATCAAATCATTAAAATCTTGGACTTCTAGAAGCGAACACGTGGGAAACCTTTGCACATCGAATGACGGATCCTATCTCCGAGTAGAGATCGCTGGAATCTGGAAAGCTGTCCAGGATGAGATTCACCAAGTGATGCAGCAGTGTGTGCCTGTAAACGTTGTCTTTGACTTCTGTCACCCTCAACAGGTAATCCAGTGTGAAACCAGGCACCTATTCCAAGGAAACAATCCTCATAAATTTATACTAATTCAATCAATTAGATTGATAAAAATGCATATGTATGTATTTATAAAAGCTTCAGCCACATCTTTTAAACACATCTTTTAAATCACATGCAATCACATTTTTCATCTTGGTAATGTATGAATCCTACTGGCTAAATGACAATAATCACAATCATCACTTATTTATTCTACAAAAATATGATCAAAGTGTTAATGCACATAAAATTGGCCTAATAGCAGTTACACAAGGATAATAGGCATAATAATTTTTATGTAACTGCATATTGCCAGTGACATTATGTTAAAATGATTGAAAGATGAATGGTAGCAGCAAAAAGAAATCAGTGATTGAACCTGAGAATTGTTAAGGAAGTTTCCAATGGAGAGAAGAGTCGAAAGAACAAATTTGAAGGTCTTGCATCTCTTTAATTCTTCCATGCCTTTCTTCATGTCGAACAGGGGATCACAAATTTCCTAACGTTGAAATATAAAAGTCTAACAAATGCAAACATTTCAACTTCGTTAAAAATCAAGATGGCAATTAATAGCAATATTTTCTGTTACCGATTACGAGGTACTTGTAATAGACGTAGATTGTAATTGTACTTACAGATTCAATGGTGTCGTAGTCCATTTTGTAAATCCACAATCGAAGTCTTGACTCGAGTTCAGAGATGGATCCCATGGTCAGCAGGAACTGCTCAGCAGTCCCAAGTTGAAGGTCATTGATTCTCTGTGCTTCAATAATTTTTGTCTTTTCTTCCTCAGTTGGCATCATGCCAACTAAAATTTTCTGTAGATTTTGAATACGCACAATAATTTGCTTTTTGTTTATGAAATTGTCTAATTGTCAGTCATTGTCTCTAACAGCCCTAAATGAACTTAAAAGCAACGTCAGCTTTCCTATGCCTTTTTCATCAACAAGTCACATGAAACGACAGCCAGTCAAACAGATGACAAAAAACCTCGATGTCTTCTCTGGACAGCACTGCGTTATCCATAGCTAAGATGGCATTCCTGATTGTATCTGGCTTCGGAAGGTGAACCATCCCAATGTTTATGGCGTTGGATCGTTTTTGATCCAAAATGCTTAATTCCTTTTTTGCCAAATCAAGTTTCTGAAAAATGGAAACGTAAAAATGATCAGTGGAAATCCTTTTGTTAATCTCACAAGTTTTGTCAAAAGGACAAAAAGGACACTTGTACTGATAAATAAAAATGGTAAAAGCAGTTAAAGAAATTGGTTGACAAAAAGTTGAAACTTTCTGAGGTACTATTCGAAGAAGCATTGAAAGATATAAAATTCATGATGACTGAATAAATACTGTTCCAAAAACAGCATAATATCGATTGCATTGTTCTATGTTAGTATCCGCACAATATGGATGTTACTGCCAAAGTTAGAGATCTTTTAAAAGCAGAGTCTGATTCTAGTAAAAATGATCGTTGAATTTATCAAATTGTTATGTCTATTGCACAATTAAATGAAAGAATATGTTATAATAAAAAATCATCATCATCATCATCATTGTTTTTTATAGATTTATTCTGCAAAGCATATTAATTAAAGTCTTGTTAAATTCAAGGAACTTGATGAAATCAAATGCAAAGAGACTTCACAAACTAAAGCAACTTGTTACCAACTCACTTCCTGCAAAAATAAAGAAAATGATTTAGTAATTGAAACAAGTTTAAGAAAATAATTTCAGGTTAAAAACAAAAATTAAGAATCTGAAAAAAGACTCCTAATATTCTATAAATCAAAGGCATCTCCAGTAATAAAAATTGAATAAGTTATTTTGTAAGTCTAAGTAAAAAGAAGTATGTATGAATTATAGCCATGAAGCATTTTTAATCTTAGACATAATTTCAAAATAAATAAACATTTTGAGTCAGAAATCAATGAACCATTTCCACAATTTTTTGTCAATTTTTTCCGGTACTATTTTAGGTAAGGTTAGGAATTAAATAAAACAAATTAAAATTAATCAAACAAAATGGATGTCCATTATGTCCATTACAAAAGTCGGAATGAAACATCATGAGGGTAAATTCCCGATGACTGACAACCTCATCAATGCACAAAAGCACCACAAAATGTTCATCATATTTGATAGAAAGTGATGTTTGATGGTAAATTCACTCAAATTAAACCACAAAATTGTTTTTTTTTGGAACAAATACAACTGAAGCAACATTTTAAAATAGATATCTCCTCTCACAGAGTATTTATTGACTCATTTAAACATTAAACATCCTGCTTGGACAACTTATGCTCAGACTTATTAACTTATATTATCAGTTCAATTACATTATTAATAATGATAACATTTCATTGTAAAAGATGATTTAATATCATTTAATACAGTTGGTTTTCTTAAATAAACAAATAAGCACAATTCTTCAGTGGTTTTATATGCACCCAAAGTTCCATAATGTAATTGGATTCCTACTTCATAACAATGCAAACAATTCATCGATCAAATTCAAACAATTCATCGATCAAATTCAAACAATTCATCGATCAAATTCAAACAATTCATCGATCAAAGTTTGAGGAAGACGTATTTCGAAAACAAACCCACCCTAGGCTTGGCCTCTTGCGTCCTGATCTCAAAAAGTGCTTCAAACTTGACCTTATCGATCCTCACGTCCCCAACTTCCTTCCTTAACTCCTCCCATATGGTGCCCGAAGTTTTGCCCGTCGGCGTTGAGAAATGAGAATTGGCCTCCCTCCAATGGAGTTTCATCTTCTTCTTTTGGGCAGTTGCTGACTTGAGGGCATCGAGAGAAGGGGGTATCGGTGGCGGTGGTGGAGGTGCACCCAAGGACGAAAGTCGAGGAGGCGGAAGTAGTTGTCTGTAAGTGAGTTGTGAATTAGCATCGTTAAATGTATTATTATCTGAAGAAATATTTCACCAAGTTGTTATTATATGCTTTTTCATTAAAGTCTGCATTTTCACATGAAATAATTCTGACAAAAGCTCATAAGCATGCAGACTTCAATGAAAATCAGCAACATCTCCACACGCGTTCAGTGATTATAAATTTTCACTTATATTAAAAAATAACATAAGTTAAAGAAATTGTTGCACATGATTGAAAATAAAATATAACCTACATGATTAAATGATTAAATGAAGCGACAGATTAAAACCAACCTACCCAGTACTACTGGGGAGCGGAGGTGGCAATGGTGGAGGGGGCGGAGCGATGGGATCGACGCTGGATCCGCTGGATCCGTTGGTTCCCGATCGGACGTCCGAAGCATTGAGACTCTGCTTGGGGTTGTTGGACAGGTAGTCCTGGTCATCGAGCTCCGTCAGGTCGGTGAAGTCAGCATCCTTGATTCTCAGAGGGAGCTTCAGACTCTCTTTCTCCAGAACGAGCCAACCGATGACATCTTGCCGAGGCTCTGCCCCTTTGCTCTGAATCTTCGTGGAAGGACGACTGAATAATTTGCACGTCGAGGAAGGCGGACCCGAGTCGTGCTTCTTGAGGGGTGTCCTGATTAACAGAGTAATTAGTTAATTACTTAACTAATAACATTAATTTCATGAGAGTTTGTGTCATATGTCTATAAACATCTATATTGTGTGTAATTTTGCAATGATATTTTGATGATCTTTGGGTTCCATCATCGCTTTTGAAAAAACAAATCGTTTAAACCTGACAGTCTGAATCATCAATGAAGCAACTTTTGTAATAAAAGTTTATTCGTTAGGTCTTAATTTGATGCTATATGCATAGTGTTAGAAGCATCTACAATAAAACCTAAAATGTACTAATTCTCAACAAGTTTGAGGGTAAGAATAACTGAGCTCCTTGTGCAAATAGAAAGAATATTTAAAAAGTATCCAACAAAGTGTAGAAGATGTAGTAACTTATTTAATTTATTTAGTAGCAATTCAGTAATGATCTGAATGAAAACAGATAAAAGAATCAGTCATTAGAGTTATTTTAAGATCAGAGTATAAATATTATGCATTTTCCAATTTATGACTCCTCCGATAAAAGCTTTGCCCCGGTTTTAACCACCGAGGTTAATTAAAACCATTCCAGCTCAATCTCTTTTTAGCAACAGTCACAAACATAATTTGCTTCAAATTATACAAATTATTTCTGCCAAACAAATGAATAACTAAATGATAATTGCTGTCACAATAACAAGACAAGACTCACTTAGCAGGCTTGAGTTGGCTTCTGGCAGCACAGACTTTAGAAGCAAGATCTTCCTCAAGAGGAGCAGGAGATCTTGATTCATCTAAAGACACATGTTTTCCCATCTTTGCCAGATTTATCTTTGACTGCTCTTCAAATGCTGATGCTGTAGCTGTCTCCATGACTTTAGGAGCATTTTCTGGAATGTTGTTCAGAGTAGTAGACTTGTTGTCAGAGAAAGACTTGTTGTCATGGTGACCTTCACCGGTCGGAAATGAAGCCTCGTTTGGTTTGCTTTCCGCTCCTGCAGTTTTTGCTTTATTATCACCTTCTGGGACCATCGCACCCGGAGCAAGAGTAGGAGTGTGGCTAGCAATAGGAGTGTTGGTAATATCGGATTGTTTCGAAACCTGAAACACTTCGTCCAGGTCGTTCGTAATATTTATTTTAGGCAGCTCTGATTTCTGGGCCATCTGAGGATCATCAATATCAGACTGACTGTTGTCAATAATCTCATCTTGATTGGGATGCTCTGCTTTTTCATTCAAAGAGCTGTGTACCATCTCCATCATGTGAGACTGTTGCCTCTGTCTTCGTTGTCGTCTGCTCATGCTTTGTCTGCCCATTTGCTGTGACGAGGCTGCAAATTAAATCACGACGTTGCCATCACACAGTCGGTCAGCATTGAAATTTGATTGCCGATAAAATTCCAAATGTTATTCTTTTAACTTTGATTACTCTAAAGCCACAATACTTCATTGTGATTGTTGTTTGTTTTGATGAACCAAAACAAAAAAATAAGCACATTGGCATGTTAAATATGAAGCAAAGGTGAACTTGATCAACAACTTAATTGCTCATTAAGAATTTATTTGTCACATTTAAAAACAACTTCCAAACCACCTGTTAAGAGTATCATGTAATTTCCACGGTTGACACGACAAACCATTATCGATGTTAAATTACTGATTTAAACAGACACCAGGCTCATCAACCTTGTAAAACCAATTCCTACTTCTCCCCTCCAAACTCAAACATCTTTCATTAGAAACATAGCCAGGTTATCAAATAACTTTAAATTAAGAAAACAACGGAGGATGCAATGGACGTTGATAATGATTTCGTTCAATCAAAAAACACACGGTCGCCCCAAATCCTCCCTCAAAAGAAAAACTAACACGAGCTCGGCCTCTCGGGCAGCGAAATGGTGCTCGAGTGAAGCTGAGATTCGTCGTTGTCGTCGTTTTGGGCGTAGTTGCACGAGAACGTCGACTGGTTGATGCCAACGTCTTCTTTGTAAAGCTTCGTCTTCAAGGAACGATTCGAAGTGCTCCTGTTGCAAGCCACGTCTTCGTCGCCGTCGATGTCGTTCGTGTTGCTGTTGTGTTCTTCCGTCGTGAGCAGTTCCGGAATCGAAGGCGACGATTGCGTCACGTCTTCTCTCCTGGAGTTGTTAACCGTTATAGAATAGTTAGTTATAGTTATTAACCGTTATAGAATAGTTAGTTATAGTTATTAGTCGTTACAGAATAGTTAGTTATAGTTGTTGACCGTTATAGAATAGTTAGTTATAGTTATTAGTCGTTATAGAATAGTTAGTTATAGTTATTAACCGTTATAGAATAGTTAGTTATAGTTATTAACCGTTATAGAATAGTTAGTTATAGTTATTAACCGTTATAGAATAGTTAGTTATAGTTATTAACCGTTATAGAATAGTTAGTTATAGTTATTAGTCGTTATAGAATAGTTAGTTATAGTTGTTGACCGTTATAGAATAGTTAGTTATAGTTATTAGTCGTTATAGAATAGTTAGTTATAGTTATTAACCGTTATAGAATAGTTAGTTATAGTTATTAACCGTTATAGAATAGTTAGTTATAGTTATTAACCGTTATAGAATAGTTAGTTATAGTTATTAGTCGTTATAGAATAGTTAGTTATAGTTATTAACCGTTATAGAATAGTTAGTTATAGTTATTAACCGTTATAGAATAGTTAGTTATAGTTATTAGTCGTTATAGAATAGTTAGTTATAGTTATTAACCGTTATAGAATAGTTAGTTATAGTTATTAACCGTTATAGAATAGTTAGTTATAGTTATTAGTCGTTATAGAATAGTTAGTTATAGTTATTAACCGTTATAGAATAGTTAGTTATAGTTATTAGTCGTTATAGAATAGTTAGTTATAGTTATTAGTCGTTATAGAATAGTTAGTTATAGTTATTAACCGTTATAGAATAGTTAGTTATAGTTATTAGCCGTTATAGAATAGTTAGTTATAGTTATTAACCGTTATAGAATAGTTAGTTATAGTTATTAGTCGTTATAGAATAGTTAGTTTAGTTTTATTAACCGTTATAGAATAGTTAGTTATAGTTATTAACCGTTATAGAGTAGTTAGTTATAGTTATTACCGTTATAGAATAGTTAGTTATAGTTTAACCGTTATAGAATAGTTAGTTATAGTTATTAACCGTTATAGAATAGTTAGTTATAGTTATTAGCCGTTATAGAGTAGTTAGTTATAGTTATTAACCGTTATAGAATAGTTAGTTATAGTTATTAGTCGTTATAGAATAGTTAGTTATAGTTATTAGCCGTTATAGAGTAGTTAGTTATAGTTATTAACCGTTATAGAATAGTTAGTTATAGTTATTAGTCGTTATAGAATAGTTAGTTATAGTTATTAACCGTTATAGAATAGTTAGTTATAGTTATTAACCGTTATAGAATAGTTAGTTATAGTTATTAGTCGTTATATAGAATAGTTAGTTATAGTTATTAACCGTTATAGAATAGTTAGTTATAGTTATTAACCGTTATAGAATAGTTAGTTATAGTTATTAACCGTTATAGAATAGTTAGTTATAGTTATTAACCGTTATAGAATAGTTAGTTATAGTTATTAGTCGTTATAGAATAGTTAGTTATAGTTGTTAACCGTTATAGAATAGTTAGTTATAGTTATTAGTCGTTATAGAATAGTTAGTTATAGTTATTAGTCGTTATAGAATAGTTAGTTATAGTTATTAGTCGTTATAGAATAGTTAGTTATAGTTATTAGTCGTTATAGAATAGTTAGTTATAGTTATTAGTCGTTATAGAATAGTTAGTCATAGTTATTAGCCGTTATAGAATAGTTAGTTATAGTTATTAACCGTTATAGAATAGTTAGTTATAGTTATTAGTCGTTATAGAATAGTTAGTTATAGTTATTAGCCGTTATAGAATAGTTAGTTATAGTTATTAGTCGTTATAGAATAGTTAGTTATAGTTATTAGCCGTTATAGAATAGTTAGTTATAGTTATTAACCGTTATAGAATAGTTAGTTATAGTTATTAGTCGTTATAGAATAGTTAGTTATAGTTATTAGTCGTTATAGAATAGTTAGTTATAGTTATTAGCCGTTATAGAATAGTTAGTTATAGTTATTAACCGTTATAGAATAGTTAGTTATAGTTATTAACCGTTATAGAATAGTTAGTTATAGTTATTAGTCGTTATAGAATAGTTAGTTATAGTTATTAGTCGTTATAGAATAGTTAGTTATAGTTATTAACCGTTATAGAATAGTTAGTTATAGTTATTAGTCGTTATAGAATAGTTAGTTATAGTTGTTAACCGTTATAGAATAGTTAGTTATAGTTATTAGTCGTTATAGAATAGTTAGTTATAGTTATTAACCGTTATAGAATAGTTAGTTATAGTTATTAACCGTTATTAGAGTAGTTAGTTATAGTTATTAACCGTTATAGAATAGTTAGTTATAGTTATTAGTCGTTATAGAATAGTTAGTTATAGTTATTAGCCGTTATAGAATAGTTAGTTATAGTTATTAACCGTTATAGAATAGTTAGTTATAGTTATTAGTCGTTATAGAATAGTTAGTTATAGTTATTAACCGTTATAGAATAGTTAGTTATAGTTATTAACCGTTATAGAATAGTTAGTTATAGTTATTAGTCGTTATAGAGTAGTTAGTTATAGTTATTAACCGTTATAGAATAGTTAGTTATAGTTATTAGTCGTTATAGAATAGTTAGTTATAGTTATTAGTCGTTATAGAATAGTTAGTTATAGTTATTAACCGTTATAGAATAGTTAGTTATAGTTATTAGCCGTTATAGAGTAGTTAGTTATAGTTATTAACCGTTATAGAATAGTTAGTTATAGTTATTAGTCGTTATAGAATAGTTAGTTATAGTTATTAACCGTTATAGAATAGTTAGTTATAGTTATTAACCGTTATAGAGTAGTTAGTTATAGTTATTAACCGTTATAGAATAGTTAGTTATAGTTGTTAAACGTTTATAGAACGTTATAGAATAGTTAGTTATAGTTATTAACCGTTATAGAATAGTTAGTTATAGTTATTAGCCGTTATAGAGTAGTTAGTTATAGTTATTAACCGTTATAGAATAGTTAGTTATAGTTATTAGTCGTTATAGAATAGTTAGTTATAGTTATTAACCGTTATAGAATAGTTAGTTATAGTTATTAACCGTTATAGAGTAGTTAGTTATAGTTATTAACCGTTATAGAATAGTTAGTTATAGTTGTTAACCGTTATAGAATAGTTAGTTATAGTTATTAGCCGTTATAGAATAGTTAGTTATAGTTATTAGTCGTTATAGAATAGTTAGTTATAGTTATTAACCGTTATAGAATAGTTAGTTATAGTTATTAGTCGTTATAGAATAGTTAGTTATAGTTATTAGTCGTTATAGAATAGTTAGTTATAGTTATTAACCGTTATAGAATAGTTAGTTATAGTTATTAGTCGTTATAGAATAGTTAGTTATAGTTATTAGTCGTTATAGAATAGTTAGTTATAGTTATTAGTCGTTATAGAATAGTTAGTTATAGTTATTAGTCGTTATAGAATAGTTAGTTATAGTTATTAGCCGTTATAGAATAGTTACTTATAGTTATTAACCGTTATAGAATAGTTAGTTATAGTTATTAGTCGTTATAGAATAGTTAGTTATAGTTATTAACCGTTATAGAATAGTTAGTTATAGTTATTAGTCGTTATAGAATAGTTAGTTATAGTTATTAACCGTTATAGAATAGTTAGTTATAGTTATTAACCGTTATAGAATAGTTAGTTATAGTTATTAACCGTTATAGAATAGTTAGTTATAGTTATTAGTCGTTACAGAATAGTTAGTTATAGTTGTTGACCGTTATAGAATAGTTAGTTATAGTTATTAGTCGTTATAGAATAGTTAGTTATAGTTATTACCGTTATAGAATAGTTAGTTATAGTTATTAACCGTTATAGAATAGTTAGTTATAGTTATTAACCGTTATAGAATAGTTAGTTATAGTTATTAGCCGTTATAGAGTAGTTAGTTATAGTTATTAACCGTTATAGAATAGTTAGTTATAGTTATTAGTCGTTATAGAATAGTTAGTTATAGTTGTTAACCGTTATAGAATAGTTAGTTATAGTTATTAGTCGTTATAGAATAGTTAGTTATAGTTATTAACCGTTATAGAATAGTTAGTTATAGTTATTAACCGTTATAGAATAGTTAGTTATAGTTATTAACCGTTATAGAATAGTTAGTTATAGTTATTAACCGTTATAGAATAGTTAGTTATAGTTATTAACCGTTATAGAATAGTTAGTTATAGTTATTAGTCGTTATAGAATAGTTAGTTATAGTTGTTAACCGTTATAGAATAGTTAGTTATAGTTATTAGTCGTTATAGAATAGTTAGTTATAGTTATTAGTCGTTATAGAATAGTTAGTTATAGTTATTAGTCGTTATAGAATAGTTAGTTATAGTTATTAGTCGTTATAGAATAGTTAGTTATAGTTATTAGTCGTTATAGAATAGTTAGTTATAGTTGTTAACCGTTATAGAATAGTTAGTTATAGTTATTAGTCGTTATAGAATAGTTAGTTATAGTTATTAGTCGTTATAGAATAGTTAGTTATAGTTATTAACTGTTATAGAATAGTTAGTTATAGTTATTAACTGTTATAGAATAGTTAGTTATAGTTATTAGTCGTTATAGAATAGTTAGTTATAGTTATTAACCGTTATAGAATAGTTAGTTATAGTTATTAGTCGTTATAGAATAGTTAGTTATAGTTATTAACCGTTATAGAATAGTTAGTTATAGTTATTAACCGTTATAGAATAGTTAGTTATAGTTGTTAGTCGTTATAGAATAGTTAGTTAGTTATAGTTATTAGTCGTTATAGAATAGTTAGTTATAGTTATTAGTCGTTATAGAATAGTTAGTTATAGTTATTAGTCGTTATAGAATAGTTAGTTATAGTTGTTAACCGTTATAGAATAGTTAGTTATAGTTGTTAACCGTTATAGAATAGTTAGTTAGTTATAGTTGTTAACCGTTATAGAATAGTTAGTTATAGTTATTAGTCGTTATAGAATAGTTAGTTATAGTTATTAGTCGTTATAGAATAGTTAGTTATAGTTATTAACCTGTTATAGAATAGTTAGTTATAGTTATTAACTGTTATAGAATAGTTAGTTATAGTTATTAGTCGTTATAGAATAGTTAGTTATAGTTATTAACCGTTATAGAATAGTTAGTTATAGTTGTTAACCGTTATAGAATAGTTAGTTAGTTATAGAATAGTTAGTTATAGTTATTAACCGTTATAGAATAGTTAGTTATAGTTATTAACCGTTATAGAATAGTTAGTTATAGTTGTTAACCGTTATAGAATAGTTAGTTATAGTTATTAGTCGTTATAGAATAGTTAGTTATAGTTATTAACCGTTATAGAATAGTTAGTTATAGTTATTAGTCGTTATAGAATAGTTAGTTATAGTTGTTAACCGTTATAGAATAGTTAGTTATAGTTGTTAACCGTTATAGAATAGTTAGTTATAGTTATTAACCGTTTAGAATAGTTAGTTATAGTTATTAGTCGTTATAGAATAGTTAGTTATAGTTGTTAACCGTTATAGAATAGTTAGTTATAGTTATTAACCGTTATAGAATAGTTAGTTATAGTTATTAGTCGTTATAGAATAGTTAGTTATAGTTATTAGTCGTTATAGAATAGTTAGTTATAGTTATTAACCGTTATAGAATAGTTAGTTATAGTTATTAGTCGTTATAGAATAGTTAGTTATAGTTATTAACCGTTATAGAATAGTTAGTTATAGTTATTAGTCGTTATAGAATTTTCTAGTATTGTTATTATTACTATTATTACATGCATTCATATAACGCTATAAACTTAGTCAATTACTGGTAGATACAGAAATAAATTCTCTTAAGTTTAATAAGTCTTAAATGTGCTGCAGACTCCTTCATATCCAGGTTCTTTCTCTAGGGTCTTAATGCTCTTACACTAAAACATTCCTGAACAACTTTAAAGATGTGAAAGGCTGCGTAACATTTAAAAGCAATTTTATTATTGCTCTATGTTAGCAAAAACAATTGAGATTGTTGCAATGAGAAGGTTATTGCATTAAATTCCTTTCTAAGAGAAATTAAAGTTAGTCGTATTCCATGACATCATTCATCTCAAAGAACTCTTGCTTGAGCTAAGTTTGATATTTGGCACCATTTTCAAGTCATCACATTACGTTTGCATGTCTCCGGTAAGATTGCAAACGTTTTGCTGTTTGCAAACTTCTGCGTGACATTTGCAAGTGCTGTCACTTCATCGCGGCGACCGTATAATTATTTATTAATGTGAGTCATTGCAGCTTCTTTGCTTTAAAAATAATTAATAATTAATAAATATCATCTCTCAACGGACGTGACTGTTCACTTTTGCTCAAATAATGTTTTCAAGAATTACCACTTTAATAATTTAATATTACTAAATGTTGCATAACTGTTTAACACAGTTGAGTTGTATTGCAATTATTTGTTGGGTTATTAATATTAATTATTTGCAAAAAAAAAACTCACTGTAAGCCACAACGAGCGACACTTAAAAAGTTTGATTGAGGCTGCGGAGTGAATCTGTTGGAAACGGTTGGACTGCTGGCGACATCTGCTGATCTCCTCCTCGTTCTTTTTATGTCTTCCGAACTGCGTACTTTCTGCAGCTTACGAAATCTGCCGATCGAAGTACGTTTAATCTAAGGGGCTGAACACACCGACCACTCACTTTTCATTAATTCATTGATATTTTTACAAATAATCTTTATTCCAAATAATAATAATAATAATAATAATAATAATAATAATAATAATAATATAATAATAATAATAATAATAATAATATTAAAAAGCCTCTGCAATTAGATTATAAACCTAGTGACTTGTAATCTCAACAACACCTTGATTTACATATGTCTTACTATTTAATTTCATGATTAAAAAAACCTTTATGACATTACAGAATTACACAAAAATCATTATGACATCACAGAATTCAACAGCCAATAAGAAGTCGACAAAACTCACCCACCCGCTCACTCACTCACTCACTCACCCACTCACCCGGTGTCAAAAGACATGGGACTGACATCACCATCCTCGACGGACACCAACGAGTCGTACACGTCGAACTGCTCCAAAAGATCCTTTTCGTCCTTTTTAGAATTCCTGTACATTTTCATGATGCCCTCGATGCCCTGCTCTTCCAGAGAGTCCGTGATGTCGTAAAATGTGTCTTGGTCTGGTACCGCTGCAAGAGTCTGGAAAATTTTTTCGGCACATTATACTGGAAATTTGCAAAAATTTTTATTTGAAGTAATTAAGCATATCATATAAAAATGTGTCTCACATCAAGTAATTTCAAACCTCCATTTGAGAATATTCAAAGCATTTTTACTATTAAAAATTACTATCAAAATGATAAATATGACAAATAATTGACTTAAAATGATAAATATGACTAAAAATTTATTTAAATCAACATCGGACATAAATGTTTTCACATGAAGGTCTACCTTCAACAAGAAAATTGAAAGATGTTGTCATGGTTACTGTCAAACAAATTGCATAATTGCTATGCTTAATAACATCCCACATCATTAACTAGGAAATGCTATCTCATAAAATGCAATTCATCTGATCGTATTCAGCATACCGGTAATCATAACACATAATTTAAATACAACGCAATAGTACATAATTATGATTACACAGTAATGCATAGTGACTGGCTAAGCGCTATTACTGTTGGTTAAGATGAATACCTTATTACCTTGTTGATGAGGGTCATCGCATAAACAAGAACCTCCACATCCACCAACATGTCGTCTTGCATCAACGTCATGAAATTACTCCAAGGTTTGCTGTCTGGAATAAAGAAAAAATAAACAACTGTCTAACAATCATCAACTCAATCTGGAACTAATGCATCAATCAAACATCAATGCTACATTTGAATCTCTCAAATAACTTCAACATCAAAAAATAGATTTCAGCTCTTTAGTTGAAAGCATCTATTTTAGAAAGGGTACAAAGTAAATTTAAAATTAAAACGAATTATAAATACAACAAGGGACTCACAACCACTCGCAAAAATAAGAAAACCCTGGTTAAACAACATGAATATGCATGAAGTTATCAATGTTCACGATTCAAAAGTTTGAAGAATGTGCACGGCATGTAAAAAACTGATCCCTATTCATACTCCAGTTATTTGATCACTTCACGTTAAAGTGCTAATGACGATCATGATGATGATGATCTCAAAATGGTTATCTGAAATTCCTCATCTGGTAGACCAATTAAATGAATTCAAAGAAACAAAAAATCAATAAAGTCTTTTTTGAGTCTTAAATATGTCCTTTAATCTCTTTTGATCCCAGACGAAGGACAAATATTCACAGGAGAACTTTGTTGGTAAGCTGGGTGCTCGGGTGCTCGTGTCGAGCTTATTTGGTGATGCATTAAGCAGTAAAACAACCTGCTAGTCACACGGTCGTCAATATTTATCTTCATAGCATTTAACGGATTACATAAATTCATCGTTTATGACAATATAGCATTTTAAAAAGCATTTTATAACTACAGCCCCATAAAAAAGAATACAACTATGTTAAGGATAAAAGTTTCCAACGTATTCAAAACCAGTCTAAATGTGCACTGAATATAAGCAACACATGTAACAAGCAATCTCCTGACATCGTTTGCTAACATCACCGCTTTCTGAAAGACAATGAACGCAATTATGAGACCTGTTTCTGAATCTTCGGAGTTGATGGCTTGGGTGAGAAGTTGCCAATTTGTTTCGTTGTATTCGAGGAACACCAACAACAGCTTCAACGTCAACTTTACGACCAGTCGAGGCTGAAAAACATTCAGGACTTTAGGTTGTTGTTGTTGTCAGTTTTATATCGATTAAAAGATTCATTGCTTGCACATGAGGTTCACGATGGTTATAACTTTTAACTTATAAGAAAGGTAGCATGGCATTTGCCTTTTTTCCACATTTCAAAGCCAATATTAAATTGTAAATAATTAAATTAATTAATAAACAAAAAAATTAAACTACTGTTTTAAATGACCATAAACCACTCAAAATAAAAAATTGATTTTTCTCTAGACACTATAATTGCAAACCCAGAATAATTCAAAACCATAAAATTTCAAGCTGCTGCCAATCAGATGCATGGATCTCTTTGCTCATCCTTCCATCCATCCACCCTTCCATACATCCATCCTTCCATCCATCCAACCTTCCATACATCCATCCTTCCATCCATCCACCCTTCCATCCATCCATCTATAGCTAAAAATCAGCATCCCCAACTAGTCCTTCTAAATTGGGGATTCCACGACTCAGATTCGTTTCCCAGTGGAAATAAAAAAAATGTAAAAAACATCCATCAACGGAACGACTGCAAAACCGAGGGAGGAAAGAAGTCGAATGGATCTAAAGTTACACGGAGTCGGAGTCGTGCGATATCAAGTTTTGGATGGGGTGCACACAGCCACATTCCATAATGTGATGGTAGTGACAAATGTGATGAGGACATGGTGAATGGCTTAAAAAAGATTCCTTGCAAACAAACCATCATTATCATCATTGAAAGGAATGAGGAATGAGATGCCAAAAAATCCAAAATGAAATTTAAATGAGGCCGAAAAACTCAAAGCATCCAACATGGGCATTGAATTCAAATTAAGGCTTGTATACAAAAACATGGTTGAATCAATCTAGGAACATTTGATTGCTTAAATGTCATCTAATAAACAATGGATATGAAAAAAAATGACTTTATAAATACTTTTTGATTGGCTCAACAAACTCACAACACAACGAAGTTGGCAAATTTAGTATCCAATCATTGCAAGTATATCTACAAGCTATTTTAATCAATTCTCCAGGACTATAATTGGTAATAATAAGGAATTATTAATAAGGAATGAGAATGCCCAATTTATTTAGTACCACCACCTTAAGAAGGCTGCAAGACCATTTATTTATGCCCTATTCTGTACTGCTTGCAAGATATGACATAGTTGCTATGTTCTGCTAATGTTCTGGAATGTCATACCATGATCTAACTGCATGTCACAACCTATGTTATAGCAGTACAACATAGCTGTTATATGTTAAATATTACTGTTATTATTAACATTATTACAAACTATCACCAACAATGAAAGTTTAAAACATATTTAATATAATTATAAACAAAAAAGTACATACTACCAAAGCTGTTAAAACAAGAACAGCTGTTAAAAATGATTTTCAGAGGAATAAAAGTAAAAATAAAATACAAATAAATGTATTAAAACATGAATTTAATAAAAAATGTGAACCTGTGAAATGATGAGACTGTAAAGCCATTGAACTGTTTTGTTGTGACTGATGACCCCGTGCATCCCATCCACGTAAAGCATCAGTTGACCGAGGGCTGCAAGACGAGACCAAGTTCAAAACAATGCGAAGTAGTTGTTAAATACGAAGTGCCATAAAATGAAATACGGTTTTATTATAATAAATATTATGTAATCCAGTTTAATATAAACTATCTATTGATAGTTATTCTATCAGTGAATAGATGCATTTGTTGACATAAAAATTGTTGACATTCTTATTTTGATATCATTCCTTCGATAATCCAACCTCAAATACGAATTTTTAGCATTTGCCAATCTAACAATAAAAGTTGTAAAAGGAAAAGCCTTGTTATTAAAATTTCTGTGGTTCCCTGACCATTGCTAATGATTAATAAAAGTTTCACTCAAATTTTATCAATTTTTTTATTTATTAATTTATAATTAACATTCTACGTATTCTTATTTAACACGAAAAATTCTTGGGAACACCTTTGAGGATGTAATAAATGGAATTGGACTCCGTTTCGCGACATATTCCGATGAGGCGGTCCAATCCTTGGTGGTCGACAAATTCGTGCACGAAGTCTTTGTCGTCCTTGTTAAAGAAAGCAACTTGTACGATGCTGGCACATCAGCTAAGCAAGCAATTAACCAATTAATGAATCCCTCGAGCTATCGATACAAATTACAAATGATTGTTAGCACTTTGAAGTCGAAAGTAGATCATGAACAAGAAATAGACTGTGTTCTCAGAGATCAGTCACCATGACGACCACAACCTTTCTAAGGAATGTCATTCCCGAAGTCTCCACAAAACACTACCGTCACTATCAACAGCATCATCATCATCATCATCATCAACATAATCACAGCTCGTGTGAAAGTCAGCTATCTTTCACCCCTACCACTAAGACATTTGAAATTCATGACATTCCACAGAATCAACCATTCATAATAATTACCCTCAGAAGTTGTTTCAAGGCAAACAGGTATTTCTTCAGATCAGCAGCAGATGCGGTCGAAAGTTTTTCTGTTCAAACAACATTTAGCAACATCAAACAACATTTAAAGACTGCTTTAATGTCAATGATTTCAAATAGAATAATGGTGATGATAATAATAATGTCACAAGTCATTGAGGAATTAACATTTTCAGAGCTACTTTTTCTTCTCTTGCAACGACATTCATTTAAAAAATATTGTCAGGTTTAGAGAAAATCTCAATAAGAATTTCCGAATAATCAAAGTATTATAATAGAATTTGTTTATAAAAAATAAATGTGGACGAATCAAGCTATTGTGGGAACGAGCATAAATTAAGTAAAGCAAAGAAGACGAGACTTCTCACCCAAACAACACTGGACTCTTATTGATAGCTGAGTTCTCAGAATGATGACATTTCTTTTGCTAAAATTTCACTTTTATTTGATGGTAATTCGACTCATACATTAGATTATTAGCAACTTATTAACAAATTAATTAACAATATTTAAGGCAGTATTTTCAATTAACAATAAATACGTGACGTATTTGTTAATGCAATAACTATACCAAATAATTCATAACTAGTGGAGTTCCTGATGTTATGACCAATGAGAAATAATACAAGAAGTAATATAATTTTTCCAATAAGGATGTCATGCGTTGAAATATTTATAGCTGAACAATGCACAGGTGATGTCATTTGAGGTGATCACAGCAATATCAAATACCTTAATCACCACCATCATCATCATCACATTCTTTTTTGATGTTTTTATGATCAATGGCATGGAAATGATGATGATGATGATGATGACTATGATGTTTATCTCCAAAATGATATTGTGGTTATGACAATTGCTTCGCAGTAAAAATAGGAAAATCTAAAAAAACAAACTTGTTCTTGTAATCGTCGAGTTCTTCTTGTTGGTCATCTAACGTCTGCTCCAAATCAAGGTAAGACAGGAATTCGAGCTGACCAGCAGTTGATTTGCACAACTGAAGAGCACAATCTGTTGACTACAAGCAGATGATAATTAATTATATTCTTAGGATAACAAAATACTATATACAATAATATTGTGATGTGAACATACATGTATTACAACATTTTGACAAAAGTTGAAAGACTGGAACAAACAATTTCAACAAGAAGCATTAGCTTTGAAGATGATTTTTATCAACAAAGTGAGAGTTCTTATGAGCAGATCTGATGCCTAAAATGTCTCAAGTGCACTCGGATAAATAGCAAACAACACCTTTAGGAATCTGTGTGTTGTTGCGAATTTTCAAAATGTTCAACGTTTCCAAAGTAAAAACATTATTTTAGTTTCAACGAGGAACTTGTTGTGGTTATTACAATCCACTTTATTACACGTCGACTAATGGCAATATTGCCGCCGATGCTTGTTTACGCTTATGCAATAACTACTTAACATGCAATAACTACTACTTAACGGTCGACAGTGATTAAAGGTTTAAAGGTGCTGCACTTTTTCAGTCAGCAATTATGTGCGACAAAGATGACAATTATGTCTCGGGTTCCAATATTTACAAGTTGAGATAACTACAGTTGATAAAAGTAATTGATGATGATAAAGAAATTTGGTTGCATTTTGAATTAATATTAAGACAATAATGAGGATGAGATTGTGAATAATTTAATGTTAGAAAGCAAAAATTAAATTTTTAATTGACACATAATAAAGATTGACAATAAAGATAATTAATTCATTAAGGATAAAATGTTGATTTCACATTTTTTAGCAAATATGGTCACATTAGTTATGTTATATGTTAAAATGTTAAATAACTGTGATAGTAACAATAATAATAATAATTATTATTATCAATAAAAACAGCAAAGGAATATTACGGTGGATTACATAGTAATAAAAAAAAGATACAGTGCTATCGCAAAATATGATTAAGACAATAATTTTGCTATTAATTTGACAGGCAATGAGATCACTGCACTTACATTATTAATAATTTGAATCACCACTATGGTACAAGTTAATAAGTAAATTTAATAATTGATGACATTGTATTTAATATTATTTATGTTATTATTGTATTCTATTAATGTTTTAATCAGCATCAGGTGAGTTCCACATTATGAGTTTTACCTTTTTAAATATAACTGCTAGGCTAATTGCTCTAGCACAACTTTTATCATTTTCAGCAACATTATATTTTAAACTGCCTCTTAAAGAACTCAAATGGTAAGTAAGTTGTA
Organism: Whitmania pigra; assembly: GCA_021613335.1. Lineage (NCBI taxonomy): Eukaryota > Metazoa > Annelida > Clitellata > Hirudinida > Haemopidae > Whitmania > Whitmania pigra. Next base: position 1,151,418 of record JAJTWR010000311.1, read on the forward strand.
GTTTATCAGCCATGATTAATGATTAGATTTCTTTTTTCTATTGTACCATAATATTTTATCCACAAATAATTTCTAAATAAATCAATTAGTAGATGTCATCCATTACCAATTCATAACTTTGTCATCACAGAGTCTGTTATCAATAAAATTTGTTGAGTGAAACATTGTTCTGCATTCAATAATGGACAACAATGATGAATAACTAGAGTTATGTGATCAAATTATTGAAGCAAAAAAACAACCCTAATTAACTCCATATGTATCTGCCTTGAATTTAATGGTGTTTCTTAGCCACCCATGCAGATACTTTTTGCATGTTTAATTGGCCATGTCTTAGAAACTGTTGTTTTTGTTAACTAGTCAAATGTTAGAATTCAGAACACAAACAAATTTTTTGTTAAAACGAAGGCTTCATTGATGAACAAAGACCCAAATCTTACTTTATGTGGAGCTTGTAAAAGTCTCTTGACGTTATCGAGTTGGTAGCACAGGGGAACATTGGTCAGAAACACATAAGTGGGTGGCCTAACAGGCTCTGGCATGGTGGCCCGATGATCGAAAGGATCGATATCATTAAGATATTGTACTTTACATTGCAGAGTTAATTCCATTCTCTGCCGACGAAATACCGACCAAACGAGAACTTATCCCGTTTTATAATCTTAATCTAAACTTCCTAAACTTAAATTCAACATCTCTCGAGTTCCAGGCTTTTATGTCACATTTGAGCTCATAACGGTTCGCGTGTTGTTGTGAATAGCCTTCATTGGACGAAAGTTTTCAAATTAAAAGTAATTTTCATAAGAGCCCTCCTAATCACATGCAATATGTATTGTATGTTGCTCTGCTGCAAGATGAAATTGTATTTTGTCCTACTTTACCTGCGTATGTTGAATACAGTAACAGGTTGATCGTGTTGATAAAAGCGTCTTTAGAGTTGAAGTCCAGAAAATATAATTAATCTTCATTAGCTAATATAAACTGACATAAAGTAAACTCATTCTAAACTGCTTAAAAATAGGTTTCACGATTAAATTTCATATTCGTCTCGTCATACTCAAATCACAAAGTTAAGGTGCTTAATATGTACGCGTTTAAATGAGCTTATCACGTATATTTATCCAACAAATCTAATAATAGTCTAGCTCCGAAAACACCGCATGCCGATCACGTACAAATTCAAATGAGGATGATCAATTTATAAGCGTTCCACTTGGTCTGCCGGCATGACATGCCTCCGCTTCACATAAGATCACTAGAAAGTCGATGACATCATACCTTACAATTCAATTGATTCATCTGCTTCTGAGTTTTCAATTAAACTGTTAATTTAATTATGCAATCGAAAGATTATTCACCGTCTCAATTGGCTGTGAGGTTACACACTTTACCTCACTTAGACATGACGTTTCAGAAAGTTAATGCCACTTTCAACCCAGATCTATACAGATACAGAGAGGTGAGTAACTGGTGATTCGGTGATGCTGGCAATTTTTCGTTATCTATGATTGACATTTTTATTTGTGACTGTTAAGTTCCGCACGTTAAAGCAGATTTGTCTTGCAATTTTACTTAATACTTAATTTCATCAATTCAATTAAATGATATTATGATATTTCATTAGCCTAAAAATCTCTTTTACAGGCCATTTTATTCTGGGGCATCGTGCCAATCGTATGGATGTTTTTGACGATGTTGGTGGTAGTTATGTACTTTTGCTACCATTGCTGCCAACGACACGTAACAAAGGCTGGTGCTTGTCTGAAATGGGCAATGGCTGTACTTGCCTTATTGTCGTGGTATGGCTCTTTCTATCATTGATCTTTTTTCTTTATATTTACAATTACATAATACATAAGCGTTTGTTATTGTATTTCTCTAATAATCATTCTATTGCTTTATTTTTTTCCCGATGATGCGTTTGTAAGCGGAGCAGTTGGAGCAGGTTTCTATGGCAACGAAGAGACTCACAAGGGACTTCAGCACTTCATCGACGCAGCCAAAGGAATCAACCACACAACTTCGCAGACGAGAGATCAAGCGAGTCAAAGATTTCATTTTTCAGAATAATTTGCAGAAAAGTTTTTAAAACAAATACATGCGTTAATATGTAACATCCAATAGAAAGGAATATTGCAATTTATATTTCCAACTAGGCTTCCTTAAGACTGACCCTAATTTTAATGTTTAGGTTTGTTATTTATGATGAATAAATACAAGTTCCTTCCTTCCTTCAAAATAAAATAAAATAAAAAATAAAATAAACCAAAACAAACTGGATTTTTTAATCCTTCAACCATTCAAATGAAAGATTGCCTGGATGATGATCAATCTGAACAGTTCAGTCATCTCATTGGCCAACGATCTGCGTTCAAACATCCCTAAAACCCACGCCTTGAGGTCCGAAATTAACAATCAATTGGATTTGAGCATTCGTCACGTGACAAGCATAGTGACCAGCGTCCTTGACATTGGTTCGAAAGTTGAGCGCATTGACGAGACAATTCAGCTGGTTCATTATGCGGGACAATTCGGATTTTACAGGTTTAAATTTGTTTTTAATTCTTTTTAAATAATGCATGTTGATTGGACCTTATTTTAGAATATTTACAGTTTCATCCGATCGTTACTTAATATTTACTCAATTATTATTTAATTATTATTAGTTACTTAAATGTTTATTTAATTATTAATACGTAATTGTTACTTACTTATTTAATACTAATTAATTGTTACTTAAATATTGCAAAAAAAAACTCATTTACCCATTTGTTCCACTTGCCGACCGTCGACAAAGGAATGCTGACAAGAATGGCAACCTTAACAGTGGTTAATTACCTCGTTAATAATAATATTATTATTATTATTGTTACATGGTATTAACTGCTATTATACTTCATCGTGATGATGATCATATGATAGATAATGATGATGATGATGATTACATGGTATTAACAAAGGTGGCTAGCCATGGTTCTCCTCTTGAGTTGGATGATGGTTCTCTTCGTTATCCTTCTCTTCGCTGTCGGAAAAGGTTCCAAGTATTTGATGCTGGTGTGAGTGATGATCAGAGTTTGAAAGTTTAATCATTTTTACTTTAAAGCTAAAAAATTAAGAATTTAGTAACAAAATAGCTAATAAATTGAAACAAGATTTAAATTTTTTTAAATGTGTTCCTAGAAATTACACATACATCTTAATCGTAATTTAAATAATAGTGATGGCCAGTGTGACCAGATGTTTCAATTATTATTATGAGTAATAATAATCATCATCATTATAAATTATTGTTACCGCATTTACCCACGCATGGTCGCAGGCCTTTTTTCGAAATGTTTAGATATATAAAAGCTCGGTTCGTCTTATAAAGTATAGTGGCTGTAAATGTTTTTCCTATTTTTTTTTTATACATTTCCACTTTTTTTCAAGCTCATTATTCGCAAAGTCATGGTACCTTTACATGCACCGATATAATACAATTGATATAATATATCAAGTTTTTGTACATTAGGAAATACGGTAATAATTTGTGCTTTTAGATTTGGAATCCTGAGCATCATCAGCCTCATCTTGTGTTGGTTGTCAGCAGGATTTCACATGGGAATTAGTGTCGTGAGTTTATGAAGTTTTCTTGTATTTAGGGAGTCCTCCCATTTTAACTAAATTAATTATTAATTAAACGTCGAATAATGAGTTAATACAATCAGAGCCGCCGTACAGCGGCCACTGTGTCTTTTCAATTTGGAAAGTAAAAGTAAAAGCAAAAATAGGTCATTATTGCAATATTTTAAGACGCCTGCAGACCCCAGAAATTAGCCGGGTACCTGTGAACTTCTCCTACCACCCTTTTGGTGGCCCTGAATGCAACTAATTGGTAATGAGTTTGACATTCAGGAAATTGTTTAACACCAGGGTACTGCAGACTTCTGTATGACTCCTCTCACTTACTTGGAACAAATGTCAGAAGAGAAAGCTGATAGAGGTGAGAAAGGTTACAATGTAGTTAACTATGTTTACATTAGCTAATACTATATTACAATGCTGCATCATTATATTCATAAATGGTGCTAGATGATTAAAATCATGATGAGACTTGTACTTGTACTTCATTTATATAGCGCCATATGCGTAGCCTCAGAGGCTCTTCTTGAAACCATTTATAAAGCGCTCCTTCCACTGGCGCTTGAGGCAGTGCAGGCTGGGTTTCGAACACGACACATTACGACTGTTGTCGTTACCGCCGAATCTACTTAATACAATTACCATCTTCGGCAAAACATAATGTTTATGAATGAAAAACATTTTGAGAAATGATCGAGATATTGAGTTGAATTTCAGAGATCATAAAATACTACATGAAATGCGACCACAGGTTTGAAGACAATCCGTTCAAACTCGTTAGTGATTAAATGATAAATGTTTTTTATTTTAATTTTCCGTTGAATACAAATTATTACTATTATAATAATTAATATTATTATATGTATTAATATTAAGCTTATAAGTTTGTAATATTCATCATGTAATACTATTCCTGAGTAGTTAGCACGAAATACGATTTAATTAAGAAATGTTTAATTATTATCTATTATTAACATCCCAACAAATGTTGCGTAAATTACGCAATAACAGACAATACCATCCACGTACGACAACGCCAGAGAAGCAAACAATTCTCTACGAAAAGTCCACGCTGCCTTCTTTAGAATCACTTCTGACCAAGATGAAGTAACTGTAGAAACTGTTTTCTTTCTAAATCAAGACAACTTTTTACAAGAAATAACACACTTTTTGAAAAAAATCATATTAAGTGGTAATATTTTTTTGATAATTATTGTAAATATTTTTGATGCTTCGCAAACCAGTTTAGTGAAACCGATGCTAAAAGTATTTAGTTAACCTTTAATTGGTTATTAATGGAAATCACTAATTAAATAAAAGCAATATGAAGGATCTAAATCATTATTGTTCATCAGAGCTTACATAATCAAAGCTTTAATTACACCTTCCGACCTCAAACTCAATCTTTGAACTTTGAACTTTCACAGAAGGAGGTCGTGAGAAAAAAAATGAAGAAGATATTCTCTGGCATGGATGCTACATTCCAGAGGCTGATGCACATCAATGCTTTGGCTGAATGCACCAACCTACACAAGGACTACATTGATGGAATTTCCGGAATATGCTTCAACGGACTGTAGGCTATTCAACATCATCATCATTATCATCAACATCATTATCGCCATCGTCATTGGTTATTTATTCAACAGCTTTTTTAGATAGTTAAAAATAAAGAATCTAAAAAAGTCTGCAATAATAAAATATTAATAATCTTAATACTGATTGTAATCTTATTGTTCAGTGATGGCATGTTTTTCCTGCTGGTGTCAATAATTCTGACCGGAGTGTTTTTCACGGGTGTTGTTCTCCTAACCTCAGGATCATGGAGAAGCTTCACTAGCGGGTTATGACGACGATGATGATAACGATGACGATGAATGTGAATATGTAATTAAGGCTCTAATCTGGGCCAGATAAACAATGGAATTATTAACAATATAAGTAAATGTGAAAATCATAAAATAAATAGCTATGAATACAGAATATTTATGAGATGGGATGGCGATTATAATATTTTAATTGTTATTCACATCCATTTTTAAGGAGACAACCAGAAGACAAAAATGTTCTGTGAGTTCATTTCATTGGAATATTTATAAATTAATGAAATTAATACAGTTTTGTTTCATTGTTTCATCAGCAAAAATATTAAATAATGCATCGACGCACAGTACAATTTAGAAATCAGTTAAGGTAACCTAATAACATTAGGCGCCAATTGGGATCAGCCATGGCAGCACCTGAAGAGGGGCCCTTCATTATACAACCCGATGGAACATCTCTGAACCCAAGTTATTACGGGTAATATTTTATGGTGTAATACAACCTCAAAACATTTCAAAATTTAGGTGAAAGGTTTAGATTGCTTTAATTTTACGGGTTAGTTGTTCTCCATGGTGATACATGAACAGTTTATGAGGTTATCACTTTTGTTTCTAAGTTTTAATAATTTGTAGAGAACTATAAGAGGGTTAACTGTGTAATTAATATTACTGAACTCGAATGCCTTTATTTTCATGAAAATTTGTCAGAAACTCATCAAAGTCCATCCGGAGAGCTTCAGACATATTGTTCAGGGGGTTGGTTGATCCCGATGTTGCTCAGGATTGATTGTTATTTTTCTTGCTATTATTTAATTGTGATTCACTTTTAATGCTTTTAAACGAGTCAATATTTTTCAGTTTTCTACCTGGTTTCCGACCTAACGCAATGAATGAATCAAATTTCAAGAGGAATCTCAACACCTCTCCTATTATGGTAATATTTTGATCTCGTACAACTTATTAATTAATTGATTTCGATTATTTCATTACTATTTATTAGTAATTACTATTGATGAGCTAATATGTTGATTAACAGAAGATTAGTAGAGATTTGTCTTGTGATTTCAAATTTATTGTTTGTTGAGTTCTTTTGTTGAACCAACTTGAAATTCGATTTAATTTCTTCACAGGAAAATACTCTGTCACCTCCTGGAGTGAGTAAAACACGATAATCTTTAAAACTATGAAATTATTGGAGTAATATATTATTTGTTCATAATTGTGACTTCTTATTTGAATTTCACCTTTATCTTCATATGTTAACATACTGCGAAAAAGCTTCCGAAAGGATTTCAGTAACTCGCACTGTTTGGCTGATAATACTCTCAAGAATATAGGGTTAAATATTTGCAAAACGCGTCGATGTTCAGATTTATTGCACCACATGTTCTAAGTAGTGCTTAATGATATTCATATATAATTTATTTGTTCAAATGCAATCTTCGTGAACAGCTCAGTGAAACAAGCAATCTACCTAGCAACAGCAGACTCCACGAAGACAATTTATAACTACATTTTAAAACTTTTTGTTTAATTGTTTTAGTTGCATTGTGGTTTATTTGTCCACTTTTAAAAGCACATTAGGTTCTATTTCAAATTATATTATAACAAACGGTACTGACATAGCTGGCTATTAAACGTTTCATCTTCTTGGTGATAAAAATGCGAGAGTGTAACACAACTAAGCGAAAGGGGAAGCTATTCTATGTCACTTTAAAATATTAATACTGAAAATGAAAACAAAAATTTAAAAAAAAATCACATTATGAAAGTTTTATTTCGAATTTAGAACAATTTATATTCCGAAGCTCAGAACATTAATCATTAATGTCTTAAATTTTGTTAAATCAGCACAAAGTGGAATTTGTTGCAAGTTTAAGTTGATATTGATTCCGTTGGAGTCGTTTGTTCCCAGCATCTAGTACTGCTTGCATTTACAGATCCCGCAACCGTCGCTCACCACGAAACCATACTCGCATTTCAACGAGCACCTCAAAGGTTTGCATTCTACGAAAGGTAAAATTATTAAAATCATTAATCTACGTGAACCAAAATAAACATGTATTATATTCCCAAACTCAAATGAGTTCCATGTAAAAATAATTCTACAAACCGCATCTTCCAGTCACAGGATTGCAAACTTGGTTGTCTGAGCAATGAACATGCTGAAAAGGAAGGATAAATATTTTGAAAATAAATATTTACATTTGTTATATATTACATAAAGCATATTCAGAGAAAGGAGAAAGTATCCAGAGGTCCGGCAATTTTTGGGGCCCGCTGAGATTCTAAATACTTTTATTTTCTTTTCCTTTACCAAAGAGACATAATATAGGAGCAAGAAATTTCTGTGGGCAGCTTTGAGCACATTTACTATAAGTGCAATAACTAGAGGCTCTTCGGAGTGTCATTTTAAATCAGAAATTATTTACATCGAAAAAGTATTCTACAAATATTGCTGACTCACATGACATGGTTCATGCTTGGATTCTAGGATTTTTAAATCAAAACATTCAATTTAGTTTATATAATGTCATAAACTTAATTTAACATTAGGATCTTCAAGGTATATTAAATTACCATTATGAAACAATTAAGAAAACTGACTTTCGATCAAGTTATCAAATAATTGCAAATTAAAATTTACGTCAATCCTACTATTAATAATATCATCATAAAAAGTACTCATAATTACCTCCCAAGGACAACAAACCAACTGACAGAACCAAAATTACGATATTAGCCTTCATCCTTCGTTTGAACTTGTTTTCTGGACGATTAATTATTAATATTATTTTCATTACTATGAAAACTGACAAATTCGCTTCCTAGTTTTGTTTAACTAAATAAAATAATAGAAATATTTGAAGTAACCCGCCAGAATTAAAAACATAATAAGTAAAACATAAAGATGACCAAACATTATTTTGAGAGCTCTTATCTCAACCGTTTGAATGAGACGTGCACCGGAGACACGTAGCAGACAACTTTAAGTGAATTACAAAATCAATTCTAATTTCATATCATTTTTCAGCCTGGCTGTTGAAGTCGAGTATCTATGTTTTAGCTGGCAGGTTGTCGATTTTTTCACAGGGTTCATTTGTCACTCACGATTCAATTTCAAATTTCAAAACAAAATACGTATGCATTGTTTTAAAACTTAATAACCTGACTGAACCTGAACCTGACTACCTAGCTTGTAATTACTACATAATTCACCATACAATACTGAATTCTGTGATTCCTGAGCAAATTAAAGCTGAATTATTGAACGAAGTCGGGTAAGTTCATTAATATGGATTGCAATGCAAAAAACACTCGTGACTTGTGGAGTTCACGAAGAATCACATCTGTTCTTTTTCCAAGAATTTGAATAATTTGATTACAAAATGCAAAAAAAAAACACGACCAATGTTTACGCGGTAATGATAAATTTATTTTGCATAAAGCCAGATTCTCGGGAGCAACTTGAATTCTGTTCCTAGATAACTTGAAATGGATGTTGTCAGCCAGTAGAGCTAAAAGGTTTAGAGGTAAAACCGTCCGAGCAGCACACAGCCTTAATGAGATGAAAAATAAGAGAGATTTCATAATTTGGAATTGCATTTATTGCGCTAAATTTGAAAGCATCAAAAAGAAATATAATAATAATAATAATAATCAATCCAATACTAGGATATTAGAAACTATGCTCAAACTGGTTCATTCATTCTCCTATCTGACTCTTCCCACCTCAAAACTTTACCCGCACTTCAAACTTTAAAGTTTATCTTGAAGTTTTTCGATTTTAATTATTTATCTTTGAAATTCACACATTGTATGTTTTAATTCAAAAAATGCATAAAGTCTATTTTGTCCTTAATAACACAAACCATTGCTAAAATTATAGAAAATTATATCAGATATCAAAAGTCTGATGAATGAAATTGAGAGACTCCTTTCCTTGTCAAAAAAGGGAGGATTTTTTTTCAAAGGATGAATTTGAGCAACTTCTCTGCCATTCGAGAGAATGAAAGCGTGCCAATTTTTAGCAAAATCCTCTTACAAGTTAGGCAACGCATAACGATGATATACATTTTATTCGTTGCAATGGATTGCAGTCACAACAACATAGTTTTGAAAGATGTACAACTTGACTTGGTTCAAGGCCCATCCAAAGAAGATGAAAAAGGCCAAATATTGGATGCAGAACCATTTTAACGCTTCCCAGAAGGGTAGTATGTAGCTGCACAACGAAGGTTAAGGTCCTAATAAAGTAATATTATCAAATAACAGTAAATATTATCTAGAATTGTTACTTATAATACAAACAGATTTCAAGTGGAAATAACTCAAAAGATTGGTGTAATTTTCAATTAACAATTTTAAATAATTAAAAGTTGTACTTGAAACAGAAAAATGAAAGGATACAGGATGTTGAAGTGAACAGGATATTTAAGTTGCAGCTGGAATGAGAAAGATCTCCCAAGTGATTCATCATAAGAGAGCATGGCAAACAAACCTTCCCTGACTTCTGTTCTTACTATAAAATAAATGAAAATTAATTTAAAAATTTAAATTATATAATTTCAATATTTTCATGCTTGAGATTTTGCCTAAAAAAATTTATAAATATGAGCAATTAACCAACTCATCCTGCTGTTGTAAGAATTGAGAATGTTTGAAACATCGAATGATGCAGGATGGGAGCTGTTCTCGTTTATGATTGGCTTCTATCAAAAGAAAAAACACAGGAATTTACATATTTTAAGAATATAGCAATTTTATAATTTATTTAGACCAAGGAATCTCATGAGTGCATTATTTAAGGCACACAAAAAGATTTCTGAGGCAATCCTAAATACATAATTTATTCGAAAAATATTTATTTGCGTAACAGGTGGCAGATTAATTTTAATTTTTTTGTCATAGTAAAAATTTGTTGACCTCAAAAGATGTGAAGTTAAAGTGTATGGGAATATTTTGAACCAGTCCCAAGCTTCCAATAACCTTGAGATTGTTCCCTTTTACTGGATATGAGTAAGTGATGTGTGCCATGCTTTCCATTTTGAACTTTATTATTTCCTTAAAAACACAATAGTGTAAATAAATTAATAAGCACTTAATTTTTTAAAAATATGCTAACATTAATACAAGAATATTAAAATAATGTTTAAATTTGACATTTTTGTAATGAACATCAGAATAAAATTAAGTTCAAACCTTTAATTGGTACTCAAATACAAGCAGAAAGTCCACCTTGGAAACTTCTTCATTTCCACGCAATGGAAAAACTATTTTAAGATCAAGTTGATCTTGCAATCCATCAGCATTTGTGTCCTTTTCTTCTGCCTAGAGGGATGAAGCATTAAATTGTTTTAAAAATAATTTCGCTTATTAGCAGCTAATTTCAATAGTAATTTCAAACCTACTTTAACTGTAAAAAAGTGAAAACATGGATACCTTTAAAAATGTAGGATGTCTCAGTTTGCTGAAATCTGAGTTAATGTGGTTTTGAAATGTGCTCCACGTTATGTAATTTCCATAGTCATCAATGTTGAGCCGACAAAGCATACTATATTTAAATGTTATAGCAGGCTTTTCATTTCTCCGACCAATAGATTGCAGGAAATCTAATAATAATCATGTTTCCATAAAAACAGCATTACTTTGTTAATGGTTAACTGTCGTTACAAGATTAATAAAAATACTAACCATCAGTGAAAACAACAACAAACAATGGAGGCAAAATCGTGAATAACAATAAAATTAAGGTTATGAAGCTAGCCCATGAACACAATTTCGATCTGTATTCGAAAGTCTTCGGGTCTTCAAAAACTACTAAAACGCCCATTAATTTTGTCTAAAAAAGAAAAATAATCTTATTGACTTACAAATTAATTATTTAGAAGTCTCACAACATAAGAAACAACTAGTTTTTGCGGTAACCAATAGTAACATAAAAGCTTTTCCGAATGAATTTGTTTAAAAAGTAAAAGTGAAACCTTGTAAATAGGCCTTGAATGTTCATAAATTTTTTTGAAAGTTATATAAATTAGAATTAATTTACCAAATTAGTAAATTTTGTGATAACAAATATTGCATAATCAAAACTATAAAACCGTCGTAACAATTTCTTTGCTTCCATCCATGCAATGGAATTTAAATCCACCTCGGCCAAAAACCTTGACTTAAATTGCGGACAGAACCATTATCGTTTAAATCGGGAAAGTCAATGATCGACTGTGTTTAATTCTTTGCTTTGAATAAATGCGCTTGATTAAAAGGTACAAAATAAAAACTTACAATAGGGAATGTTATAATATGATCTTGGTATTCCTCGCACTGTAACGGACGTCATTTCAGCTTTTTCTCGAAGTCAAACCCATGCTCAACCAGATGAGATGATTTTTTTGAGCTTTCAATCAGATGTCAAAGGGATTCGGGGGGTCATTGTCCACCCCTCCCAAATGACATCCCTGCACTCCTTTGGAGCTGCATTCAAATGTTTGGCACTAATTGAACAGACAGGCCTTTTGAAAAGAAAATAAAATAAAATTAGCACTATTACTGATACTCAAAAAAATTATAAGAATCCGACTTTGTAAGTGATGATTCGATGAGGTCTGTAAAGTTTTCGTTTATTTTCTGACCAGACACTTCAAGGTCGAGTTATAAAAATCTCAAAATGGACTCCAATATATTTAGTCCAATTACCTTGAATGTTCATTCAACCCCGAAGGGCTTTTTTTGCTTAGCCAACGAAACATGTTATTTCGGGACACACTATTTCCTAAGAACATTTTAAAATTTTGATGCGATTCTCTGCAAATTCATGTGAAGCTTGAATCACGATTTCATACGACTTCCAATAGGTGAATAGGTATGTAATCTAACAACCAAACGTGAAATTTTTTCAGATTAAGACACATTTGAGGAAAGATTTGTAAGAGGCTGTAATTGTCCTCACGAATATTCGTTGAATTTAAAATATAGCCGAGCAGTCACTTTGGGTGTTCGTTAGTTAAGTGATTCGGGTGATTAAGTCGAGTTGTTCGATACAAAGGAGCGGTTGCCTTGCTCACAAAGGCAGCCGTGATTTGTGATTTCATTTTTTAGCAGCCAGCTGAAGGCGAAGCAGTTCATTCACAAAGCCCCATTCATTAGGATTTCTCAGTTAAGACATTCACGAGAGAAAACAACAATTGGTTCTAAATATTATTTTTTGTTAAACAATCAATCATTCCAACAACCAGCTAGGCCTGTTTAGTCATAATGATTTCGGAAAATTCCTCATAAAATATAAAACTGAGCCCTCATTCGATAGTACGGAGGTCTCGCAGGGTGTGACAACAAGTAAGGAAAAAAGTTATAGGAAATCATTTGAATTCGGACCAAATAAATAGAAAAATATAGACAAAATTAGAGACATTGAATAAATATAAACACACTCACTCCGCTACGTGAATCGAAATTAACTTCCTTTACAGAGCAAGAATTTCTCAGTTTGAAACAATTGGGAGGTTCCTTCCAGCTAAGGACTAAGACCAGTTGAAAGAAGTCAGCACACGATTCAGACGCAAACCTTCGACGTCAGTCAATGACATCGCAGAGGAACGTCATTCGATGACGTTTCAAAACTTGTAACACTTCCGTCTCCTTTCTTTTATTTCAACAGAAATGGATCACGTGACCAATGAATGGGAACGAAATTAATTTATTTGCGACTCGATTCTCAATTAAGAACAATAATAATAATAATAAGAAGAAGAATAATAATGATAACCATAATAAAAGTTATAATAATAATAATAATAACAATAACAATAAAAATAAAAATGGGAATAAAATTTCCGAAGCAGCGCGCCAATAAGAAGCTTAGTTTTGTTCAGCTCACAAGCAAACGAATGGTGTGAAGTCCCAGCAGACGAGTAACGAGGATCTACATGCCGGGCGTACAACCGAAGAATTCACTGTGAAATGAAAATCTCGGAGAAAACTTGCAAAACAAGGGAAAGCCTCGGAAAGAAGAAAACCACAAAATCTTCCTTCGGTGACAGCTGAATGAATATTATTAGTCATAATAATAGTAATAAATAATAATAATAATAATAATAATAATAATAATAACAATAATAATAGTAAAGCTAGCAACAACAG